>OU015496.1:193069878-193319878 GCA_907164885.2 Dolomedes plantarius | reverse complement strand
CAATAGCTACTAACGTATAGCGGACATGCAATAGTCTAGGAAGGCAGGCATGTGCCACTTTACACAGAAAAGAAATACAGACGATTTTGACACACAAAATAATAAATACAGTGTGTATTTTCTCCATTAAACGAGGAAAAAGAATTTTTTTGTCAAATTTTTAGTTCGAATTAACCGAAGTGATAAAAATTTAGTTCGAATTAATGAGATATTTTTAACATTAATTCCAATACAACTTTTTGGGGGCCTTTGGATTAGTTCGAATTAACCGAAAGTTCGATTTAACCGAGTTCGAATTAACGAGCGTCCACTATATATATATATATATATATATATATATATATATATATATATATATATATATATATATATATATATATATATATGGGAACGATTACAACGCAGCGCTGAGTAAGCGAGGAGACGACAGTGCCATCCCGCGGAGAGAGGTGTTACTTGAGAGTTGACCCCTGGATGCCGACGCTGACGGTCGTGCTAGTAAAGGGCAGACGGCCCTGTAACTGAAGATTGGGCAAGACGCCCCTAGAAGTATATCTGTAATTTGCCAGCGACAGTTGTAAAGACGTTACTTCGACACTCAACTCAAATCCTTTTGTATATAGCTTCCTTTTATATATCTAATCAAGTTTAAATATAGATAACCTTAAAATTTCATGTTTTAGTGTGAAGTTATTGATTACTTAAGAATTCGCTTCCCACAAATGGGGGCTCGGCCGGGATGAAAGATAAGTTAAGTTAGATAAGATATAAGTTAGTTTTAAAATATACTGTGAAAAGTTTTAAAAGACTGTGAATATTAGTGGTTTTAAAAGACTGTGAATATTAGTGAATTTTGTGAATATTAGAGACTAATAATTAAGTGACTTTTGGACTTTTGGACTGTGGTATGCTAAGAGCCATTCCAACCTGAAAAGAAAGACATATGTTGAACCCGAGAGACTAAAACGGTAAGCGAGTTCTTATTCTTATTATATTGCATGATGGAAGCATTAGATAAAAATTTGAAAAAGCGTACTACGCTGAGAACGGCAACGACAAAAATAATTAAAAGATTGGAAGCCGTTATGCATGAAACTCAGCCAGATGTAGATTTAATAGACGAATTGCTTATACTTTTAACCGATAAGGAAGAAAACTTAAAATTAATAGATAGTCAGATTGAGAATGATATTACAGACGAAAAACAGCTTGAAAAAGAAACAATTTCAGCAGAGAATTATCACGAAGACGTAATAATAGCCAAAGTCCGTGCTAAAAAAATTATTAAGAAATTAGAAACGGAAAGTAAAAATCAAAATAAATCGAAAGAGTTAAGTTCAGAAGATTCGTTTTCGAGAAACGCCACACCAGTGAAACTTCCGCGTTTAGTTATTGAAGCATTTAATGGCGAAATAAGTAAATGGCCAAATTTTTGGGCCCAATTCAAAAATGCAATTCACGATAGTGAAGTATTAGCAGAAGTGGAAAAATTTAATTATCTGATCACATATTTATCTGGTGACGCGAAAACAGCTATTTCTGGTTTGTCAATCGTAGCTGAAAATTATAAAAAAGCTATCTCAATTTTAGATTCTAGATTTGGAAAAGTAGAATTAATCGTGGACTTTCACATGTCAAAATTATTAAACCTGACGCCGTGTAGAAATTCAAGAGATGTAGGAACACTACGCAAAGTTTATGATACAGTTTCCGTTGAAGTGAATGCGCTACAAAGCCTTGGTATTGAACCGAACACCTACGGAACGTTACTATTCCCTATTTTGATCAAAACCATTCCGCACGATATAGCTCTAGAATTAAAAAGTAAACCATAGAAATAAACAAAATTAAAATACAAGCATAGACTGCTAAATCACTATAACATAAAACATATCCTGCAAAGAAAACATTTTCAATAGAGGATAGCGCAGAAGCTTCATATCCCCATAATGAAAAAAACAAATAAATAATCCAACAGATATAGATAAAAATTATACTAAAAAAGACAAAAAACAAACAGAAATCAAGCACTATGGGCATCCACGCACCAACGGCAAGATTCTGCATAAGAGCCGGAACTGAACCATAAAACGACAGAGGTAATCGACAGGTCACGTCATCAGGGGGCCTAACCATGTCAATTACCTCAAGGGGAACTTTCTGAATAGGATGCAGGTAAGCCCAAAAGACATCCCAAGACCCCGAGTTCCCCAAAGAAGCAATTAGTCAAGAAGAAAATGGAAAGACAAACACAACTTACTGTATGGGCTCAACGCACCTTACAAGCAAGCACACAAAAAATCCTAATGCAATATAATCGGCGTCTACACACCCCAATTCCGTAAGTGACGGTTATGGCGAAACAGCAGCCAGTTCTATCCTAATGTTTATGTCATTGTAACATTACTATAGCTCCACCCCCCATTACAACTTAACCAAAACACAAATACTATTCTAAACAACTTTAAAAATTCCTGAGTCTAAATGCCATTTTTTAAAACTTTTAAATTACCGAAATTTTTAGGGAAATCGTTTTTTCTTAAGTTTTCCTCGAAAATGCTACATGCCTCCAAAAAATCCCCAGCATTGTTACATATGTTTTTTATTCTGTAAAGCTGTGAGTAAAAAATATTATAATAAATTTTATAGTTTAAGTTGCTATGGAAATTGGTAAAAGTAATAACCTCGAAGTTAAAATCTAACCTTTTATCATAAATTCCTATTTTTATTTCCCTATTTTGAATTTTAATTTTTAAATCCAGATAAGTCGCACAAAGATTATTTTCGTTAGTCCGGTTCAAAGTAAGTTCCTTTGGGTAGATTTGATTAAGAAACTCCAGATCGTTACAGTTAAAAATTATGAGGTCATCAATATATCTAAATCCGGTAATATTATTTGAGTTAAGAAATTTAGTTTCGTAAAAATGTAAGAATAGGTTGGCAAATGCACTAGAGTAGCTATTTCCCATAGGTATACCCTTTATCTGTTTAAAGAAACATAAGCCGTTAAAGAGATAGTTTTCAAAAATATTAAATTTACATAAATCAATCCAGTCACATTTTAAAATTAAAGTACTATCTAAATAAGCATCATAGATTTCTGAACATATAATCATTAAATTATCATGAGGAATACTGGTAAACAGGTTTTCAAAATCAAACGTGTAAATGCTATCTATATTCTTACTTTTTAAAAAATGTAGAATATCCTGGTTATTATTTATAATAAAGCTTTTTTCGGTAACCTTAATTTTATTTAGAATAATTTTTAAATATCTAAAGAACTTTTTACTGAACAAAGTGTTATAACAATTTGTACTACAAGTAACAAACCTAAATTTAGTAGGTACTTTAAGGAATTTTATTGTAGGAAACAGGTACGGGTATTTTATGCTATTAATCTTAAACTTAAATTTTTTGTTAAAAGCTAAAATCCTATTATTTATTTCTTTTTTGGTAAGGTTAATTTTTTGATAGGTATTATTTGAGTTGTATTCCCTAGAAATTAACTGCTTAAAATAATCTTTACACATAAAACCAAAGTTATTTGCCGCCTTATCAACAACCGTAATAATAAACTTATTTTTTAAACCTTTAATTTTACTGTATAGAACTTTGTTTAAAAAGAAACCCCTCTTGTCCTCCATACCAAACTCTTCATAATTACTTTTTATATCCTGTAAAATATGTACCTTCCACTCCATAAAACCTTCGATAGGCCAATTCAACTTCCTTGCTAATTTTATAATAAAGTAGTCTAAATCTTTAGTGATAGAACTTAAAATTTGCTTTAAATTTACCTTATTTCTTACCCTGAATTTTGAGCCCTTACGTAGTACTTCCCTCATCCTAACATCATTAACAATATTAAGATCCCCTGTTACGATATGCCCCAAAGTTGGATTTACAAAGTTTTTAAACTCCTCAATATGACAATTACAATCAGAATTAGAAATTTTGCCTAAGTTATGACAATAAAAGTTATAATTGCAGATTAAGTCCCTTAACGTTTTTCGATATTTAAACGCAATAGCGATTTTCCCATAATCCTTGATTGGTAATAATTTAGAATTATTATGTACAATAGTAGGTAGTTTTAAATACTCGAAATCTTTATCTAGAAAGTTAATAGTACAGTACTCTACCCCTACATCCCTTCCCTTCTTATCATCCAAATTAGTCAGGTTAAGCTTGTATTTAATTAAATCTAAAATTATTAGTTTTGTAAATCTCGAAGCAAATTTAATTGAAGATAAATGATGTTTAATTACCCACCTTAAACCAGAATTTTTTTGGTTGAATAAAAAATGTTTAATTATTTTAATATTCTTAAAATCAATAAATAAATTACAAACCCTTTGCAGATCATCCAGTTTCAGTTTTGTTTTTAAACTATTTCTACCTTTCCCTCTTTTACCCCTATAGTTAGAAAGTATATAATTAAACCTATCAATAACCATGAATTTTTTATAAACGCAGTTATTATCTAAATCTACCGGTCCTTCCCCGTTAAGCTTACTGTTTAAACCATACGGAAATAGTGTTTTAAGTTTACAAATATATAAATTTTAAAAATCCAACCTTTTATTTAAATCATTAATCTCATCAATAATATATAATTTAGCCTGCTCGAAGTTATGTACTTGAAAGTGTAAAAGTTCATAATCAAAACTAGTGTCGTCTTTAAAATTTTTTATTGCAGACCTATGGCTATTAACCCTTTTATTAAACTCAGTCCCTGTTTGCCCAATATAGCATAAATTACATTCTTGACACTCTATAATGTACACTCAAATCTTAGTACATTATAGATTGTACTAAGATTTGAGTACAATCTATAATGTACTAAGAATTGTACATTATAGACAAGAATGTAACACACACTCAAGAATGTAATTTATGCTATATTGGGCAAACAGGGACTGAGCCATAGGTCTGCAATAAAAAATTTTAAAGACGACACTACTTTTGATTATGAACTTTTACACTTTCAAGTACATAACTTCGAGCAGGCTAAATTATATATTATTGATGAGATTAATGATTTAAATAAAAGGTTGGATTTTGAAAATTTATATATTTGTAAACTTAAAACACTATTTCCGTATGGTTTAAACAGTAAGCTTAACGGGGAAGGACCGGTAGATTTAGATAATAACTGCGTTTATAAAAAATTCATGGTTATTGATAGGTTTAATTATATACTTTCTAACTATAGGGGTAAAAGAGGGAAAGGTAGAAATAGTTTAAAAACAAAATTGAAACTGGATGATCTGCAAAGGGTTTGTAATTTATTTATTGATTTTAAGAATATTAAAATAATTAAACATTTTTTATTCAACCAAAAAAATTCTGGTTTAAGGTGGGTAATTAAACATCATTTATCTTCAATTAAATTTGCTTCGAGATTTACAAAGCTAATAATTTTAGATTTAATTAAATACAAGCTTAACCTGACTAATTTGGATGATAAGAAGGGAAGGGATGTAGGGGTAGAGTACTGTACTATTAACTTTCTAGATAAAGATTTCGAGTATTTAAAACTACCTACTATTGTACATAATAATTCTAAATTATTACCAATCAAGGATTGTGGGAAAATCGCTATTGCGTTTAAATATCGAAAAACGTTAAGGGACTTAATCTGCAATTATAACTTTTATTGTCATAACTTAGGCAAAATTTCTAATTCTGATTGTAATTGTCATATTGAGGAGTTTAAAAACTTTGTAAATCCAACTTTGGGGCATATCGTAACAGGGGATCTTAATATTGTTAATGATGTTAGGATGAGGGAAGTACTACGTAAGGGCTCAAAATTCAGGGTAAGAAATAAGGTAAATTTAAAGCAAATTTTAAGTTCTATCACTAAAGATTTAGACTACTTTATTATAAAATTAGCAAGGAAGTTGAATTGGCCTATCGAAGGTTTTATGGAGTGGAAGGTACATAT
This sequence comes from Dolomedes plantarius, assembly GCA_907164885.2. Taxonomy (NCBI): domain Eukaryota; kingdom Metazoa; phylum Arthropoda; class Arachnida; order Araneae; family Dolomedidae; genus Dolomedes; species Dolomedes plantarius. The sequence continues at coordinate 193,313,925 of OU015496.1, read as the reverse complement.
TTTACAGGATATAAAAAGGAATTATGAAGAGTTTGGTATGGAGGACAAGAGGGGTTTCTTTTTAAACAAAGTTCTATATAGTAAAATTAAAGGTTTAAAAAATAAGTTTATTATTACGGTTGTTGATAAGGCGGCAAATAACTTTGGTTTTATGTGTAAAGATTATTTTAAGCAGTTAATTTCTAGGGAATACAACTCAAATAATACCTATCAAAAAATTAACCTTACCAAAAAAGAAATAAATAATAGGATTTTAGCTTTTAACAAAAAATTTAAGTTTAAGATTAATAGCATAAAATACCCGTACCTGTTTCCTACAATAAAATTCCTTAAAGTACCTACTAAATTTAGGTTTGTTACTTGTAGTACAAATTGTTATAACACTTTGTTCAGTAAAAAGTTCTTTAGATATTTAAAAATTATTCTAAATAAAATTAAGGTTACCGAAAAAAGCTTTATTATAAATAATAACCAGGATATTCTACATTTTTTAAAAAGTAAGAATATAGATAGCATTTACACGTTTGATTTTGAAAACCTGTTTACCAGTATTCCTCATGATAATTTAATGATTATATGTTCAGAAATCTATGATGCTTATTTAGATAGTACTTTAATTTTAAAATGTGACTGGATTGATTTATGTAAATTTAATATTTTTGAAAACTATCTCTTTAACGGCTTATGTTTCTTTAAACAGATAAAGGGTATACCTATGGGAAATAGCTACTCTAGTGCATTTGCCAACCTATTCTTACATTTTTACGAAACTAAATTTCTTAACTCAAATAATATTACCGGATTTAGATATATTGATGACCTCATAATTTTTAACTGTAACGATCTGGAGTTTCTTAATCAAATCTACCCAAAGGAACTTACTTTGAACCGGACTAACGAAAATAATCTTTGTGCGACTTATCTGGATTTAAAAATTAAAATTCAAAATAGGGGAATAAAAATAGGAATTTATGATAAAAGGTTAGATTTTAACTTCGAGGTTATTACTTTTACCAATTTCCATAGCAACTTAAACTATAAAATTTATTATAATATTTTTTACTCACAGCTTTACAGAATAAAAAACATATGTAACAATGCTGGGGATTTTTTGGAGGCATGTAGCATTTTCGAGGAAAACTTAAGAAAAAACGATTTCCCTAAAAATTTCGGTAATTTAAAAGTTTTAAAAAAATGGCATTTAGACTCAGGAATTTTTAAAGTTGTTTAGAATAGTATTTGTGTTTTGGTTAAGTTGTAATGGGGGGTGGAGCTATAGTAATGTTACAATGACGTAAACATTAGGATAGAACTGGCTGCTGTTTCGCCATAACCGTCACTTACGGAATTGGGGTGTGTAGACGCCGATTATATTGCATTAGGATTTTTTGTGTGCTTGCTTGTAAGGTGCGTTGAGCCCATACAGTAAGTTGTGTTTGTCTTTTCATTTTCTTCTTGACTAATTGCTTCTTTGGGGAACTCGGGGCCTTGAGATGTTTTTTGGGCTTACCTGCATCCTATTCAGAAAGTTCCCCTTGAGGTAATTGACATGGTTAAGCCCCCTGATGACGTGACCTGTCGATTACCTCTGTTGTTTTATGGTTCAGTTCCGGCTCTTATGCAGAATCTTGCCGTTGGTGCGTGGATGCCCATAGTGCTTGATTTCTGTTTGTTTTTTGTCTTTTTTAGTATAATTTTTATCTATATCTGTTGGATTATTTATATATAGCTCTAGAATTTAATAGATCCACCGAATCAGAAAAAAATAAAATTACGGATTTGCTACAATTTTTGAAAAAAGAAGTAGAGTCGCGAGAACGGACATTAATTTTAACACAAACGCCGGATAATGAGAATCAGAATCATTTTAAAAACATAAGTATGGAACGACACAATTTTGAGAAACAAACTAAAGATTCGTACAGATGGAATGAAAACAGAAGTTAAGAATCGAAATCAAAATTTAATTACAGGGATCAGTATCGAAACAAACACTCGAACATAGTCTGTTATTCTTGTAATGAAATTGGGCATAAATCTAATGAATGCCAAAACAAAGCTCGAGGATTGCGTTGCTTTAAATGTTCGAATTTTAATCATAAAGCTGTTGATTGTACTAAAGATGTGTTTAAAATTAAATCTTATGCTAATGATGATAAAATTAAAAAGAAAATTACTATTATGGGTTATGAAACTAATGCATTGTTTGACAGCGGTAGTGAAATTACAATGATCAAAGAATCTATTTATGAAAAGCTTAGTAAACCAGAACTAAAGAATGATCATATTATTTTAAACGGTATCGGAAATGGGGAAGTGACTCCTTTAGGCTACTTTAATGCGGAAATAAAAATAGACAACTGTGTTGTAACTAGTGATGTATACGTTTTGAAAGAATTGTGCGAAGACGCTATTATCGGTATGAATGTCATGAAACAGTTAAATATCATATTAGATGAAAACGGTATGAGAGTTACCGGGGAGTGGAAAATTTTTCATGTAGGAATCGTTCGAATATGCCGGAAACGTGTCAAGGACACAGAGGCAGAAGATTCGCCACTCCATAATATAGACAAAACATCGAGTGAATTCGAAAGACTGTTTACAATACGAGACGCCATAAGCGAGAGCGAAATTGACATCTGCCATAATTTAGACTCAAGATTGAAAACTGAAGTTGCAGATCTCATCGCGAATTACAAACCAAACAAAACTAAAAACACGGGGTTAGAAATGAATATTGTTTTGAAAGATGAATATCCTGTGAAACAGCGTTGTCGGAGATTTCCCTTTGCAGAGCAAAAAATAATCGAAGAGCAAATAAAAATTTGGTTGCGTGATAATATAATTACAGAATCGTGTTCAGATTACGCTGCACCCGTAGTATTGTGTAAGAAAAAATCAGGCGAGTACCGTTTATGTATTGACTAAAGGCAGTTAAATAAAAAGATCGTTAAAGACAATTTCCCTTTACCTCTCATAGAAGACGCGTTAGACAGATTAGAGCAATCAAAGATTTTCACGACGCTTGATCTAAAGAACGGATTTTTCCATGTTGATGTTGCAGAGAAGAGCCGTAAATATACAGCATTTGTCACTCACGAAGGACAATATGAGTTTTTAAAAGTTCCTTTCGGACTGTCCACTAGCCCCAGTGTGTTTCAACGATACATTTACACAATATTTAGAGATATGTTAAAAGACAACACCATTATTATTTATATGGATGATTTGATAATTCCATCGAACAACGAGAAAGAAGGTTTACTTAAATTAAAACGTGTGATGGAAAGAGCGTCCGAGTATGGATTAGAGATAAATTTTAAAAAGTGCCAATTCTTGAAGCAAAACATTGAATTTTTAGGTTATGTAATAGAGAACGGAACAATTCAGCCTTCCCGAAGCAAAACGTTAGTAGTTAAAAAATTCCCAGTACCCAAAACGACGAAACCAAACCGCGTTGAGCCAAAACACCGTCCTAGTGACAACACGTTCGCACGCAGAGTTAACTACTAAAATTGCAAGAGCACAAGATGACGATGAGTGGGTTAAGACTATCAAAGAATTAGTGAAATTGGGTAAAAACAATGATTATTCAATTGAAAAAGACGTTCTATATAAGTACGAAAATGGAAAAGATCTTTTAGTTGTTCCGGAAGACTTGCAAAAAGAAATCATACGTGAAATTCATAACAAAGGTAACTTTGGAGTAGCAAAGATAGAAGAAATTTTGAGACAAGACTTTTACATGCCAAAAGTGAAAACGAAAATCGAAAGTGTCATTGCGAATTGTATTGAGTGTGTAATAGAAAAAGCGGAAAAAGTGAAGGATATTTGAATCCGATTCCCAAAGAGAACTTACCATTAAGCACGTACCACATAGATTTTATTGGACCACTGCCCTCATCGAATAAAAAGTACCAGCACATTTTTACTGTGGTAGATGAATTTACGAAGTATGTTTGGCTCTACCCCACAAAATCAACGTCAGCTAAAGACGCCATCGACAAACTGAGGTTACAACAAACAACATTTGGAAACCCGTCAAGGATTATCTATACTTATATATAAAGAGAGAGCGATTTTGTATACGTGGAGGGTAATCTTCAGAACCACTGTACCTATTTGAAAAATTCTTTCACTGTTTGAAAGGTACATTATTCCAGATGGACATAGGCTATATATTATGTATATCTGATCAGTAGAAATAAAGTTAGGGGCTTAATCCTAACAATCTCCATTGTTAGCGCTACTGTCCTCTACCGCTTTTTCTGCCGAAGTCTTCAACGATCCTTAGCGTGGTGCTATCTATACTTATATATAAAGAGAGAGCGATTTTGTATACGTGGAGGGTAATCTCCAGAACCACTGTACCTATTTGAAAAATTCTTTCACTGTTTGAAAGGTACATTATTCCAGATGGACATAGGCTATATATTATGTGTATCTGATCAGTAGAAATAAAGTTAGGGGCTTAATCCTAACAATCTCCATTGTTAGCGCTACTGTCCTCTACCGCTTTTTCTGCCGAAGTCTTCAACGATCCTTAGCGTGGTGCTATCTATACTTATATATAAAGAGAGAGCGATTTTTGTACGTGGAGGGTAAACTGCAGAACCACTGTACCTATTTGAAAAATTCTTTCACTGTTTGAAAGGTACATTATTCCAGATGGACATAGGCTATATATTATGTATATCTGATCAGTAGAAATAAAGTTAGGGGCTTAATACTAACAATATCCATTGTTTCCGCTACTGTCTTCTACCGCTTTTTGTTCCGAAGATTTCAACGATCCTTATCGTGGTGCTATCGCGGTGGGCTTCTTTTCTGACGCTAGCGGTTCGAACCTAGCCGTTCTCCGGCACACCTTTTTCTTTTAAAAAAATTATTTTAATTATTAACTAACATAAAATTAATTTAAGGTATTATTTAGGTTATTATTAAGGTAAAAAAAGATTTACAATTTATTGGCTATCAACTGGAAATTTATTGGTATAATATTTTGTTAAACCCGGACAAAGTCGGGACGGGCCGCTAGTTTCAGATAAAGGTGGTGCATTTTTGTCCAGCGAATTTCAGGAATTTTGTAAAGAAGAAGATATAGACCACGTTAAAATAACAGCCGGAATTCCAAGAGGAAACGGACAGGTGGAGAGGATGCACAGAACCCTCATCCCGATTTTGTCGAAACTATCCATCGATGATGCAACCAAGTGGTATAAGCATGTACCTGCCGTTCAAAAAATTATTAACAGTACCATTTCAAGATCAACAAAATTTACACCGTTTGAGCTTCTTACTGGAGTTAAATTAAAAAGCAAAGAAGATAAAGGAAATGCTAGAAGAAGAATATATCAAAGCAAGTATGGAAGACCGAGAAAACATGAGAGAAATAGCAAAACAGAATATATTGAAAATACAAGAAGAAAATAAGAAAAATTTTTATCGGAAAAGGAAGAACGCAAGACAATACAAAATTGGAGAACTCGTTGCGATTGAAAAAACTCAATTTGGAACTGGAACTAAACTGAAACCTAAATTTTTCGGACCCTTCATATATATATATATATATATATATATATATATATATATATATATATATATATATATATATAGTCGAACCTCCATATATCGAAGTAGCAAATTGTCGGAAAAAAATTCGATATATAGAAATTTCGATATATAGAATTGATCTTAGTTTTATCATAATTTTCCTAAAACATTAAAATTAAAGCTAATTTTCGTATACGAAACTCTATTTTTAATTTACATTTGAATCACATTAAATGAAAGTTAATAATTAAAAAATGAATTAATATAAAAGATTTATTGAGTACCTTTTAAAAAACAATAATCCAGACAGTGGTTACAATGATCACAGTTACATTCTTTTAAAAAAACTACGAAAACCTTGCAGAACAGCCAGTTTTGCGGAAAGTTTATCAAAGAAATGTTCGCATCTATTCAGTACACTAAAACCTTCATCAGGGACATTTTTCGCGAATTGAAGTCCATGACGTATTGTTTCAAACGCCTCTCGCATTTCTTTTTTCGATGGCTTGGAAATGTTTTCAGATTCATTTACTTCGAGAGAAAAAGTAAAAGTTCAAAACGAATTTATAAATCGCTACTTTAATTTGAACAATTTTCACTGAAACTAAGCAGATGTAGGAGTGAGGAACAACCATCAGACAAAAGGGATAGCTGGATACTGATTTTACTACAGGACAGGTCGCAACCGAAATTTGAAAATGAGTTGGGGGAATTTAGGAATTCCAGAACGGAAGAAAAACCTGTTTGTCCACCCCCCAACCCCAGCTGACTTGTGGGGTTCGTAGTGACGATCACTGAATTTCCTTTTTCCCCTGATCTTCATTTTTCGTGAGGTAAACGGTCTAAAATGGAATAAAATCTCCGAATATGTCTTGAAAAAAATTCGATATATAGAGATTTTTTCGATATATAGAAACAGCTTTTCTATGTAATGAACATGGAGACTTGCTAAGAGTTCGAATATAGAAAATTTCGATATAGGGAAGTTCGATATATGGAGGTTCGTCTCTATGAATATATATATATATATATATATATATATATATAGGAAGATCAAGGAAATCAGGAAGAGTCTCGTTAGGAACAGGTGTCGGTTCAGTCATGAAAGAATTTTTTTTTCAAAATTAAATAAAATAAGTGTAAATTTTAACCACATTTAATCTGGTTTTGCTTCGATTTTCAGACTGCAATTTTAAAAAAAATTGTTTTCCACTTGAATTCCGTTTCACAACCAACACATTTTGTTTTACCTTCAGCACAGAATTTTTTTTTCTCCATCTGCCTTGATTTAAGGCATTCCCGAATCCTTTGACTCTCGAATCCTTTGGCTTTACTTTTGGTCCTGTGAAAAACGTGAAATCTGATTTTTACTGGAACTACATTACCTTTTCATCTTTTTAGTTATTTGAGCTGTATAGATGATTAAAAGCTAGAGTAGAATCCTTTTAAGGCAATGCATAATGGTGTAACAAATATATAAAAATAATTATATATATATATATATATATATAAGTATATCAACAAACAATTTTCAATTAACTGAACTAATTAAAGTTTTGATAATTTTAAATTACGTATTTATAAAATTTAATTCATAACATATCAGTGATGTTATTGATTGATTAAATATTTAATGTTATAATAAATTATTTATATATTTTATCATTTCACTTCATTCTCTGACATCACAAAATAAAATTTCTCAGCGACGAAACTGTGCCATCACGATGTAATGCGGCAGTATAATCACGTCACCAATGAGATTTAAAAAGGACGTACGGCCGGTGTTGTACTGTTTCAACAACGACACAAGGTAAAGCTGACTTCGATATTATGATGCCGTAACTTCACACAGTGCTGAATGGATTGTGTAATATGTTTACACCACAAGGGTCGGAGTCCGACTTGGCCAGGTGCCACCAGAATTTTGAACGAGCATCCCCAAGGGCGACATCTGGGAGGCTCGTACCTCCTCCCATCCTCACTGACTTCATAGAAGGACTTTCCTGTTTACAAATTTAACGTGTCCATATCCAGCCTCAACACAAAGGTATTTAATGGCGTTCGTCAAGGTTCGAACCGAGCAATCCCTTCCCCCCCCCCTCTCCGAAGCACGATGCACTACCGCTAGGCCTACTTTTGAAATCTTAGAATAAGTGTTGTCTTATGCGACATTCCAATTACGAATGCGCATGATCACATAGATTCGAGAACTGGAACGAAAGAGTCTGATTGATAAGTTTTAGGGTTCGATTCGCTATGATGCGTAAACTGGAAACTGCTGTTTGAGCTAAATGTGAAATTCAAGCGGAATATGACGGACATTCATGAAGAATGTGAGGGAATTCCGGTGGTGCAACAGCCATGCGCTTCTGTCCTGCTCGCGTGAGTTTCCCAGCTAGTCATTGTTTTATTGTGTAAAGATAAAATTGAAGTCACGGTGCAGTTTATAAAACACATTTCATCCACGAGAAGGAGTTTAGGGGGCGTCCATTAATTACGTGAGGCGATTTTGGTGATTTTTCGACCCCCCCCCCCCAGTGAGATATCGTGAGATTTGGCTCGATCCCCTCCTCCCCCCTAATCTCACGTGAGATTTTTCAAAATGCATATTTTTAGTGTAAATACGTTAATTTGTGCTTGATTGCGTTGGATTTATTTAAAAAAACATAATTAGCTTAATTATTTTTATTTAAGGCTAGTTAAGACTAGTATTTAAGACTACTAAGAACGTAGTCTAGAATCACAATGAGAAAATCGAACAATAAAATACTTAAATAGGAACTACTAAAATTCGTAAAAGAATATTCATTGTAATTCAGTCCACGGGGACTCGTGGGTGGTCTCAAGAGTGACTACTGGAACTATTGTGTAGGATTTAGCCATATTTTAGTGTAGAAACATGTTTTACTTAATATAACCCAGTTTTCTTTCAATTTTACACTGTTTCTTGCGGGGAAAAAAAATTAAGTGATATTTGCCGAGACCCCCCCCCCTCTCCCCCATGTGAGACTGAGTGAGATTCGGCTCGACTCCCTCCCCCCCCGAAAAAAAAGTCTCTCGAAATTAATGGACGCCCCCTTATGGAATCCGGGTGAGAGTCCATTCATCAGAGCATTGATAGCCAATAAATTGTAAATCTTTTTTTTTTACCTTAATAATAACCTAAATAATACCTTAGACTCGATTCATCATTGAACAGTCGCTGTTGTCAATACAACGGTATAGACACTGAGGAGGCAGACACCTATGGAAATTTCCCCCTTTTTTCGAACAAAGCAGATCCACGGACAATCGCCTTGCAGGCTAGCTGAAGTCGCGGGATGACTTTGACAGCAGACTTGAAAGGGCAAAAGGGAGTGCGATACTCGATCCCCCCCCCCCCAGGAAGAATGAGCGAAGATATACTCTACACCCCGAGCAGCAGTTGTTAGTTGTCCGTTATTTTTCAGAGAAAAGAGGTGAGCTGAATAGGAGGCTCTGCAGCGGACGCGTGCCAGAGAATGAGAATCAGCCGGCTCATAAGGGGGCGTCCATTAATAGCGTGAGGCTTTTAGGGGGGAGGGAGGGAGTGGAGCCAAATCTCACCCAGTCTCGCGTGGGGGAGAGGGGGGGGGGTGTCTAGGCAAATATCACGTAATTTTTTTCCGCAAGAAACAGTGTAAAATTGCGAGAAAACTGGGTTATATTAAGTAAAATATGTTTATACACTAAAATATGGCTAAATCCTACACAGTAGTTCCAGTAGTCACTCTTGAGACCACAGATGAGTCCCCGTGGACGGAATTAGAATGAATATTCTTTTACGAATTTTAGCAGTTCCTATTTAAGTATTTTATTCGATTTTCTCACTGTGTTTCTAGACTACGTTCTCAGTAGTCTTAAATACTAGTCTTAACTAGCCTTAAATAAAAATAATTAAGCAAATTATGTTTTTTTAAATAAATCCAACGCAATCAAGCACAGATTAACGTATTTACACTAAAAATACGCATTTTGAAAAATCTCAAGTGAGATTAGGGGGGAGTTGGTCGAGTCAAATCTCACGATATCTCACCAGGGGAGGGGGTCGAAAAATCGACAAAATCGCCTCACGTAATTAATGGACGGCCCCCTAATGACATCCTGAACCCACGAGGGTTTTTTTTTCTTTGTAGATAATGTTTAATTTTAATCTTTGTAAATTAGCCTGTATTTATTTTAGAATGCCAATAAAGCATTAGGTAAATATTAAAGGCTGTCAGTCTGATTTTTAGGCTTAATCCTTATGATGGTCATTGTTTTAGCAGATAACTCTCAGGTTGTGTTGCCACGCGTTAAATACATCAGTATGAATAGAGATAAATCAATACAACTGCTGTGACTGCTCGAATACTCTCTCTCTCTCTCTCTGCCTTTCTCAGTTCGCTCCAATTCCCCCCCTCCCCCCAAATACAAAGAAAACTTCCCGGAAACCGAGGCGCGATGAACTCGCAATTTACACGAATGCACTCGGAATATTTTAACAGCTGAGTGCATCCCTATTGCCGAGATAAAAGCCATAACAGTAAAACAAAATAATGTGTCTAGAAGGGGCAAAAGAAAAAAAAAAGATACCCAATAAAATTCACATTTCAGATTAGGTACGGTAGCGTCACATTCGGCACCTCGCCTACGTACCTTAAACTTATCTTATCAGCCAAAACAGCCGGAAAGAGGTCACGGGTTGGGATAAGTCGTTTTCCTTCCCCCCCCCCCCTCTTTTTTTCTGTTTACACGATCATCGTCAGGATATCGTCACATTTTCCTCCAGAATGATGGATATCGAAAAATGATGGAGACTTTTCTATCTGCTAGCGGGTTCAGTTTAAAAATAATTACAAGATAAAAAGAACTTTTTATATACCATGTTTTTAGATTTTCTGTTGCATCATATAAACATGACAATTCTATGTATTAATAAATACTTTTAAAATTTTTTTTTTTGAATTATCCCATCAACTTGAAAGAAAATGAAGTTAATTGGAAGTTAACTTGCGTTTAACTTTTCGTTATCGTCCCGGCCGATAGATGGCTGCACCACTCTACAAAACATATTTAACTGAAAACGAATTCAATTATGCTTAAAGATGGCTAAAAGTATTAAAATAATGCATTGCCATCGTGTACTGAGCTATTCTAAAAGTTTCAAATGTCTAGCTAGTCGGGAAGTTACTTGAAAATCGATTGCAAGATTTGTACTGGACAAACACACACACAAACAAGAAAGCGAGTTAATAAAAACATGGTAATAATACCGGTGAGACTAAATTTAAATAAAAATATAACCTGACAAGGTTGTATTTCGCTTCACAACCGAAAAGTTCAAATTCACTGTTGGGAATTTAGATTTCCCCGTCAAAATAGGTATCCTGTATCGTGTTTTATAAGTCTACTCAAAATCGAATCTATTCTCCAGTTCATTGAGAACTTCGTTACTGATTTAACCTGGTAGAATCAATGTCATGGTTTGAGGGATTTTTTTGGCATTATTTGGGCACTTTAATTCGCGTGGAAGAACTTCTGACTGACAAAATGTATTTAAATATTGTCGCTGACCCAAGCACATCCATTTATGTACTTGAAATCCGCCGGGAATGTATACTTCCAGCAGGACATTACCCCATAAAGCCCCATACATTATCTATGGATGCTTTGATGAGTATGACGGAGCCTCCACTTTGCTTAGTTGGCCTCCACAATCACCAGATCTCAATCCGATGGAGCTTTCGTGGGATGAAGTCGAAAAGGGTATCAAGAAGCTGAATCTAGAATCATCAAATTATAATTCTACATTTCAAGAGTGAATCACGTGGGAATGCATTTTGAGTGCATGGTTTTGAGAGTTACAGAGCAAGAAACACTTGTAATTCAATTTTCGAGGCACAATTTTTCTAAAGAAGTTCTACTCAACACGCACCCAGTAAGATTGGAAGATCACCTGAAATTCAATATCACGATCTGTCGCAGACGGAGTCCCTGTGTCCAGTGGTCCCCAACCTTTTAATCGCCGCGGACCGGTCAACGTTTGATAATTTTACCGCGGCCCGCTGAGGGGGGCTATGGCTGCAATTTTAATTCATAATCTTGAAATGTTTAATGAACAAACAATAAACTAATTTAAAATAGTTACAAGGTTTCTTTTGTTACAAAGATATAAATTAGCACAAACCCGACAAAGTCGCACTAACCCGAGAGAAATACACCACAGTAAATAAAATGGAAATAATTTAAGGTTCCTTCGGCGGCCCGGTACTATTTGATCCACGGACCGGTACCGGTCCGCGGCCCGGGGGTTGGGGACCACTGCCTGTATCTATTGACGACAAATACTCACACGTGGTTTCCGTTTTTAAGAACCCTGCATGGTCACGCTCAGCAATATTAACAGAGGTCACGCTCAGGCAATATTAATTTTATTCAAAAAATAACAGAGCAAGTTCCAAGAGGCCAAAACTTAAATGAAATTTAAATCCCTTACAAACGTACGGACAGACAAGTTGTAAGAAGTCAGGAAGTGTATTTAGAATTGTTTCAGCAGACGTAAACCTATTCCCTCGGGGAATTTTTCTTCCAAAATCTGCCTCAGTCTCAAGTTTTTTTTTTGTGTGTTTCCTTTTGTCTTCTCTTCAAGATTTTCATGTCTGATATGGATACATTTGAACACACTTCTTGGCTTTAAAAGTATCCAGTCGATGGAAATCAGTACTGTTCGAGCTCTAGCAAGGAAATATTCGGGTAATTTAGAAAGTTATTTTTGAAGAAAAATTATTATTAGAACTTCCACAAGTGTTACGCAACCTAATTAAATGAGTACCTACATCCGTCCGCTCAATTAAGCTAAATTGAGAAGCCTCGAATTTTTCGCCATCTCAACTAAATTAAAGGAATGCGTATTTGGCAAACCCTTGATATCCTTTCAAAAAGTGTCATCGGCGTTACAAATGCTGGAATAAAAGACGCAGAATCAAGATTAATTTCTATTATATTATTTTTATTAATTTATTCTTTTATATTATTCTTTTTCTTTTTCTACAATAATTTAAAGTATTTGCTCTTGGAAATTACTTGTTGTCCTCTGTATGATCTCGCAAGAAAAACTCCTTCAATAGGCGATATATCTCTAGGATTGCGATGTCAGGGAGTCTTGGACAAAAAATTATTATTTCTTAATTACATATATTTTGTGATGATTTCCCCCCCCCAAAATTTGACATTTCATTAAGATAACTATGCATTATAAAAATACTTGTCCTTGTAACCTTTTAGCATTTTATTAACCGTCAAACGGTACAGTGGTTTGAGACGAACTAGATGGGTACGGTTGGGTCGGATCCAACCGATTTTTTGATGAGATTTTTGGTAGAAATAAGTACACTATAAGCATTTTTGTTGTATAATAACATTTACTGATAATATTTTACGTGAAATAAAACCCTTTTTGTAGAAAAAATGACCAACGAATTGTAATTTTGTTAAACAAAAAATATCTCTTTGGCATTTCGTACAATGTTGTATATACTAGGTCTAATATGTAACTTAATCTTGTACCTAGTGAGAGAAGTTAGTGAAACCAACTTTCCGATAGGGATGCGACATCGATGTCGATGTTTTCAAAACATCGATGTTTTGATAAAAAATATCGATGTTTTAAACATCGATATTTTGTACTCGATGTTTTACGTTGTCTCGATGTTTTTTTTTTAATGAAAAAGTACCGTAATAAAAAAAATTTACCACGTAGCATAATTTTCAAACTCAGTAAATGTAAGTCTGAATTCTGAAAAGGACGAATACAAAAGGGGGAATGATTCCTTAGCAAACAGACAAATGGCAATTAACAACCAATGAACCAATCAGAGCGCTTGGAATGTTCCTGACACTCCAGAACTTTCCATGGCATTTTATTTTACAAATAGTATATACACGACTGCATCCATTTAATTTTTGTTTTGTTCTGGTTTTATATAAGTTGACGTTAATATTATTAATAAGAAGCCTCCCAAAAGTACTGTTTTGAAATATTTTTACAAAACCTCTGACAAATTGGCAAAATGCAATATTTGCCTTAAGTCCCTCAAACTTCTGTGGCAATACCACGAATTTATCTGGACATTTGAAGGCAAAACATGGAGGTATTTACAACGAGAATTTTGAGTCATCAATGTAATCCAAAGCAACCAAGTTTTTGTCATTTGTGTCTGCCCAATCAGAGAGTAAAATTAAATCACCCCCTCCCCCCCACGACTAACGGAAGTAACATTAATGTTAGAGATTACTAAAACAGTTTTAAAAGATGGATGTTCTAAAACATCGATGTTTAAAAACATCGATGGTTTTTGGGCTGTGTTTTATTAGCATCGATGTTTTAATATTGAATATCGATGTTTCAAAACATCGATGTTTTGTTATCGATGTCGCATCACTACTTTCCGAGCACAAAAATGTACAAAATAATATATACTGACATTTTTGGCCTTCAAAATCGAAAATAAAAAATTTTTTAAAATGACTAGGGATCATGAATAATGTTTCTCAACAAAGACACTCGTATTTGGGCTTGTGGCGGCCCTGTGGTACAGCGCGCTGGTTTTCGGTGCTGAGGGTACTCGGATCGAACCCCGGCGCCGCGCCACGAAAAATGCTACCGTTTGTGTTGTCCGTTCATAGGGGGTATTGCTGTCCGCCTGTATGGTGCCCCCATAATAAAATGGACAGTAAACTGCGGCGTAGTATAGGCGAATGTTTGACGACAAATGCCTCCACTAAAAAAAAAAAAGTATTTACTTATTCCTATATCTAGTAGGGTTGTCTAGTAGGTCTATCTGGTAGGGTTCCTTGTCAACTCGATCTCTTTCAGTGAGAGAGTACGGGAGGGGGGAGACGCACCTTTGGGTCGGATCCGACCCCCACTGTTACGTCATCCTACCTCCTCACTAGACGGCGCTTCTAACGCGCGCCGGAAACAGATAATGTAACTGTAACTTTTAGTTTTTAGTTCACTCTTCAGAATGTCAGTTGCTGTGAAGTGTTGTGGTGCGTTCGTCCGTTAAAGTGTTTTAAAGGAAATCATGTCGTTTTTACTCGTTGCTCTAAAGAAATATTTCCGACATATAACATCTGGCGCCCCACGTTGGGCGCCAGATGTATGATGTCGGGTAGGATGAAGCAACACCTACTGTGCCGCTTGAGGGTTAAGAGCACGGTGTCGTCAGACTTTGTCATTCCGACAGACGCAAAGCAACCTGTTAGCAGTGCTTAGCGAGAAGATAGCGAAGAGAAGGAACCGGATACTTCCTTTTAGGCATATATAAAATGAATACAGTGAAACTTCTCTAGGGCGGTCAGTCATGGTTCCGAAAAAAGTGGCCGTTCTGAGGGGTGGCTGTCGAATAGCGGTGGATTTCTCTACGGTGGCGAGTAATGGTTCTGATAAAAGGTGACCGTTCTGAGGGGTGGTTGACTAGAGAAGTTTCACTGTATATGGAAAGTATACGCTGAGATATACAGCTCCATATTATTTGACAGTAAAGTTTCACTGTATTTCTCTTTTTTGCTCCTGGGGTAGAATTTTTTAATAGGTGAGATTTCATAGAAGTTGCTTTCCGGAATTGCATTGGATTAGAGTTCTGGGTTACATCATTCTATGCCTGCTTGTCTCTATGTGTTTTTAACAGAAAATTTTAGAGGGGTATGGGGCAAGTGTGGATTTCGGTGGTTCATTAGTTGATTATTGGCTATAAGCAAGGATCTTTATTACTAATTAATTTAATACGGCGTCCGTCTGGTAATTTCTAGTGGCTTCTTTTCGTGTCCTTGTATGGTAGTCTTAGTTTAATACGAGCATTGACTGTTGTTTGAGGAATGTCCAGTGCCTGTGAAATAAGGTCGGCACTTGGCCAGAGGGCCGATATAGTTTCTAAATTAGGTTATTCATAGATGCATTATAGAAAAGAGGCTGTTCTATGTTAGAATTGTGAAATTTTGCAATAAACATTAAGTAAACCTTGGGAGCAAGCATTTTCGTTACACACACTCATACACACACATTGCTGAAAACAACAAATGCGCAAATGGTATCCACCACCTACCATATATATGGGGAGGAAGCTTATAAATGTGGGAGGGGATTAAATGTAAAAATATTTTTATAACTATTTTATATCTAGCGTTCGCGTGTCTCGACAGCTGGAAAATGACGTAGATAAACCCACGTGGTTTATGAAATCAAATAATAAAGATGAGAAAATATTTCCATATTCCATACCTTTGAGTCAGGGTCCTGGGGTATAAACGAACGAAACTTTTTTTTTTCCTGAATAACTTTTAAATTTCTAAAGTTTAAAAAAGGAAAGTAGGTAATGCTTTATAAACTTTTCTTTTCTATCTAAAGAGTTTCCTTTAAATTGAAATATAAGTCGCTATTCTCGGCATAGTGGCATCTTAAATTGGTATCCTTGCCCTCAATGCAAGCACCTAGTGCTTCCCAACCTTTTTCGAGTCGCGATCCCCTTTCAATGGTTTCCACCCAATAGGAGATCTTCACCCCTTTCCACTCTGCATATTTTCATTAAAAGGCCATTTACGACATAACACTGGACAGAATGACTTCAAATTTGAACTGAATATACTGGAAGAAAGGGGAAACGATTTGGAATAATAAAAAAAAAGTTCCAAAATGTTACAGCGCCATCTAGTGATGCATTTTGGAACTTTTTTTTATTATGTCAAATCGTTTCCCTTTTCTTCCAGTATATTCAGTTCAAATTTGAAGTCATTCTGATCAGTGGTTCTTTTTTTGCAGCCTTTTGAAAGTGGGACTTTAATTATGGACACCCTGTATATATATATACTTACGTACATATATATATGGATACATACACTGTAGTGCCACTGAATTAGGGATAGCAAAGCCTATGCAAATTGTGTAGCTCTGCGCATGATGTATGCGCAAGTGAGGGCACTGTGATAACTGCATATATAGCGCGTATTGTGGTTATTCTGAATTAGTTGTTGGAATTGCCAGTATGGGTAAACTGCCTGATTTAGACGCCTTCGATCGCGGACAAATCGTAGGTGCGCGACGCATGGGCCATTCAATTTCCGAAATCGTCAGACAGCTAGGATTTTCGAGGTCGACAGTGTCAAGAGTATACCAAGAATACATGGATGGTGGAAAAAAACTAGCGATCGGGCAAACTGCAAAGGACAATTAGCCTTGACAGTGCGTGGTGAGAGACAGCTCAGGCGTATTGTACGTAGCCAGCGAAGCCAAACATTAGCTCAAATTACCACCCAGTTTAATGACGGTGCCAGTCGTACAGTCAGTAAACGGTCTGTGCAACGCTCGCTTCACCGTATGGGTTTCGGGAGCCGTCGACCTACGAGAGTACCATTGCTCTATACTCGCCATCGGGCTGCACGTCTTGCCTGGGCAAGAGAGCACAGAGACTGGAGTGTAGAGGACTGGAAACGAGTAGCATGGAGTGATGAGTCTCGATTCCGACTACTTAACGCCGACGGGAGGCTGAGAATATGGCGTCAGGCTCATGAAGCCATGGATCCTGCATGCCTGGCTGGAACTGTACAAGGACATGGTGGCTCAATCATGGTCTGGGGTGTTTTTTCGTGGCACAGTTTGGGATCTTTGGTGCTTGTACCAACCTCCCTCAATGCAATTCGGTACGTAGAGTTGCTGGGTGATCACCTCCATCCGTTTATGCTGTTCTGTTATCCGTACGGTAATGGAGTTTTCCAGCAAGACAACTGTACCTCTCACAAATCCCGGTTGGCTACTGGCTGGTTGGATGAGCATTCCTCTGACTTCTCTGTCATGAATTGGCCACCTAGAAGCCCAGACTTAAATCCTATTGGGCATCTTTGGGATGTTTTGGAACAAGGCGTGAAAGGCCATCACACAGCACCAAAGAACCTTACTGAATTATGGACAGCTTTAGCCAATATTTGGCAAGCCATTTCCCGTGGAACGTTTCCAGAAACTTGTTGAATCTATGCCTCGTCGTGTGGTAGCCGTTATCAAGGCCAGAGGAGGCCCAACTCGTTACTAGGTTGGTTTCCCTAATTCAGTGGCACTTCAGTGTGTGTATATATATAAATATATATATATTATAATAATAATAATAACTAAGTGGGGCTAACCAAGTGGAACAGGGTTCAGATACTTTGTCTTAGTGTTTTAGTTTAATTTAGGCGTTGCCTCAATCGGTTTTGATTTCCAATTTGAGTTTAGGAAATTGGCAAGGTGTTAAGTGTCCGTGAAAGCGGGTCCTGAGGTGAACTGGTGGGATTGGTATCGCGGTGATGTGACAGCAGACTTGTGGCCTTACAGCCCAAAAGAAGAGGGAGGCGTGGAGTCACGAATTTCCCTGTTGAATAAGTGGGCGAGAATTTCCAGCTCCTTGCCTAGAGCGGTCGGCGTGGCTTGCTTTAGACTTGCCACGGGTCACGACCACTTGCAGAGTCACCCAGGGCTCGATTTAGAAAATTCTTGACTATAGGCACAACTCGGGATAGGGGCCCCCTAACACTGAAGTGGGAATAAAATTTCAAAAATTGACACCCAAAAAAATAATCACGAATCATTGTGGAAGTACCATTTTACTAAGAATAGGCTATTTGAAGCGTAGAAGCCTAGAACAGTATCAAATAACAAAAAAAACAATACAACATATTAACTTCATCATTAAAACACCAATACAATGCAACCAGAAAAATCTTATTAATCCCTGATATACACTATAACATACATATGATGAACTATACATATAACTATACATATGATGAACCAATCAATCAAATTTGAAGGGATATATAAAAAAATTGCTATTAAGAAGGGTAAAATTGAAAAAAAAATTGAATTGGGAATTTTTTCTTTTTTTTTCTTTTAAAATAAAATTTTTGGGGGCCCCCTAGGCCCGGGCCTTCCGGGCCTAATGGAACATCAGGGCCTGGAGTCACCTGTATCGAATGGGACTGGCAGATACCTGCCCTCTTTGCGACTATGGCGGGCTCGTGCAACACCGACTCAAACACACAACCTGTTTGAGACGCAGTTTGAGTCACCGACACAAACTGTTTTGAGTCGGTGTTGGCTCGTGACTGGAGAGCACTTCAACTTGCTGTTCTTGAATGTTTCCCTTTATGTGTTACTGACGGAGCCTTTAGCGATTGTTTTTATAGTTCATCCTTGTATTGGTCTGCTCGTAGACTCATGACCAAGAGGTCAGAGACGGGCATATGATTTAAAAAAAAGTGGGTTCAATTTCGGAAGTTTTGGTAAAATTTTCCCTTAACTCCTAACGTTGAATACTTATTTAATTACAGCAGTTCTATGTCTCACATTCCTTCACTTGGTCGTATGCATGCTATGTACTAAATTTGCTACTAGCTCTAAATTTGCAACATTTACTAAGTTTCTGTTTATTTTTTCCGAATTTGTCTGCTATTTTCTCCCTCCATTTATCGATCCTTACTTTGTTTTACATCTTTTCTCCTTTTTTATTCTATATTTTGGTTTGGAAATTCCTTAATTTCTCCGTTCAATTTGTTAGTTTTGATATTTTTTTTTAATTCCTCATTTCGTCGTACGTTCAAGTAGAGAGGTAATAAAAATTCTGTTTCTTGTTTTGGATTCATAGTTTAAACTTTAATCACATAAAACGTGCCAATCCAGGTAGTTTGATAAAAAGAAAAAAAATATTCAGTTTGTTATGACTGGCGATTCTTTAATGTTTGATGTTAGTATTTTGCTGGTGTACGTTCGAGCTTTGTGTATTTGCACTCTTTATATTTAAGAACTAGCTGAAAACCCGTACTTCGCTACGGAGTACATTCAATTAAATACAACGGTCAATGTATGCAATTCATGCCAAATATATATATATATTATATGATAAATACGACGATCAATGTATACAATTGATGTAAAATATATATATATATATATATATATATATATATTTATAAGAAAATCGTAAAGGATAATTTTATAGACAAAATAATCTAGAATAAAATATTCAAATTAAATCTAATATAAAGAATACTAAAGAATATAGTACAGTTAATATAGTACAGTTTGTAGAACATTTCTTTTACTGTATTTTAAAATTTTTTTGGATAATGTCCAATCGTCTGCCGCATTACCAAGGAGAAAAAAATATTTTTTGTTTATTTAGTTGTTATGCACGTGATGATAAATTTATTGAAAGTACCAGAAAAAGAAATCACGTGATCAGCATTTAACAAATTAAATTCTAAAAATTAATCTTTAAAAATTCACCAAAAATCAGGAAATGGAGGTAAAGATTCGAAAAAAATTTAATTTTAAAGGAATTTTTAGGATCTTTCTCGTGATATAAATTTTATAACCCTCAAAGTATTATTTTAAATGCAAACGTAAAAAAGGTTAAAAAAACAGCTTAAAAATTTAATTTTAAAAAATCTAAGAAGAATTTTTGAAAAATCTTTCTTAGTGCACCCCTACACTATAAGAAGAATCGCCATGCAAAATTTCAGCTCTTTTAGGTCCAGCGGTTTGGTCTGTGCGTTGTATGTCAGTCAGTGAATGAGTCAGTTACGGAACTGTTTTATATATATAGATGAAAGTGTCTTGAAAATAAATTTTTTTCAAAAGAAGCAAGTTACGCTACAAAGCGTTATAGAAATAGTTGAATACGCTTAGAATGTACGTAATTTTATGTCCAAAAGATTTTTCTTAAAATAGTACCTATCAACAACACCATAATGGATGGGTTAATAAATATAACAAAATCCCGGAAGGAAAAGGAAAATATGAAGATTAGAGTTAAATAAACATCGATATCTCAATTAAATTCGAAATTAACTAAGATAAAACTTATCTAAATCAAAGGCGGAATGAATCTTATGATGAATTTAATGTAATGGGAAACTGGTTTGCAGTTAAAGTACAAAGAAAGCGCATAACGATAGAAAATATTTTCAGTTCAGAAGGAGATCAGGACTTTTTTAAATAATTGCTATTAAAATGAAGAAAATGGTTCTCTTTTGACGACTAAAAAGATGAATAAGTTATGAAAGTTTGAAACCTTTGCGGACCAGAAGTCATTTAAACTTGCATACTGGTGGTACGAAACTGTTCAACGTGCAACGGAATCATGTGCTCATAACTTTTATATTAAATGAAAATTTTAAAAAATTTAATACAAATTTCATTGACATTGCATAATAATAACACAAACTAAATTCTTAAAGTTTTAAAATAATATACACTACTGGCAATTAAAACTGCAGCACCATGAAGGAAGAATGATACAAACGTCCAATTCGCATGAAAGGAAGAAGACGCTGGGATATGCAAATGATTAGCATTTAAGCACAATCGAACTACGCAGGAGGGAGAAACGGCATCTCAAACTCTGTATAAAAGGAAAGTTACGCAGCGGATTTCTCATTCAGAAATCGCATTTGAATGTTGGTTGTTTGTGAGAAGATCATGTTAGGCCTCGTATAAGAAGGAGATACGGCTACCAGCACGTGTCGGAATTCGATAACGGCAGGATCGTGGCCTATCGAGAGTGCGGCTTATCGTTCCGTGATATTGCTACTCGCATTGGTCGGAATCCAACGACTGTCATGCGAATGTGGAATCGATGGATTCAGGAGGGTCAAACTGAACGCCATGCAGGATCTCAACGGCCTCCCAGCACAAACGTCCGAGAGAACAGACATGTTGTCAGGTAGGCCTTGCGGGATCTATACTCCTGTAGGCCTTGCGGGACCTTGAGTCAGGAAATGGGCTTGTTTGCAGCACGACAAATATCCGCACGGACAGTGCAACATCGTCTGGAGCAGCACGGACTGTCTGCAAGGTGACCATTATTGTGGCTTCCTTCGACACTGCAGCATAGAGACGCACGGCGACAGTGGTGCACCCAACGACAAAACTGGTACCTCGTCTTCTTTTCAGATAAGTCCCGGTTCTGCGTGCAGCATCATGATGGTCGTATCCGTGTCTGGAGGCACCGAGGAGAACGCACGTGGCCTGCTTGCATTCGATATCGTCATACGGCCCTGCACCTGGTGTGATGGTATGGACAGCCATCGGGTACACGATACGACGGGGATAAAACCTCACTGTCGATTCTGGAGATCCTCAGAGACCTTTCTAAACAACGAGAGGTATATTTACAATGGGTTCCGTCTAATATAGGACTTTTTGGAAACGAGACTGCTGATACTCTTGCTAAGGATGGAGCCTCACTTCCTATTTCTTCGCGAGATACTTTAACTTACCTTGAAATTTACTCAAGAAGAAAACTTATTAATCAGCACTTATGGAAGACCCCTCCGACACACCACTGGTACGACCGAAAATCTCCTGGCGGTGCCCTTAATGTCAAGGGCAGCAGAAGGATGCAGACCACCATTAGCATATTTGCTAGAAAACACCTAAAGAGTCTTGTTTACAATCAGGGGCAAAAATCTCTACCTTTTTGCTCTAAGTGCAATACTGCTGAAGCCTCTCCTGGCCATATTCTAAACTGCCTGGGGCTTGCCAAGGAGGATATTTATAGAGACCCTTTGCTTGTTAGCGATTTCATAGTAACTTTTGGTCTCATGGACCTGGTCTAGCCTACTGCTAGAGCGGGTGGAATAAGCCACACATACACACACACACACACGATACGAACGCCTCTTGTTCGCATCGTCGATAATCTGAACAGCCATCGTTACATTTCTCAGATCTTAAGGCCGGTGGCTGTGCCCTATCTCCGAGGCCTCGGAGACGTCAGCTTTCAACAAGATAACGCAAGACCGCGTGTTGCCCGTCGTGTCTTGACCTACCTCGATACAGAGGGTGTTCTACTGTAGGCTTGGCCAGCACGTTCTCCAGATCTCTCACCCATTGAAAACATCTGGCCATGGGTTCCTGAGAGATTGGACCGCCACCGCTCTCCAACCCTTACGATTGATGAAGTGTGGCATAGACTTGAAGCAGCAGGGTACACTCCGTCTCCGCAGGGTACTCCCCGTAAGAATGACTTGCCCGTATCTGTCCTCCAAGCCCAGTTCGACCGGGTCCTCCAAGGCCAGTTCGACCATGCCTAACCGGGTTAGAGCCGTTTTAGCTGCCAGAGGCGGCAGCTGTGTGTACTAATTTCGGACCCTGTATACCCCCAAATTGCCTACAAATTGAATCATGTTTTCTGCCTACTATGCTGTCTACGTACAATAAGTAAAGTTTTGTTATTTGCTTTCCTTCCTTGTGTTGCAATTTTTATGGCCAGTAGTGTATATATGTAGAAACAACATTAACGAAAATAGCAAAATTATTTTTTTCTGCAATATACGCCGCATTCGACCTAATAAGTAATAATGCTATGCGTCATAATCATATATTGCGGCATCCGTCAGCAAAGGTTTAATGTTATATCTATTACTGCTTAAAATGGGTAGATAATCAGTGGCAAATTACTTTGATCATTCACTGAAGTTGAATTATGTTGTTAGACTACCATGTGGTAAAGAAAGACTAAAGAAATAGGGCAAAAACTATTGTACATTTCTTACGACAACCAGAGAAATAGCGTCGATTTCTTTTGGTATTTTGAATGACTTATAAATACCACAGAATCTTATTTGAAGGGGGTTCAGGTTAAATTCTTTTTCTATTTCCCCGCATTTCACAACGATTTCTTTTTCTTAAGCACATTCAGATAAAGAATATTGCAGATTCTAAAAAGTAAATAATTTGAAATTTTGTCTTGAAAAAGTCTAAAAGTTTGAAGCATGTTTATCTTCCGATATACCGGGTGTCCCCAAAATGACCGACGATTTGAAAAATCAATTAAAGAAAAACGGATGGTGATAGAAATGTACGGTTTGGTGCATTCTGCTTAAGTAACCAGTGAATTTATTCTCACCAATTTTCAAAATTAGTTACAAAGTTCGTCAACAGATGGCGCTGCTGACTGGGAAAAACTATAAAACAATGTTTTCAAGGCAAGAAGCATACGCAAAGTGGCATGGATTGGCCTCCCTATTCGTCAGATTTGACGCCATGCGATTTTACTTTTTGGGGTACTTGAAAGACCAGGTGTATCGTCACAATCCACAAACTGTAGATGAACTGGAACAATACATCTCTGCTGCTTGTCAGAACATACAAACTGAAATGTTTGCACGGGCGTCTGCGAATTTTGACCTGAGACTGCACCACGTTGTTGCTGCAAACGGTGGTTATTTTGAAAACATTGTTTTATAATTTTTCTAGTCAGCAGCGCCATCTGTCGACGAACTTTGTAACTAATTTTGAAAATTGGTGAGAATAAATTCCCTGGTTACCTAAGCAGAATGCTGCAAACCGTACATTTCTATCGCCTTCCGTTTTTCTTTAATTGATTTTTCAAATCGTCGGTTATTTTGGGGACAACCGGTATTTTTTTCACGTTTATGCTTATGAAAGGTTTCGAAGTAATTTTAATATAAAAATTTCATTTATAGGAATTTAATTAAATTTTTTTCGCGGTATATTTTGCTTTCTTCTGTACTCCAGAGAAAACATTTTCTGAATTTTTACCCTAAACTGAAAACAATAAAAGCTGTTTAATGAACACGTGACAAAGTAAGACTTAACATGCGAGGAATTTTGTGTACATTCTTTGACAAATCATGAAAAACTTCTGATCCGAGTATATAGTTTTACAGATTAATTTTATGACATTATATCGTTCCTTAAGTTCTCGTAGTAACTTTCTTTTAAATCCAAACATTCTATCATAATAACGTCTTAGATAGAACTCGTTTTATGTTATGCTATTCTAAAAGCTCTATTCTATGCTTTCTATCAATGAAGCCAAGATAAAAAGCGAAAATGTACTAGTTTTGACAATTTTGCATCCTTAAACTCTTACTCTTACTGTCAATGGACCTTGGGCATCCACGTCCGTTAAGTTAATTAGCGGGAATTTCGCACCGAATCTTTGCCTCCATTTTCTGATTTTTGGTGAATTTTTAAAGATTAATTTTAGAATTTAACTTATTAAATGCTGATCACGTGATTTCTTTTACTGGAACTTTAAATTAATTTATCGTCACGTGCATAACAACGAAATAGACAAAAAAAATTTTTTTTTTCTTGCTAATGCGGCAGACGATTGGACATTATCCAAACAAATATTAAAATACAGTAAAAGAAATGTTCCTCAAACTGTACTATATTAACTGTACCATATTCTTTAGTATGTTCTATTAGATTTAATTTGAATATTTTCTTCTACATTATTTTGTCCATAAAAATATCCCTTACGATTTTTTTTATAAATATATATATATATATATATATATATATATATATATATATATATATATATATATATATATATATATATATATATTTACATCAATTGCATACATTGATTGTTGTATTTATCATTATTATTTATTTTTTTTTCTAATGGCTGGGAGAACTGAGCCTAGGCTCTTCGCCGGGGGGGAGCCGAAAGCGTGAGATCACTTCGCCGCAAGCGTTGTCCCGGTAGCACCATAGGGGGTGGGTCCACACTGCACCCGTTTGATGGTCCATGAATTTTGAACCGAGTCAAGTGGCGGGACCAGACCACCTGACCCAGCACCCCCAGAGGCAAATTTGAGAACTTGGAGGACATTGCAGCCACGACCTATTTTACGTGCCCCGGCCACTGGTATTTATTAGAAATATATATATATATATATATATATATATATATATTTATTATCAATATTTTTTTGGCATTAATTGCATACATTGACCGTTGTATTTAATTTGAATGTACTCCGTAGCAGAGTGCGGGTATATATATATATATATATATATATATATATATATATATATATATATATATATATGTGTGTGTGTGTGTGTGTGTGTGTGTGTGTGTGAGAGAGAGAGAGAGATAAAAGATTAGATTTCAACTTTGAGGTTATTACGTTTGCTAATTTCCATAGCAATTTAAACTATAATATTTATTATAATATCTTTCACTCACAACTAAATAGAATAAAAACATTTGCAGTAACAGTGATGATTTTTTGAAGGAGTGTAATAGTTTCGAGGAAAGTAATAGTTTGAAGGAGTGTAATAGTTCGTAAACCTACGTAAGAACAGTTTCCCCAATAGCTTTTGTAATTTAAAAGTATTAAAAAATATTGTATTTAGACTCGGGTGTATTTTAAGGACAATTAAGATAGGGTTTTCTGGTTTCACAACTTCTTTCAATACTTGTTGCTTTAAAATTTCAATTGGGTCTGGTGCTGTAGTTATGCTGCAGTGGTGCAATTCTTAAGGTTAAAAAATTGCTGATTTTTATTTGTAACCGTCACTTCACAATTTATCGGGATAGGGTGAGTGTGCCTTTTTGCATTTCTTTCTTTTCATTTGTGCTCTTTATAGGATTGTATGTTTTCTTTTTACTGCTACAGAGTCTTGCATTTATGGTGCGTTTAGCTCTAAGTGCAGGATTTCTGCTTATTTTCAATGGATTTGACTATCTGTTTCCTTGGGGATCTCGGAGGCTTGGGATGTTTTTGGCTAGACCTGCATCCTATTCAGAAAGTTCCCCCTTGAGATAATTGATTCGGTTAGGCCTACTGATGCAGAGACCCGTCGGTTGCCTCGTTATATGGTTCAGTTATATACTGCTACAGAATCTTGCATTTATGGTGCATTTATCTCTAAGTGTAGGATTTCTGTTTATTTCGTTTGACTGTCATTGCATTCTTCCTGGTATTTAAGGCTGCTATGTACTAAGAAAAAAAAATCGTATTTCCCTTTTACTCTTCTTGCAGACTCTTGTAGTGGGAGGAGTCCAGTTGACAGTTCGAGAATTCCACCCCCCTTAGGATTGACATTTTGAGGGATTGTAATGCCTCTCTCTCTATAGGGGGGGGGTTAAGTGCTGCCCCCAAATTTTTTATTTAAAATATATTTTTGTC
This sequence comes from Dolomedes plantarius, assembly GCA_907164885.2. Taxonomy (NCBI): domain Eukaryota; kingdom Metazoa; phylum Arthropoda; class Arachnida; order Araneae; family Dolomedidae; genus Dolomedes; species Dolomedes plantarius. The sequence continues at coordinate 193,287,378 of OU015496.1, read as the reverse complement.
AACTATTTACAGGTACATAAATGCCGATAATCAAATAAAATTGGTAATGTCAGATAGCCTGAACTTTTCTACAAAGCGCTACAGGATTCATTTTATAAATTTCATCCACCGAAGGAATTTATGAGCGTTTAAAACACACTATACCAGATTTTTCTCCGAATAATTTAAATTTTAAAATATTAATTGCATTTTTTTAAGAAAAATGTACAAAAATGTAAAATTTCTTTCTCTATGACGGAGTACAATTTAAAAAAAAAAAAAATCTTTGAATCCAAGTCGGCAATCCGTGGACAAATTTTCTCCATAGGTTAACATTGAGGAGAGCGAATCCAGTGGGGTTAGTACATAGCAGCCTTAATATCCTTCTCTAATGAATTATTTACATTTTACTAGTAATAATTACACGAAGAAAATAACTGTTTAGGAATGCGTCTACCCTATATAAGCTAGTTTTGAGAGCATGAAATCGGCCAGACTCCCAGAAAACTCACAGACGAAGTAAAAATGGAATTTCCCATTGTTCACAGAAAACAGTTGCAAAAGCAAACTCGGAATATCCCGATGCACGCTTGTACAGTGTTTCATAAAATATGTAATTCTCTATAGGCTATTTATATTCTTTATAGACTAGCACATCTGCTCGTGGTAATCTAGTGATAGCGCGTCGGCTTTCGGTGCTGAGGGTGCTGGGATCGAATCCCGACAAGCGCCATTAAATACCTCCGTGTCTATGCCAGATAGGGACACGTTAAAACCGTAGATCGGAAAGTCCCCCTATGAGGTCAGAGGGTACGATCCCCACAGTTCTCGCCCCTGGAGGGGAGCTCGGTCAAAACAGAGGTGGCACCTGGCTAAAGTGGACTCCGACGCCTGTGGTTCCATTATATACCAGAGTCGCACGCCTCAGCCCGCTAGCCTGTATGGACCTGGTCTGAAAAACTTCTGGCCAAAGGGCATTAAAAGCAACAACAACTAGCACATCTCATTTACATTTTGAATTGATGTTCCGACATTTTCCCACAATTCTGTTTGCTTTAAAAACTTATACCCGATGTGATTTAATAGCAAACATCACGGTAGCTGTTTTGAAAATATCGAGCAAACATCTATGTTTTAGACAATCTTTATAGAATCAGGAAAAATTAGCCGACTTAATTTAGAAAACAGCTGTTAACATGAGCACAGGTCAGATCTGTCAAAAAACGTCTCTTCATAGCCCTTAGTTATTATCGAAGGACAATGTTACTCCGATACTGCCATTATTTGCATTCTGCGCTTATTAGCACGAATCAAACTTTCGAAGAGAGGCAATCAATTCAACGATGTATCATGAAAAGATGTATCCAGTGCAATCAAAAGTTTTTACCCTCTAATACATTTTTGAATCTCATTTTCTGTCTCTTTCTTTCAGCTGAAAAAAAAAGCGTTTCTGATAAACCGTTCCATCTTCTATTAGTTCAGTGTTCAAAAGCGTCAAAATTGCACCTCCTGATACCTTTTTGAACACCAAATTGAGGTTGGAATAATTTCTCACAAACACTTTTCTGGTTAAAAATATGAGACGGAAAAATAAGTCTTAAACGCTTAGTGGGTTAAAAAAATAAGGAAATTTTTTACGAACCCTAAAGTGAGAGTTTATACCTGAAAAAATATATATATTTCATAATCTGTTAGATTGACCTATATTTTTAAATTAACACGGGTAATGTGTGATCGAGTAAAGTATAGTATATACTTAGCTCATCCAGAAAGTAAGTACCATTTGGGTATTAAAAAAGATTAGCAATTTGTTTTCATTTGTATTTTATTACATAAAAATCTACACACCTTGAACTACTTTTCGACATATTCACCATGCGAATTAAAGGGATGTGTCATATCTTGGCACTAATTGAAACATACCCGCTTCGTAGAATTCGGTCGCCTGCGACCTGAACCAGTTCTGAAGGTTTACCTTGATCTCATTATCACCTGCAAAGTGCTGTCCGGCAAGAAATTTCTTAAGATGGGAAAACAAATGAAAGTCGGATGGAGCTAGGTCCGGACTATAAGGAGGGTGACAGAATTGTTCCCAGCGAAATGAATCAACCAGCGTCGTCGTTACGCGTACGGTATGCGGTCGCGCGTTATCATGCACGAACACAATACCAGTAGTCCAGGTCTTTTGTTCTGCATCGCGCGCCGTAACTTCTTCAATAGCGCCCTTTACACGTATACGTTCTTTCCCGTGTGAAACCACGATCCCGCGAGATTGAGTGCACGTGTGAAGGTGTCGGAGAGGAAGGGAAAGCTGCTTTGGAGCGTACTGCAAGTTTTCCCCCGTGCAATCCCGTACGCTCTTTTGCGAGTGCTTGGAGCGTGCGCGCAATCCTGTACGCTCCAAGCACTCGCGAAAGAACGTACGTGTAAAGGGCGCTATTGTCTCACAGTAAACTGTCGTGCTTCGTTCCATCCAGTCCACTAACAAAATTCCTTGCCAGTCCCAAAAGACGGTGCACGTGATTTTTCTTGGTGAGACGATAAATTTCACAAGGTCGAACACTTCTCGCATTCAAAAATTTGATAACGGCTCTTATTTCACAGCTGGCGGGCCGATCGATTGTTTTAAACAAACAATGACTTCAAACGTTAACGTAATCAAACAAAATGGCTAGGCTAATTTGTTCTCGAGTAGAAGTATGTAACTACGCATGCGCGACCTTCGTGCTGTCAGATGCGCGGGAGATATGCGCAAACGGCACTTACTTTCTGGATGAGCTAAGTACGTATTTTCGGAGGTACCCACATTGTGAGACTAGTTTATAAGTAACTAGCCGGGCCATCCGTCCACCAGACAGACGGCTTTGAATTGATTGATTGAGAGGGAGAATTTTCATAAGAGGCACTATTAATTTGCAGTCCCCCCCCCCCATAAAACCACAAAACGAAATATTTGTTATTCATATTAACACCCACCATTACCAGGTATATGAGCATACCTGCATTACAAAAAGATAAATTTTCATGTGAAAATAAATCTGCTGATTGCAGTACTATACAACTAACTAACTCATGGCACGACAGTCCGAATAGGAACCAAGGCCTGCGGTACCCACCTCCGCTTTCATGACCGTAGGCTTGGGCTGCCATACAACATATGTCTCGGTCAGGTGGTCAACCTGACGCGGGACCCCAGAGTTAGTTCCCAAGCATGCTTTGTCCCCATTTTATTGACCCACATGTTTTGTCCTCATTTTATTGACCCACTCAAGGGATGAAAGGCTGAGTCGACCTTGCCTAGTTACAGGACCGAACCCTGGCCCTGTGGTGGGGCAGCTTAAATCTTTTAACCACTACGCCACCGGGCGTCGCAGTACTATACAAAAGTAGCGTTTCCCAAACTTTTGACGTCTGCGGCACCCTTGGGAATGAGATTAGAAACTCGGGGCACCCCTGTTCGAATTTTAGTTTTTTTCAATGTTTTAAACATCATATCAAAGCTAAATGTACATGGGGAACATGTCAAATTTAAGTTCAAATAAATACTTACTCTATAGATGATTTTATTTTTTAATTGAAAAATATAAGTAACAAGCACTGTTCACGCCACTGAGAACTTCACTTTAACCGCCGAGGACTGAATATAAGGTTTTACTTCTGTGCGCCTGCGCGCGGGCGTCCATTGTCTCGGAGTCGTTTGTGGCTCAGCCATTCGTCGTAGTTCGCTCTGAAAGAGCTGTTTGTAGTGAATTGGTCTCCATTTGGGAGATCAAAATTGTTCGTAATAAAATGATTTAAAATATCAACTCAGCCCAGTCTTTTTTGTTTCGAGGTGGATAATTCCACAACCAGCGATCCTTTAATAAGGAACAAGCACAAATAGAATATATTAATAGAATATATTCATTAACATTTTCAAAATAGCCATGGAATTCAATATTGTATTAAACTAGAGCAGCGTTTCCTACCCTTTTCACTCTTATGGAACCCTTGTGACCCAAGTTCTAGGGAACGCCAGAGTCCCTGTAACAATATTTTTTCATATTTTTATGAACGATCGTTAACAGGAACCAAAAAAATGACCATCATTTTAGTCGTTTATTTTTTTAAAAATGCAGCTACATGCAATTGGTATAATTCTAAATATTATAAGGTATAGATAAACAATAAATTTCTTTAGTATAACAATTTATAATAAATGTTAATGTGAAATCTGCGCCTGTGTTTTGGAACATAAATTTTGAATTCGGGGTCTGATTTTCGATATACATAAGCAGATTTCCTCTCCCACAGAAAGGATTTTTATCCTACTTGTTAAACAAGAAAAAGCTTGTTCACATGTGTACGATGTTGAAAACTGCAACAATATTGTAAACAATAATTGCTTTCCTATGAATTGTTGGATACTCCCTTTCAACGGAAATCCAGAATTTGTCCAAAACCATGTCATTAAATCTCATTTCCAATGAACCATCCGATTGTAAGTCCCAAAGTTCTTCTTTTAAAGTCAGGTTCTGAGTGTGAACGGAAGTGCAAGAGAATGGATTCCTCACCCAATCGTATAGTTCTGTTGACAGGAATGGAAAACAATAATCAGTTTTCTTCAACAGCTCCTCTAGGTGGGATAAAATAAAACTTGAAATTTGTTGGTGTCCATCATCACTTTTTAGTTCCGCCACTAATTCAAACATATCAAGAGTTCCTTTGACAACATGATCTTTCCATAAGTTTAATTTAGAATTCTAAATGAAGTTAGTATATTTTCTCCACCACCTTGAAGTAACTTATTCAGTTGATTCAAGTGATGAAAACTATCTGCTAAATAAGCTAGCATCTGCACCCACATTTGATCCTCAAAGCATTAAATAAAATCTTGTTTGTCATTTTGTTGAAAATGTGCATGCATTTCATCTTTTAGCTCAAAAACCCTATTTAAAAACTACCTCTACTTAACCACCGGACTTCAGTGTATAACAACAGATTTCTGTGCTCTTTATCCATGTTTCTCACAGAGCTTTTTAAAAATTCTGGAGTGAAGTGGCTTTCGTTTAATGAAGTTTATCATTTTTATAACATCATCAAATACCTTTTGTAGTTCATTACCAAGAGATTTGGGCATCAAAATTTCTCTATGAATAAAACAATGTGTAGAAATAACATTGGCATTGTTTTTCTTTTACAAGAGTAATTAAGCTTTATATGGAGCCAGCCATGAAATCAGCATCATCCGTACAAATGCCAAGTACAGTACCGAATCAGGAAAAAATTGTTTTCCATTTTATGACGTACGTGTTATTTTCCTATTTTTTGCAGAACCCTTAACAATGTTTCGCCGGAAAACCCTGGTTGGGAAACACTGATACAAAGGACCTAAAATTTAATCGAGGCTGACCTCTTTGTCCCTAATCTAGTCAAATCTTCTTAACATGCTGCTGGCACGGGCTGTTTCAGATTTATCGACACCGTTTGTTATATGTTTAGAATTAAAAACGCATTGACGTAAGGAATTTCGGAATCTTCGATACGTGGGTTAAAACCTTCCGAAGCACGATAAAAATTCAGAAATTTGTTCAAGAAGGAAACCTGTTTTAAACTTACAAAAACTTTTATTATTGCAACTTGTTTGAACTTAAGAGACATTTTTATTGTTAATTTTTATATGTTTTATTTGTGCTGACCAACAGATAGCAGTGTTTCACTTGGTTGGGTTTTTCACTTTTCTGAAGTGGCAACGGTATAAGTTTTTAGAATTCAGTTTCAGTAACTTTAACAACTAGCATGTTTCTTTTTCGTGTAATTTAAAGCCAATTTTTAAGAAGCGGCTTCTCAAGCTTCATGGTTTTCAACAAGAAATATTTTAGCGAGGGCTTTGCAGAAGGCAGGTCCTCCCATTGTGAATTCAAGTATTTGCATCTAAACGCATTTGTTATTTATTTTGGGACCAGTTCTTCCTTCGTCGCGCTGCCATTTTGCAACGTTTTTTGTTCTACTCCACATTTACTGGTCGTGAAAATTGGAATAAATAGCTACAAGTGAAATGTATTTTGATTCTATTTAGAGTATGATTTGGAATACCTCGCACTGCGGTGACACCATACTACACGAAGACTGGAAGTAAGAGTGTTTCGTTCATGTTAAGCTTAATTTATTTACTTTCCTACGCTGGTTGCATGGCAGTCGGTGCTGGGTTGGCTTGAATAACTTTTTTAGTTTACCGATTTATATACATTTTGCGCCTCCGCCATTGTCGGTTGTTTTGACATTACATTATACACTATTACTAAACTACTACTACAACTCTTGATAAGAATACAGTTTACACAATGTTTGTCAGACACACAATGAAAATAAAACAATTTTGTGCATTAAGTAAAAGTGTTTTAAAGAGTCTTTCTTGGAAAGGAACTAGTTAAAGTTTTTGAAAATTGAACGATCATCGATGATTCATTGAGGTAGTCCTTTGTCAAAGGTTTCATTTTGTTCAACCTATAAAGTTTCGATTCGATGTGCCTGTAAAACATTAAAATCACTTCAGCCCTTTAGCCGTTTCTTTTCTCTTTTCTTTTTTTATATTTTTTTTGAAGAAGGAACTTTGCTCGGGGAGTACCACTTGGAGGCAGGCTGTTTAACACTCACCTACACAGCGAGACTATCCGCTGTGTAGGGGATGGTCTTGCTGGTGGTATGCTGGCGTGTTTCTCGCCTATTTGATGGTATAAGAGGCACGATGTTAAGGTGGTTATACATTATAATTAATTGTCTACGTAATCTTAATCACTTTCCTGGGTGCCGGAAATCTGCCATTGTCGTACCGGTTCCAAAATCCGGATCGAATCTTACTAACCCTTCCAACTATCGACCGATCAGTCTTTTCTTTGGGCTTTCAAAGGTCTCCGAATTCGTATTGGCCAGACGCCTGGAGGAGTTCTGCTATGCCCATGACGTCATCCGACAGGAGCAGTTCGGCTTTCGTAGCTGGCACTCCACGCAATATCAGCTCTGGAGAGTTGTGGAACTAATTCAAGGTGCCAAGGTTGAAAGACAATCTACCTGTGATTTTCGTGGACATTTGCAAGGCGTTTGGCAAAATCTGGTATGAAGGACTCTTCTATAAACATATTAACTTTAATCTTACTTCACAACTGATTAAAATCTGTTGTTGTTACCAATTTCTCTGATGTAGGAAAGTCTACACCAACTCCAAGAGACCCTGCCGCAAAAGAGAAACACATACAATATCCCGCTCAACCAACAGCTGTCTCAGAGAGACGCCCATACATTCTAAGAGGTGAGCAGGAGAATGACAGGGAATGACACATTTTTCAATCCCAGAAATAAACAGCGAGAATAGGGTGGGACTCAAAACAGAACCTTGGGGAATTCCCTGATACGTTTTGTAAAAAACCCAAGAGATTACCTTGAAAGTTGATACAAAAGTTATGTTTTATCAAAAAGTTCGATATCCAGGACAGTGCTCTACCCCTGATGTTAAAAACACCAAAGCACTTATATAGGAGATTATATTTCCATACCCTGCCGAACGCCTTGGACAAATCTAGAAATACCACCGCAGTGAGTCTAGTTGGTTTGTGATTCTGAGAATCTCTAACCCACTGGGTGAAGTACAATATTTGATCAATAGTGCTGTGACCCTTACGGAAAGCAAATTGTTCCGGGGGCAGCAAATCATTAGAAAGCAAGTGATGAGTCAATCTCCGTAATACAATGCCTTCAATCAAGCAAGTTAAAATATTTTAACTGGAATATAATTTTTATTTCACATCTATATATTAATTGTGTATGTCATTAATTTCAGTTCTTTTTAGTTATAATTGGTTGATTGGTTGGTTGGTTTTTATGACGCAAGGTCGAGATAGGGCAAGGTGCGCCATTTTAGTTATGAAATACTCCTTTTTTTATTCAACATATTTTGTGATTATGCAAAATTAAGACGTTTCTCACTTTAATCGTTCACAGAAATGAAATGTTATCAGTTATTTGTCTACTTGAAATTAATATTTTTTCTCTTCATACTCCTAGTCAAAAATATTTAGTATCTGCTTATAATTTTTTTACTATGAAAACTGTTCTTCGTATACCTGATGAATATGCAAAAATCTTAATATTGATTTTAATCACTATTAAATTAGTTTTGATAAGTAATTAAATTTTCGTGATTGATAAACAATTTGGTCAAAATAAATCCTTATGCGAAATCCGTTAAGTGTAAAATTTTTTGAAAAATAATACACCAAAAATATTTTCAGATCTTTTTATTATGAGAACAATCAAACCCATACTTTTTGAAAATGTAAACATTTTGCCGATTTGCCTTCGTCAAGACCATTTGGTTTTTTCTCTTTAATTCACTAAAAGATTTAGTAATCATAAAATTTTGCTATTACCAAATTGAAAGTAATACCTCCAATCTTAAATTCTCTAACCTGAGATATTTAATAAAATGAATCTTCAATTTTTTAAAAATATTTCTTTTGTTCATTGAAAATGATTCATAGTATTGTGTGATTGAGTACTGCATATTGAATGCTGAATCGACTTTCTATTAAATTAGACATGATTGGAATTCTTTTGTGATTACTCATAAAGAAGGTTGCTGTTCTTCCTAAAAGCTGTTTTTATTATGATTTATTGATCATATTTATCAGCAAATAAAAATATCATTTTTATATTACTGTGTGTTTTGGTTAAACAAAAAAACATAGTTTTGACAACAACAGTTGTTTTTACAACTTGATTCATATTTTGTTTCCATATCAAATTTTCACCACAATTCTTTCCTTTAATTTCCCTACGTTAGCCATAATTCTGAAAAAGAATATGTAATGAATACTTCATGTGTCAGATGTTTGTAAACTGTGGACATAACTAACGAACTCTAGAAAATAATACGTTATCGGTTTCAAAGATTGTAGTCTTTTACGTTGTGCGCGACATCTATCGGCGGCGCGGCGACCAAATGAGAGATTTTTAAAAAATGGTACCTTACTTCCTTTTTATAGCATTATGGGCTAAACGTTTTCTGCTAAATACATAGATTGATAAAACTAATCTAGAATGCATACCAGAACTCCCCCGTGTAAAACGCGTAGCATCCATTTTCTGTCCTTCGTTTTTCCCATGATTGCACGGGTGACGTTCAATGAAACTGCTGTATTTGTGTTTGCCAAAAAAACTGGGGGGGGGGGGGGAGGAGGGGATAGCCGAGTTGCTCGCTTTCTCTGTTTGCATCTATTCCGTATGGCTAAGACATGGGAAGAAATGTTTAACTTAGTGGCCAAATATTTTTGAATGAGTATTCTTTGAGATCGTATAAAATAAGATTTTGGGGGGGGGGGAAATCACTAAATTAGACATATTTTGACAATTTTTTAAATCTGCAAGTGAAAGAAAAATATACGAATGGATTTGTCGATACGCACATCCCAGAAGTACAAAATGCGAACTCATTCTTGACTGTTAGGAATCATTTTGAGCTGAAATGTAAAGATAGCTTATGAAACTGTGTAGCCACTGGAAATCGAAATTTTGAAACAGTAATCGCAAATTGCGATCAAATTGAAGAGTAAATTGTGAATGATTCTTCCAGAGAGATTCATTTACAAATGAATGAACGAATCACATGTGTATAACCTTAAAGTGTTTTGATAATAAAGCGAATCTAAATTTTTAACAATAATGCTAAAGTATAGTTATGTTCCTCTGTTTGTTAGGCAAATGAGAATGCCATCCAGCTTCGGCCCTCGTCTTCATATTCGTGCATCTTGTCTGTTGATGGCATATAAAAGTACATTTTTTCATAATTAATGCATATTATTTCTTACTTTTTTTATCAGTTATTTTTTCACTTGTTGATACTTTATTATTCATTGATTTTTTAATAAGATGGCTGAATTCTTAAACTTACTCAAAATCGGAATGGGCTGAAGTACGTGAAATCTTAAATTATTTTTCTGTTACATACCTACCTGGGTGAAGGATTCATGAAATTAATGTATTGTATACTGTTTAAATATTTTGCAATTAATTGATGGAAAAAATTTATATTTTCTGATTTTGGTAATTGTTATTGAATTTTCATTTCACAGATTTTTAACATAATAGCAGTACATGAAACACACCATGTGCATATTGAAAATTTATAGTCTTCAAAAACGCAGTTTTGTTTATGGATCATAACTTTATATATTATTTTAGTTTTTGAATCTTGTTTCCAGAGCATACTATATTAATTCCAACTATTTAATCGTATTAAATGTAATTAAGAAATCTAGTTTTCATCATATTAGATTTGTGTGTAATATATAATTATAGCAAGAATAAAAAAAGATGTGTTTATCTACTCAAGAATATGTTCATGTAGTAGATTATTGCTTGCAGTGCCAAAAGGTAACATATTAAGTTTGGTGTTATCGTTTTTTCTAGTAAACTGATTGGATTTCAATATAATGAGTGAAAACATTCTTTAAGAAAAAATAGTTTGTATCTATTTGTTAACAGAAGAGTATTAAACATTTGACTAAACATTTAGATTCATAAGAAATATTTTTCTTATATTCTAGAGATAGTTAATAAGTTTTCAGTTTTTCTCCAAAGTTAAAATTTAAAGCTCTTGCTTTTTTTTTTTCCTCAAAGTTTTTTAACTGTTATAGTTACCTTATTTCTTATTCTTATCGTCTTTTTTATAATTTTAATGTGGTGATTTGAAATTTTAGTAAATTTATTGTGGTGTTTTCAAAGTTTTGAATAAAATGAGAGGACTTCCAACAGTTTTTTTTCTCTTTTTTACTGCAATTGCTGTTCTAAACCATTAATAAATATTTATTAAACATTTCTTCGATAACTTGTAATTTTAAAATATGTGTTAAAAAATTTCTTGTTCTATAACATATTTATTATTTTTTATATATTCAACCTAATTATAATAAGCAAAATTATCAAATATATTTCTTTAGCATCTTTCCACAATACCCTAAAATTAAACGAGTATCAAATTTGCTATCTCCCCAGTGGCAGAAACACGGCGACGTCGTCGCGGACATAGAAAACCCCTTGCGGACAGTTTTTGTCTGCATTAATGAAAACAATTTCAAAAATTGTCTGCAAATTTCGGACATTTTTTGTCTGCACCAATAAAATGTTTTAAAAATTGTCCACAACTCTCAGACATTTTTTTTTCCGTGGCAGTATGCAGCATTATGTACCTCTTCTCTTGTTATCAACAGCACTGGAAATGTTTCCTTCATCAAATAGTGGTATTTCCAGTACATACCATGACGTTCCCCTTCCTGAGAAACCAATTAGCTTAAAGAGTCTTAGATCACAACACAAAGCTAGTGAATGTGATGAGCTAAGAGGTAATTTCTTATGCCTATCAAACTATGTAAAAGCTCTAATTGAACAGTTCAGTGTATATTTCTGTGAAACTGAATCAGATGGTAAACCAACATTTTTTTCTGTCATTGACCAGAGCAGTGTTTTGTTCAACTATAATTTTTTGGTTTATCCAAAAAACAATGTTAGCATAGAGGAAGCAAAAGCGGCTGTGTGGACTGCGCATGGTGCTATCTAGCTTGACTGTTCATGGACATGACAACCAACCAACCAGTGTGATGCCATACTAGAAACAAGGGAGTTTGTGGAGTCCTTGTGGAAGTAAGTCGTACTCCTGCAACAGCACAGTTTTCAGCTCCTGGTTGGTTCTTGGAAGGGGATGGTGAGCTGCAATTGTCCTCCCAAGAGGGTCCCAGACATGTTCAATTGGGTTTAGGTCTGGATATCTGGCCGGCTAATCCATCCAGCAAATATCCTCAATTTCAAGAAAATCGTCAACTAGGTGAACCTTATGTGGATGAGCATTGTCATCCATAAATGAATAAATGAATGGAGCATTCTCATCCATAAATGAGCATTGTCATCCATAAATGAATGGAGGGCCAACTGCACTCCTGAAAAGTCAAACTTAGGCCTGTATTATCTCATCCCTATACCTCTCACCAGTCAGGGACCCTCTGTCATACACATGGAGTAGTGTGTGGCCATTTAGCTTGGTGCAGGCAAAATCAGCTTTAGACCAGACTGCAGTGTGATAATGTTCTCTTCCTAGACAAGTCTCGTTTCAGCCTGGACACTGATTCTCGATGTACCTTCATCTGTAGATCACCTGGGGCCTTTCCTCCAACATCCAAGAAAGGGACCGCCAAGGCAGGGTAAGTGTTATGGTCTGGGTGGGCATCGTGTTGGACAACACACACCATGATATTCACCTGATGGATTTACCAGCCAGATATACAGGCCTAAACCTTATTCAACATGTCAGGGACTCTCTTGGGAGAGCCATTTCAGCTCACCTTTCTCCTTCGAGAACCATCCAGAAACTGCAAACTGCGTTGCTGCAGGAGTGGGACCGACTGCTACAGGGACTCATCAAATTACCTATTTTCTTCTATAGCAACACACTGGGAGAGCTGTATGATTGTGAGTAAGGTCCATACCCCATATTAGAGTTATTTTATGTTCAATCCTGCAATGTGGATTTTAGATATCTCTGAGCCTAACTGACGATCATGAGTATGCACCCTGACTGTTGTATGGTATAAATTTATCTCTTATATAACTGAGTATCCATACCAAATTTCATCAAGATCCGTTCCTTAGTTTTCCAGAAATTAAATAAAATGTGAAAATTCTCTTAATTTTAAACACCAGTGTAGTAAGAGTTAATTCATAGACATTTTAATGTTTAGAATTGTATTCATAGACATTTTAATGTTTAGAATTGTATTCATAGACATTTTAATGTTTAGAATTGTATTCATAGACATTTTAATGTTTAGAATTGTATGCTAATTTTACCTGAGGTACCAGTTGTGAGGTGTAAAAAGTTTGTAAATGATTTCTCTATTGTTATTTTTTCCTGTGGTGCTTTTAATTCATTACAGTTTGTTTATCCTTCCTGTGTGTGGTGAGAAAATTTAGAAAAAGTTTTTACTTATATATTATTGAACTTAGTAACTCTGATAATTTGGTTGATAATTGGCTTAGATTATATTGTCCTGTAATGGAAAAAGACTGAAAAAAAAAATCAAAATTAAACAAAAAAATGCTGCTTTGGCAGGATTGTATAATTTTAGATTAAAAAGAAAGGGATATTTTCTTTTCATTTTTCTATAGATGGTGTGAGACCAATTCAGACGGCTTGTATAGCCACAGCTCCACATGAAAAGGAACAGAGTAACAATGATCCAGATATGTTTATATCTGATATTAAGAATCCTTTTGAAAAGAAGAAGGAAGTTTGTATCGTCTGCAAATACAAAATTCCACTAGATTACAAATAAGTATTTATTTCATATTTTAAAAAAATGAATAATTTATAGTAGGTATATTATTAGGCCTATACAAGTATATAATAACTATTCTTCTGGCTAATGTAATGCTAGAAAATTTAGTTAACCTTTTATATGCCAATGTTCCATAAAGGGAACATGAACTTCAAAGTTCTGTGAAAAATACAATTTTATTTATATTGCTCTATAAATATTATTACTTGGAACTGACTTTTTGGCGTAAAGGTTATGTTAATAAAATAAATAGTGTCTAGGGAGGAAAAAATTGTAATTTCAGCTTTTTTCTAACTTTTCATCGAAAAAAAATTCATAAAATTGAAAATTCAACAAATGTTTTATGATTAAGTGAGAGTAATTAAAAATCATCATTTTGTTGGTAGAACATAAGTTATAAAAAAAGATTAAATTTTGTTGTTACTATTAGGTAAAAAATTTGCAGGTTCCAGAAATGGAACATTGGCATGTAAAGGTATTTTTTTTTTTTTCACATGATAAAGTTCTATCAAGTGTTGACGAAAGATATTTGACTTTTATCTGCTTTCAGTTTCCCCCCTTTCCCCTCCCCTTCTCTCTCCCACACACATTCTCTGATGGATCTGAAGTGATTACTCATAGCTGTCACTGAAAAGCACATGTTTGTTGATTGTTATATGCCCTTTATAACTCAATTGGAGAGGCACATATTAATTCATATAAATAAGGGCATTTTTGAGCCTGTGCTGCCAGCAGATGTTTGTGGTCAAATCAGAATATCTACAAAATTAGATGACAAGGAAATATCTAATGAAGACACATTTGATCCTGAAGTACCTTCAACTTCAAAGGGAAAGCCGAATTTGAAGTGAAAACTAAAGTCAAAAGAGAAGAACATCCAACATTGCTGGGAAAAAATTACAGGTTTTAAAAAAATCATAAAAATTGATAGCATTGCGTATATTTCTGAAGTGTTACCTGAGTTGGTTACCTTATCTCCAGTTAAAATATTTCACAAGTTCATACCAATAGTAGCAAATATGATAACAATTTATGCATTACAAAAGGAGAAGTTCCAGTTGTAGATGAAAATGATATAGGTAAGTTTTTGGATTATTGTTGTTTAGTGGATATCACCAAGTACCCAGATAAGATTTATACTACAGCACTCAAGAAGATCCATCAGTCCCAATTGTTCCTACAGTAATGCCTAGTAGAAATAGATTTAGAAAGCTTAAAATTTTTCTTTCATAGTATATATAATACTACCTTGGAATTAGGAGATAAATTGGGAAAAGTTTCTTCCCTTTTATGCAGAATTGGGGAAAAAAAACTGCAGCTTGGTACCTTTCATTCTAAATTGAGCATAGATGAATCCATGGTGCCCCATTGCAGTCATCATTCGGTTAAAATATTCATATGAAGTAAACTCAGTTTGGTTTTAAAATATGAATATTGAGTTCTAGCAATGGCTATCCATATGCTATGAGTATCTATAGTAGAAACAGTTCAGAAATAGGAAACTCTACACTCTTAGATCTTGAGTGGTATGGGACCTTCTATTCAGTGTTGAAAATCCATAAAAGCATGAAATTTTCTTTGGCAACTTTTTCTCATCACATAAGTTGTTTACTGAGTTGTCTGAAAAGAATTTCAAAGCAACTGGTATGATTCAGGAATTTTGGACAGGAAAAATGCCCTCTCAAATCACCAAAGGAGGGCTCAAAATGGCAAAGAGGAAATTTTGAGTATCGAAGTGATAGTAAGTTTACATTTGCCGCAGGAAAGACAGTGCTGTAGTATATATAGCATCCAATTATTCGACACATGAGCCTATCAATGAAACCAATCAATTTTGTTGAGCACAAAAAAAAGAGGACTGATGTTTCTCAGCCACATCTTATAAAAATGTATAATAAGGGAATGGGAGAGGTCAATTTGCTAGACAGACTTCTTGGATTATATGTTCTTACTTTTAGAAGCAAAAATAGTATTAGAATCTATTTAACAATGCATTAAATACAGCTGTCATTGCTGGATGGATTTTGCATTTACATTTGTACAAAGGTACAACAGCAGAACTATCACATCTCAATTTCTGGAGAGAAGTAACTTTGTGTTTGCTTCACATGAAACTGAAAATCCTCTCTGTTTCTGGACCTTGTGCACATTTTGCTCTAAATCTTTGAGACAATCAGATTCATATTATCATGTGCGATCAACAGAAGGACATTGTGCTGTATGCCAGAGGAACACTAGAGAAAAGAAGGAAGTTTTGAGTGTAAGAAAAGACTGCATAATAAATGCTTTCCTAACTACCATGGACAGTAGAAAAAAAGTTGAACATTAAAGCTAAGAACAATAGTTTTTTTTTTTATGTGTGTGTGTACAGTCGAACCCCGTTATAATGAACTTCAAGGGACCAAAGGTTTTGTTTGCTTTATCCAGTGGTTCGCTATATCTAAACCGTTAAGAAAAGTGTTAGAGTTCACAAAATGTATAACTCATTAGTTGCTATGTGTATTCTATAATGATGCATTAAAAAAATGATAAAATCTATTAAAAATGATCATTAATGAATTAAACTGACTAAAATCGATTACATTAAACTGACACAATACTAATTAAATTAACTAAAAATGAAAACAAATGGAAATAAATGATTTTATCTTTAAGAGTTGCTCACTATTTTGATGCAGAAATAATCAGTAATCTTCTGCTGATGTGATGACGATTTCAAAAACATTTTATGAATTTTTTTGTCCAATACATCAAATGACTCCAACACTCTTTCTTCCACTGTTTGTGTTGACAAAAACTTATTAATTACACTCATCGCTGCTGTAGCATCTGAGATGGTGGAGATTTCGTCATTTATGTGCTCCTCTTCATCAGCATCAGAAGCAGAATCTTCGATTTCAGAATGATTCATTTTAATTTCGTCCGCAATATCTTCACATATCAGTCAGATTTTCACATGTAATGACTTCATCATAACATGTTTCGAACAATTGCATGCCACAATCTGAGAATGATGAAATTTTGTGCTTTTCTATCCATATCGCGATAGGTAAATCTCATCTTCTTCAACATTCTTAAAAAGTTTAAAAATTAAAAAAAAATTCAGTTGTCAACTGAAAATTTTTTTCGTTATAGCTGATTCTTAAGATTTCGGAGGTTTGCTATAAAAGGATAATTAGTATTAAATACAATAGGAAAACGGCAGGACCAAAATTTTCGTTTGCTATATCCGGGAGTTCGTTATATACCAGGTTCGTTATAACGGGGTTCGACTGTGTATATATATATATATATATATATATATATATATATATATATATATATATATATATATATATATATGTATATATATATTATAATATACAATATATTTATATTAAATTGAAATATATTGCTTAATTTTTTTTCATAAATATTTTGCATGTGTCAGTAATTTCTTAACCTGATTTTCTGTAATTTATATATTTTATTTTACCTTAATAAATTTATACATAGCATATTTATACATATATACAGCATATTATAGTATTAAAAAATATATTTATATTAAATTGAAATAGATGGAATTAGATTGTTAAATTTGAATTTTTTTTTTGCTTTATATGAAGTGATATGGTTTGTCAATTGAATATTATTTTATTTAATGTAACTTTTATAAATTAAACTGGATAGTTATGTTGCCCATTAGCAATATTGTTTCTAAGTATCAGGCTGCATTAGTTAGACTGTCCAAGTCAGAAAGAAAACTCGGCAGTAAGCATGCTTTCGGTTCAGACAGTGTCTACAATAGGTTATTTGTAGTTGATATTTCTAGGAATAGTCACCTTTTAGTAAGTTTTATTTATTAATAAATTTCTTTAGACTCTTATTTTATTGAAAATAGTAAATAAATAAGCTGTGGTACATGTTATCACATGAGTAGTGTGAAGGGTGTGATTTAAGAACCAGTCCTACCCACTTGACATGCAAAAGGCTGGTGTAAACAAAAATGGTGCTAAGTTTGGCATGAGAAAGTGCACATATACGGAAGCTATTCCTTTCTGTTTAACCTGTGTTACTTCTGAATAACTTTGAGAAATTTTCTTAAAACTACCAAAAAATTGTGCACAGAAATCGAGATTTGTATTTAAATATCATCAACCATATTTTATAAAACCATGTGTGAAACATGTTATGAATTATAAAATTTTTTTTTAAAAATTACTTGTAGTATCTTTAATCATAGTATAGCCTGTAAAAGGTTAACATCTGTGCTAGTGATAATCTTCGTGTATGTTTTATAATATAAATTTGTGTTGACTTCTGAAAATGATCAACCTACTGAATATAGGTTGATGTTTCGTATTTATTTCTGTAACTAATATTGTGAAATTGATGCTAACAGTAATTGATTATAAATTAGTAAACACTTTTGGTTTCAAAAAATTATGTATAGTCATGTGTAATGATGATAAAGGTCAGGCATAATAGAATTCCTTAACTAAATAATTGATGACTTGATTTGAAACTGCAGACTCAAATTTCATGAAACATGCCAGCATTATTTTTTATAAAATTATAAGGGGACTCATTAAGATGTGAATTTTGGGAAAAGAGTATATTACATCCAAGGCATACATTTTGTTCATTCTATACTGCTTTTTCTACTTGATTAAATAATTTGTTTTAAACTTTTTTTATTATTAATAGACCAGCAAGTATTTATATATAAAGCAAAAAACAATGTTAGTATTAATCCGTAGAATATTTTACTGTACTCAATCCATATAAATAATATTTACAGACTGATTCAAATCTCTGTTTTATTTATTTATTTTATGGGTACCTTAAAAATTGAAGGAAGGAATATTTCATGACTGTTGATTAAACAGTTTAGTTTTAAGATCTTAAAAATCACACAGTTGAAAAATTGCCCTTAAATTGCATATTGTTATTATATTATCTGAAAGGATATCATGTATACTAGTTATTTTATTAAACCTCTTTCATGAAAGTATGCATGTTGCCCACAATCATTTGTATCATTAGATTATAAGTTTTATTTATAAACTTAATAAGGAAGCATGCCAAAGTTATTATTTTAAACTATGAAACAAAGTTGTATTATGATGTAGGCAATTTCTATCAGCTTCTAGGAAGTCTTATGGATGTTCTACTCCTATCTTGAAGGAGTTTCGTTTTGCAAAGAAGACTAAAACTTTCATTTCATAAATGGCAGATATAAATTGACTGTTATTCAAAACATTACTTTGTTACCCATGAAGATATCATGTAAATGTAAATTTTTTACAAAATAAAATTTGCCTTTTGTCAAATTACTACTGTTTAAAAGTTTTTTCTTTATAAATAAAACTCATAAGAATTCATAAAACTTTTTTTAAAAATTATTATTAATGCTTATGTATACTAAGTTGAATATATTCTTTCTTTTTAAGAATCCAAGGTTCTTAAGCCAGTTTGTATCACCATATACAGGATTTGTGTATGACAAACATATCACAGGGCTTTGTGATGGTCAGCAGATACGACTCGTTAAAGCCATCAAAAGATCCCGAGATTCTGGTTTGTATGAATTTTTATTTTCATAAAAGACATTGATTTTTTTAAGTGGTAATGGTGCTGATGCTGAAAACATGTAAATTTCATGACCAATACACTGTTTTAAAAAAAATGGATCATAGGATCAAATATATAAGATTTTTGTCAATTTATTTCTGTAACTTTTATAAATTATTCTATTCGTATTTATGATTAAAATGACCAATATACAGCAGTTTTTTCTAATTCTTTTGATAATCTTTATGGTTTCTAAATCATTTCATTAGTTCAAATTAATTCTAAATTTCCAAGTTTATATTCATCTGAACTTATTCAGAATTTCAAGATATATGATAATGGATGCCAGGCTTTATTTCTTTTATCGTTATGGCATGCCCTAAATTTTTGCCTGCAGGTGAAAAATCTGATGCCCCGGGTAACATTTATAGAATAATATTGCTTTCCTGAACAGTTTTAGATCATTAAGTAGCCATGATCATTTACTTAATTCTTAAACTTAAATTCTTAACGAAGTTCTTCAAATATCATGCTGTATATTTGAAGAAATTCGTTTGCTGTATCAAATATATTGTATCAGCATGTGATAAATAGAATGTAATAATATATCCTCTTGGGTGAAATAGCCGTAAGCAGAAACATATTATATGATGGCATAGGCATAATCAACTTTAGAGGCTTCTGGGAGCTAGAGCTCCATATCCTCTGTATTCAACGTGGAATGTATCATGATTACTGTTCTCTAAAATTGATTATAATAGTACTAAGAGTGTGTGTGAATAAAAAGTTAATTAAATTAAATTACAAATAGTTTTAAAAGTTTAGGGTGGTAGGTAAGGAAGGAATAACTTTCCTTATATACAAAGTTTAGTTAATATTCACAGGATTTTCATGCAACTTTTTTATTACAGTTGGCTTTCTGTTTAACGACGCTCTACTTAACGACGATCCCTATTTAAAGACGATATTTCCCAGTCCCGGCCCCTCCATCGTTATGGGAAATGCTATTTTTTCACAAATTCTGTTTAAGGGCGATCTCTACTTAAGGACGATTTTTCACGGTCCCTTGAAAGTTGTTAAACAGAGAGCCAACTGTAATTCAGTGCAGGGGTGCTGTCTCTGTATATTAAATATTCATAGTTTGTTTATTAAAAAATTACACTTTTTGTTCATGCAGCCAAAGCTGCATGTGGCAAGGTGGCAACAAAGCACTGTGAGGGGTGGGTTAGATTCTGTAAGCCATAGAGGATGGAGCCCACTAGTGTATATATATACATGAAATGACCTGAATGGTCATCTCCTGAAATCAGCATCGTGGCCAGAAAACTGCGATTCAAGTACACCAAAAACAAAGCAATTTATTTCAGCAAAACATCCTTACAAAGCAAGCTCCAACTCTCGTCTGCCAGTCAGATATATATAAATAAATATATATATAATAGTATAATAGTTTGAGAATGCTGTTTCTGCAAGAAGTCTTTTGTGTGTCAAAACAGTTTGATGATTTCAAAGGGTAAATGATCTTTATGTATATAAATTTTAAATTGCAGTCATTTAAAAGATCTACATTATCATTGAAACAGAAAATAACAGCATTCATTTCAACTATAAATTTCTGAAATCTCTCTCTTTTTCTTTTTTTAAAATTTATTTGTTTTTTAATTCAAATACAATGATGTATTTATATTTTCTTATTTTGAAAAAGAATGTTTCTCTCCTATGTTATTATAATGCTTTTTTAGGTTAGAATCAAAATGTAAATTATCTAATACTAGCAATAATGATTATAGAATTTACTGTTCTTATAGGGGAACCCAGGGCAGAACGGGGTACGAAGTTGAAAATATGTTTTAAAAATACAAAAGGGTTAATTAAGAGAGCTGCAATTTTTTCTATGAATACATTATAATCTAATAATCACAAAATACAATAATATTGTAAGAAAATAAAAGATTTCTTTTTTCAATTACAGAAAATTATGTCATTTGCCCCGGGCACGTGGCAGAACGGGTTGTAAGGGCAAGTAATCATAAAAACTTATAAACTAGGGGAAATGCAGAAAAAATAGTGATTATAAAGGTTTAACTACAATTTTCATTGATTGTGTCCTTTTCTTAAGCCTATTCACAAAATTCACACACTAGGACAGTCTCACCATCTTCGCTATCTATTGCCGCACAGGAATTGTGTGCCCATTTTTAGCATATGGAACAAGCGATCCAACCTTCATTTGACTTTGAGTAAAATTCACCACATATTAATAACTCACAGTCAGAACAATCTTCAGAATCACTCACTGGGGAACATCAAATTGGTTCGTAGCCTTAACAGATTGGTCAGAAATAACCACTTCGAAAGCATTGTTCATTGCCTCAGTAGACCATGATTGTCTTTGTTTTTTCTTATAGTCTTGAACCATCTGAATTCGAGAGAAAATAAATTTGGGGTGTACCAAAAACGATCTCTTAGTTAAAAAACATTGCGGGGCAGAATGGGGTACTTCCCCAAGGAAATGATTTAGGTTAGGGAGGTAAAGGTTACTCGAGAAAGATATGTAAACAAACATTTAACTGCAGGAAACTAAAGACAATTAAGCATAATTCAGCATGTGCTAACTATAGTTGTAATGTAAACATGTATGTATACCTTACCTTGGTTACAAAATCATCAAAAGTTACAATATAGGAGCAAAAAATCACACAACAAAAACTTCACGTACTAACGCTCTAGAAAACTAGATTAAAATGGCTGTCGAAGTTGAGCAGCAATACGTTGGTCTAGTTCTACTTATTGCCGGTGGCTTGCAGCACCTCCTTGACACCTAAAAACGTCAAACTTCATTCTGCCCCTGGTTCCCCTACATATTTTACCATTCTCCATGATGGATTGGGTGATGACTACTAAAATCAGCTTTACTTAAGGACCAGGCTGCTGGTTGTATCAATAGGCCAGGAAGAACCAGCTGTGGTTAGACCCAGTAAAACCCCAGTAAATATCATTTAAGACCAGCTATCTGTTTTTGATTTAGACGAATAACAAAACCAAATGCATCCAGTGCCTAAAGAATTATTTTGAAAATGCATAAGCTCTAATTAAAGAGTATGTGAATAGACATGAGTAATACAGTTTTAAACTTGATGCCACCACCTCCTCCTTTTTTTTTTTTCAACTTATCAATTCTTGTTTTGAATTCTGTTAGTCATTTATAATTTCCTTATAAAACTGTACTG
Organism: Dolomedes plantarius; assembly: GCA_907164885.2. Lineage (NCBI taxonomy): Eukaryota > Metazoa > Arthropoda > Arachnida > Araneae > Dolomedidae > Dolomedes > Dolomedes plantarius. The sequence continues at coordinate 193,265,252 of OU015496.1, read as the reverse complement.
TTGAATTTCAAGTGTGGTAATTGAAATAATTGTATTTTTAGGTTACATGACAGTAGAAACAAAAGAAGCAAAATATTTAAGAGATCCAAAGTTGTTTGATCCTTTTGCACCATCAAGGCCCAATCCTCACTAACACGATGCTATTAAATAGTTTTATGCCATTGCTTGTTCATTTTGCTTCATTTTCCATGTATTTCAGCATAATAAAATTTTGTGAATTGATTTCACCTGTGAATGTATCCACAGTACTTTTCATTATATTAAAATCATAATTTTATAGTAGACTAGCTGTACCCGGCCACGCATTGCTGTGGCTCAGTCTGGTTAAATGGAAAAGAAAGAAAAGAGAAAACACGTTTCTAATATGTTTAATTTATAAAGGCTGCAAAGCTGCTAATCATTTAGCTCTACCAGTAGCGTACGCAGGCCCATTGGTTCTGATTACATATATTATTTAATTAGGTTTACACTTTGCACTGATTGCTCAAAACATACTCTTTCATAGTAACCCCCCCCCCCCCCCCCCTCTTTGAAAATTTCTGCGTACGCTGCTGAGCACTACCCAGGGGGCACGTGTAGCTTAAAGTATGCTACGGACGCGAGTAACGTTACCCCCCAACATATTTTATAGTTCAGTTTTTAGTACTTGCTTGTTTTATGCAATATCTTGGCAAAAGAATTGTGTTCCCCTTCGCCCGCTGCATTGGAAATAAAAATTTTAAAAATGTTTAATTTTACAATACTTGTGGGTATACAATATTTTTGTTGTTCCATTGTCTGTGCAGATATATAGATTGTCTGGTTCGCCGACTCTAGAACACGCAACATATAATTGTCCATGTGAGGAGCAATCCGTGTCTAAATATAACCCAAATTGCAGTACGTGCGGTGGCATCCCTGGCAGATCGAGTGAATTCAAAAATTCTGTTGGATAATGAACCGCTTCATCTGCTTCCACAACGGTGTTGACGGACTTGTATGTGACTGCCTCGCTTTGAATGTTATACTGAATGATATTGTTAAGTTCGTAGACGTCTTTGTTCTTGGCGGCAAGAATAGCTTGTTCACTTAGCCAATCATGATTCTTATAATTGGTTTGAATATTGGGAAATACTTTTTCAACCAATTTTTCTTTTGACGATACTAAATTACAGAAGTTATGAGATAATGAAATTCGTCCTGTTGTCAGATCAACCGGCACCTTTACATTCCTGTTTTCCCATCAATTGAAGTGAGAATAACTCAGCTGATCGATCGTTTTGCAGATGGACACGCATATTTGTAGATAATTTCAACGTCTTTACGTGTCGCCACAAAGTAGAGTATTTCAGGCAAGCATTTATTTCGCCCGTTGATGTCGATCAAGGAATTGAGGGGTTCACAACCATAGTGGACCAAGTCCGTATTTTTTAAAAATGGAAATAGTTCATGTTGGAGTAACTTAAAAATATGTTCTATTAACTGCCATAGTGAATCAAGTGATTAATACGTTTTCTCTCCCAGAGATGGCCCCTGTAGGAACAGTGGGAAAAGAAAGTTCATGAATCTTCACAGCCATATTAAACCAAGTCCATAGGACATTTTAACAATGAGTACAGTTGAATAATATATTTTGTTTTAGCAAAGTTGAGGCCGTGTTTATAGATGTTTAACCAAAGATGATGTATCCGCCATTGTAGACTCCAGAGGCAGGCATACCCCTGGGAACAAAATTGACATTTATGATATTGTGGCACACATTAAATCATTTCCTGCTTATCAAAGTCACTATTCCAGGAAAGATAATTCTGAGAGAAAGTATCTTCATCATGATCTTTCCATTCGAAAAATGTATGACATGTATACAGAGGAATGCAGAGATAAGGATAAGGTCCCCGTGAAAGAAAAATTTTATAATAAAATTTTCACAATGAAGTTCAATTTACATTTCAAGTTGCTAAGTACAGATACATGTCATTTGTGCGATGAGATTTCAACACAGTTGTCTGCAGAGAATGAAGAAAATACCATAAAAAGTCTTGAGACCAAAAAGGAACTCCATTTGCTGAGAGCAGAGCAGGCTAGAACCAAAATAAAAAGAGACAAAGAAAAAGCTTCAGATGATAGATACTGCTGTACTTCAGACTTACAGAAAGCACTTCCCTTTCCTAAACTCACAACATCAGTAGCTTATTATAAACGTAATCTCTACGTTTATAATATTGGGATGCATTCCTTTAATGATAATATTGGATTCATGTATCTATGGGATGAGGCAGAGGGCGGAAGACGCTCTCAAGACATTTCAAGCATTCTCTTAAGACATCTTAAAAATAATGCTGCATCTCATAAGGATATTGTTCTATACTCTGATGCCTGTTGTGAGCAAAATCGGAACATCAAAGTGGCCCTTACACTGCTGAATCTAGTCAATAGCACAGACATTGTAGCACAGAAAATTGACCACAAATTCATGGTCTCTGGTCATTCCTTCCTTCCCAATGATGCAGAATTTGGAGTGATTGAAGCAGCAAGTCGTAAGAAAGAACATATTTGCGTTCCAAGGGATTGGAAAGAAACTATAATAAATGCAAAGAGAAACATCCTAAATTTAAAGTCATTAATATTAAACATTCTGATTTTCTGTCTACAAGATCATTAGAAGATACCATGACAAACAGAAAGAAGGACACTGAGGGAGCTCCTTTAAATTAGCTGAATATTAGATGGTTGCGAGTTATGAGAGGTTGTCCTTTCATTTTACTGTTCAAAGAAACCTTGAATGAAGATGTACCTTTCCGGGAAATACATTTGCAAAAGAAGGCTCGTGGACGACAGTTGCTCTCTCTGTCATCTGTTACTCAAGAGACATTGTACATGGGTAGGAGAAAGATATGAGTCATCTCCTTCCATTCATTCCACTGATCCATCATCATTTCTTCAAGAACCTTCCCGTGGAAACAAATACTAGGCTCCAGGACATTAGTTCGGTAAAAGAGGAAGATGATGATACTATTGCATACTGTAATTAAGAAAAGTTAAATGGCATCATGAGTCATAGGTTATTTTTTGTTTGTATTGGAAAAGTGAATCAAGAATTAAATTTTTATTCTTTTTCATTCACATAATGTATATTATTGTAGTTTTCTTTATTAATCTCTAACGTAGTATTCTTCCATGCAATAGAATGTTCATAACCATAGCGAACCAAGTCCAAGTTTTTTACTGAAAAATACAATATGAAACAGAAATATTTATTTCTTACTTATAGATGCAGGACAATTAAAAAGACAGTTTAACAATATAATGTCATATTTGTCTCTACAATATCACTTGACTAGAATTTATTACACACAATAAACTTCAAACTTTGATTTCTTCAATTTAGTTTAGATGGACTTGGTTCACTATGGTTGTGACCCCCTCAATTATAGGTAATGTTTGCCTGAAATCTCCAAGCAATATTAATGCGTTCCCAAATGGTCTGATGTTTCCACTCAAATCTTGCAATGGTCGATCAAGAGCCTCGAGCGATTTTTTGTGTGCCGTTGTACATTCATCCCAAACAATAAGTTTGCATTTCTGCAATGCTTTTCCCATGCCGAATGCTTTGGATATGTTGCACGTGGGAGTTTCAATGAATTGCATGTTCAATGGCAATTTTAAAGCTGAATGTGCAGTTCTTCAACCTTGTAGCAATGTCGCAGCTATTCTGGACGACGCAAGAGCTAAGGCTATGTCATTTTGGGATCGCATTGCTGCCAGAATCAATCTAATTAGGAACGTTTACCAGTTCCTCCTAGCCCATCTAAGAAGATTTCTCCAACCCCGTTATTGACAGTTTGCATTATTTGATCGTAAATGCCTTTTTGCTCAAGCGTTAGCTTAGGAATATTTGATTGCACATACGACAAAGATCAACCGTGTTGTAATTTTGTTCACGACGCAATTCTACATCGAACAAAGCATCAGCAGATCTATTCGGTGATGGCATTCCCAATTGATTAAGAACTTTGCTCGCGATTTCTAAGCACAAATTTTCAATCATTATCAACGCTTCGTTGTAGATTTTTGCTGTGAAATCCATGTTCATATTTGAATTTTCCTCGCATATTCGACGGAAAATATCTTCATGTGCGATTTATATTTCTCCCATAACTCTGTTCGAGATGGAGAGCAGATGGTCAATATGACTGCAAACAACGCACGAATTTGATTTGGATTTGACGTGTTGCACGCGTCATTAATGAATTCATCCCAGTGTCGGTCGTTCTCCAATAAATTCAGAGCTTGACACGCACTGCGGAAATGGCATGTGTAACGCCGTTGACAATTCTCAATTGCTGGAAAGACGTTGGACCGGGCACATTTACCAAGAGCATGCGAAGAAGAAGCATTCGTCTTGATTGGGATGCACGGTGTACAGTCTGCCTATCGTAGTTTCTTTGAATATGCCAGGTTGTCCGTCGACTCGCTCTCGTTTGCGTCGTTCAAATGATTTTCTACTCGCATTCCATGTGTAATACGTAGGCACTTCCGAATACAGTAGAGTTTTCGCAAACGCGTGATTTTGACATAACGTGAAGAAAGCAGTTAACGTTGTAGCCGGTGGATTCAGGGCTATTTGTTGCACATTTGCAGCTGTGAAATACACGCGTTGTCCATTTCTAAATGTACTGCTAAGGGAACTACAGCTGGACTTCGTTCATGTATGGGAAATGAAAGAATTCACCATACAGCTTCAATGCTGCTTACGTATCTTCCTGCCTGATACTGTGCGATTTCATCGTTATGTATGCCGCATTCCTATCACTTCTTTCTGGCTGTATGCCAAAAACTGCCATGTCACTGCCTTTATTCACGTACTTACAAATGTATTTGATCGATTTAACGGAGTTACCGTACTCCACGTTTATGTGCGCTTTGTATGTTTTTGATAGCAAAGGCGAATATGGAACAACCCACCGGTTGTCTACTTCGATGTCACCGTTTCGCTTTTGTATGGTTGCTAATTTACCGCTATCTTCTGCTGATCTTCTGTATAAGGGATATCCATCGTTTTCTGTAACTGTGTTAGATACTAATGCTCGAAGATATCGCTTAGAGCATTTTCCTTCTATCATGCATGGTGATTTTGGATTCAGTGTACCGCAAGGTCCATGTATCATATTTTTCGTCACAACTTCATGCAAATCCTTGTCGACGTCGGCATCGGGTATTTCAGCGCATATTACATCGTCGATTTCGTTTGAAGTGATTTTATTATAGAGCCAGATTAGTATATCTGCGTGTGGCAATCCTCATCTTTTGCCATTCCACTGAGTACATCCAGCGGCGCACATACCCAAACACTTCATGTTTTACCATGAAATCCATCAGCGATTTCAGCTTCTGTCTGAAAACACGTGCTGTGATGTCATGCCTATCTACCGGCGATTGCCCAGGAAGTAAGAGCTTTTGTATATCGTCCCAAGCTGGATTGCATGTGAATGTAATGAATAGGTCTGGACGCCCGTAGTGACGAACATACGCAATTGCATCTTGAGCGTACTCATGCATATGATGTGGACTGCCTGTATATGAAGATGGCAAAATCGTTAGTTGTATTACTGTCAGTTACAACTGCATCTCGCAAATGAACGTATTCTTCAGAGCGAAGCTTGGTCTAATTCAAACGGATGAATATCAAACGTTCAGTTTCCATTTTTGCATACATATCTACGATGTATTGGTGAAAGAATTGACGGCATTTCAAAATGTGATTATCTCCATTCTCTCGAACCATTAATCGGTATGAATAATAGTTCATTGCACTGCATTTCTTATTTGTTTCTTCGCCACTGACTGGATTTATCATCTTAACGTTGAAGTGATATCCATCGGCACCATCTCAAAAAATGATAGGATATTGCAGGGCGTCGTAGCATCGATGAGTTTCTGCAACTTTTGTCAATTGATCGTTTCTCAGATGAAGAACAATATCTCTAGGTTGGAATTGATCTCCGACTATAACAATTGCCACTTCGTCTATAGTTGGATCATTGAATCTTCGCACATGTTCTCCAGCAGGCGTTTTATCAGCATGAATTACAATCTTGTGTGTATCAGATGGCATCATGTCAATTGCTGTTTTGAACAAAAAAACTAAATTGTTTTTTTTCGTGAAGAAGGTCTTGCAGTTGGGAAACGATGTACCTTTTTATGCCGGTAGAAATTCCACAGCGTGCATTCAATTCATCATTGCATTCACCGATGAAATACATTTGTAGGAATTTATGTTGATCCTCTGGGTACGGAAGCAGGGAGCCGGCTTTATGATAAATTTGTCCTTTCACTTTGAAAGTTGGTATGAATTGATCTGTTACGATTTCTGCGCCGAGCGACGTCATTTGGAAGCATGAGTTGTATTTCCTGATGTTAGACAGGAAATGCTTTGATTCGGTGATGTATCCGGCAAGCAAAGTTTTTAATGGCTCTGGTGGTTCTCCAAGTTGAGTCAATTTAACTTTTCCGGCGGCGCAACACATTCCTTTCGTTTCTCCATTAAATTTCAGAGCCTTGCAATGAGGACACACTTCAGTCACAGTGCCGATAAGAACATGCCGGCTCAAACTATAATCATCAGCTGGGTTGTACCGGAATGCAAGGCGATTGGTAATCGCGTGATTGCTGAGCACGGAGTCGTGTTTGACGCTGATCTGCTGTTTCTCGTTGACGTCTTTCAGCCACTCAGCCTGTCGCGTTCATTCTGTTGAAAATGAAGCAGATCTGAAGCTGCAGAACGCGATCACCGTGATCGCAACCGTGCATCCTCAAGTCTGGCTGCACGTCGCTCTTCTGCTTCCTCGGTACGTATTTCAACTATTCTTTGTCTGTTTCGCTCATTCGCTGATGCCCGTTATTCCTCAGTTTGATTTGCAATTACTAGTCGCACTGATTCCGCTCTGCGAGTACGACGACCTAAGTTTGATTTTCTGCGAGGCATTATTTTGATGAACTAAAGCAGATCGATTGCACTGAAAAAGAAGAAAGAAAGTTATAACAAAAACATATAAAATTGCAAAACATTAAAAAAGGAAAAAACACGAACTAAAAAACAAAGGCAAAACAAAACAAAAAACGATAAAGTACTAATGAAATATTTCAATTCAAACGCAGATTAACCAACAGAGTCCAATTCTAACGCAATGAGAAACGAAATATTTCAATCCGCTCGAAGAAATCACTCTGCAGAGGTCAATTTCACGATATAATTTGAATTAAAATGAAATCAATCGATACAGCTCAATTCCATCGCCAATTGCACAGAAAAATAAGAAAAACAGTTAAAAAATGCAATTAAAAACGAAAAAATAAACTATACTCACGAATGAACGCTTTGGTAACGACACAATTCAATTCCAACGCAATGAGTAACGAAATAATTAACCTTCTGAAGGTCACTAAAGCCGATCGATTGCACTAAAAAAGAAGAAAGAAAGTTATAACAAAAACATATAAATGTGCAAAACATTAAAAAAAGAAAATAAAATAAAAATATATAAACTATACTCACGAAATGAACGCTATGGTAGACGACACAGCTCAATTCCAACGCAATGAGAAACGAAATATTTCAATACGCTCTAAGAAATCACTCCGAAGAGGCCAGTTTCACGATATAATTTAAATTCAACGAAAATCAGTCGAACACCCAGACAGTGGTTCTCATATATCTCAATCGTCTTTTATTGTCTAGAACGAGATCTGCGTACTTACGACCTGTGGGGACTGCTGATAGTGGGGTCGCACCCCAAGGTGACAAATTTCTGTTCTGAGGGGGAAGGGAAAGACATTTCTCGTTTGCCGTAAAATATTTAGTATAGCATGTGTTGTAGTGATATCAGAATTGCGTTCCCCTCCCCAGTGCCTTTCCGCCTAAAGAACACCTCTCAGTAAATGTAATAGACATTCCTTGTTGGAAGGGGTGCGAGGGAGTAAGTTCACGACCCAAGGGAATTAAGAGGTGGTCTAGAGGCAGAAGGTTTTTAGCTACGAGAGGGCTAGGCCGTGTTGGTGTTTGTCCCGTGCGGAAAACAGGCACGGGAGCTGGTAGTTGAGATTATTTTAGGGGAATCCGTGGTCAGGAAAGTTTAATCGAGGAAAACAAATATATTGTGTTGAGGGTTTAATACTCGTAGATATAGATATTGAAGTTAGAAATCTTACAGTTTGAGCTTCCCACCTTATTTAGTCAGATTAAAGTTTTGTTTTGTGTTTCATCAGTGATTTTGCCAAGTGATTTATTTCTTGAACGAACCAAACAACGAATCTCCAGGAGAAGGTAGAGGATTCGTTTTACAGTGTTTAAAAAAAGCATGTTTATACCTGTCACAGGTGTGATATCTATATATAGTATATAAAAACACTCACGTATTCCAATGCAACGTTGTATCAAAATTTCAAAGAAATCGGTGAAGAACTTTCGGAGATTTGGCGTTTTGAACAAACGAACATTTACATTTTTATTTATATAGATAAACTGTCATACGTATTTGTTTTGTAAGTATATCAAATTATAAGAATATTTTTTAATTAATACTTCATTAATTAATATCCAAAATAATTATGTGTTATGCATATTACATTGAAGTTTACTGACAAATAATATGAGGCTGTAAATCCCAGCATGTATATATAGGAAGATTAATAGTTTCACCTTCAACAAGCTGAACGCAGTAGAGTGGCATGGGAACTCGCCTCGACTTAGGCCCCTTACACATTTGAGTGACTTGTGGTAGCCTTCGATCTCTAAGTACTTTTTAACATGCGTTTCAGAAATACAGTGACAACAACCTTGAACGGCCTATCCTTTCTAGCAAATAAGTCTTATGCTCTATTTTCTTCTCATCGGGATAACTAATAACTGAACGGTATGCAGAGGGTTGCTGACGGTAAGTCTAAGAAACGTCCCTTTCATGACCGAGAAAACATTGGGTGCCACAGATATAACGAATTTCAGCTATGGTAAGAACCACCGGGGTCTTTTTATCGCATGGGTAAATCGGGACTTTGCCCAGGGCCCCCTGATGCTAGGGGCCCCAAAACTGTCCTCTTTAATGTGCACAATCTCTTTAATGATGTTTGTCACACTAAAATAGATAGGGTGTCGGATAAGTGAAAGGTTTTAATTTCGCTTTTGCTGTAGGAAAAAATGTTAAACTATCAGGTTGTATCAGACGTACAGCAGAAGGTGAAAAGCGTTTTCAATTTGATGTGAAACATGTTTATGAATGCTTCATCTTATCAGCCATACACTAATAGCAATATAGGACTCGCATTCAGGGTTCTTTGGTTTAAATTGTTATTTGAATCAAAATTTAAATCGAACGATTTTTTTTATTCCTGATTTTTAACAACTTTTCCTCACACGCTTGGTGTATGTACCTAGTACTTCTAATAGTATAGTCCATGGATAGTTCTTATTTTTATAAATATTCGTAAGGGGTGGGGTCCCAAATAGCATCTGCCCAGGGGCCCCCAGCGTTCATAATCGGGCCCTGAAAACCACGCATGAGTAAGAAATGTTGCAAAATCGGTGGCAGTTTTTAACCTTAGGAACATTCCCTGCATAGTTTCCAACCCTACATTATTATCGTCCTGATCGACGTCAATAGGAATATCAAGATTAGGAACTATCGGAATGCTAGACAGTTTCAGAATAAGTCTTTTCCTTGATGATGTGCCTAATTGGCACAGAGAGAAAAGGAATATCTTCTCCTCGCGCAGGTTTTATCATTATTAGACGCAACGTCTGCTGCAGCACGTTCTGAATGGTAACTGCTTTAGTAGCAGTAACCTTGCTAGGTCCCACTTGGGGGAGGGGAATACTTACCAGTCGTAACAGCCGCTGACGTCGAGCGTCAAAACGGCTAGGAAGGGAAGGGTTAACTGTCCTCTCTATCATGTCTGAAAGATGGCTGTCAGTAAAAATCATCTCACCGGTAAGTTTCTCAGGCCTTCTCAGCGATTCTCTTCTTTTTCAGTGGCTCCAATACGAGTTTCTCGATAGTTGGAAATCGATGTTAGAGCTATAATATCCGGCAAAAGCGCTGTACCGACGCATCGCTCAGGCTCTTGAGATTGGATAGGTCGGTAGTACGTAACTCCTGGACCGAAGCATAATTTGACGAAGCAGGATAACTGGCCCTTGGTCCGGCTTCGCAGGGAACGTTCACAGAACTATCCTCCTCATAGTGGGGAGAGGACACAAGCTGACGGTTTGGCACTCGTATTCATTAATTAAATAGTGTAAGTACACTGAAGATAAAAAACTGGTACAAGTGTGCGTATGCGAATAACGGAGTATAACTTCCAATCAGCGTAACGATGCGTAACGATGCAGCGCCTATGTAAGACACAGGTGTCTGGCGGAGCTGTTAGAACCGGTTCCTGCTGCTACAAGTGGCAGGTGATCACGGTTTATGTGACTTTGAACGTGAAGTTATAGTCGGGCGCACGAGAGATGGGACATAGTATCACCGGGGTAACGATGCGATTTGGATTTTCGCGCACGACCATTCACGAGTGTACCGTGAACTTCAGGTATCTGGTAAAACATCAAATCTCCGACAGCGGTGCGGCCGAAAAAGACCTTGAAAGAACTGGACCGTCGACAACTGACGAGAATGCTTAAACGAAATAGGCGTTGCAACACTGTCCTCAAATTGCTGCGGATTTCAGGGGCTATCAACAAGTGTCAGCGTGCGAAATGTTCAACGGACCGTCATTGATATGGGCTTTCGGACCTTCAGGCCCATTCGTGCACAGTTGTGACTGCACGGCACAAAGCTTTACGCCTCGCCTGCGCCCGCCAACACCTCCATGGGACTGTGGATGACTGGAAACACGTTGCGGTATCGGGCGGATGGACGTGTACGGGTATGGAGACAACCTTGAGGTCGAATAAAGGTATGCGCATCATGAACAATTGTTGATTCTTCAAGCCCTCTCTGCCAATCTTATGTGACAAAGTGATTATCAGAATGTAATTCGTTCGTATTCATTATTACATACAAGATTTTTAGTTTTAGTCATTCTGGCCAAAGTGATCTCCAGCATACATTTAGGTTGGGCCTGGATTTTTATATTTGTCTCATAGTGGACATACAGTGGTGATCCCCCGGCATCCCACAATGAGACAAAGACTCCTTATCGAAACGTTCTAGGAATCGGGAACTAACCGTATGGGCTGGAAGAAGGATCGCAAAGGCATTTACAACAAAAAATATATATATAAAACAAAGAAAAATTGTCATAACATGGACGAAATCCGCTAATAACATTGTACGTAATACAAGGTACAATGCAACGCAATATTTTAAAATTCTTTTAGATTTTAAAACTGTGTTAAAGTTAAAAAAAAACATAATCGGTGCTCTTTTTTTTATTTTTGACCGTGTTATTTGAAACCATGCAAAAAGATAATCGGTTGTGTGTGTGTATATATTATATATATATACATATATATAGATATATATATATAGTGGAATCGCGATCTATCATTTTTCAAGGGACCGACTGAACTGAACGATAAATGCGGGGAAAACGATAATATCCGGGAGCATAACAAATACCCCAGTCAAAATAGGTTTTATGGCTAAAAAAATATGAAAGTTTTGAAAATTGGTGGAGATGTTTGTTGGACATACTGTTGAACATACTAAAAGTCCCCACCGATCAGACTTGAGCTTTCGCCATCATCTTGGAAAATGTGTACACTTTTTTGGTTTTTTTTGCAATAACTTGAGAAATATTGATTTATGTAAAAAATTTGCGTACAAAATTGAAGAGCATTAAATTGTTGAACAAACATTATTTTGCATTTTTTTTATAACTCGAACACGAACAAAGATAATTGACTTTGGAAAGGAGCGAACTATCACACCTGGGACGCGGATGCGCGAGTTATCCGATCGCGATGAGGGGATGACCCGCGCATGTGCGCCAAAGTCTTGCATGCTCATGTTTGTCCAATCTCTGCATATCAAAACTCGAGAGAAAGTTGCAGCAACATCCAATGCATTGTTACCAGGTTGTATTGGAGGCTTGGTGTATTCTATCTTTTTATGTCATACTTAGGCTGTATTGGGTACATAATGACTGGAGGGTGGGTAAAAATAATACTAACTTTTATGTACGTAACTACGTCAGTAAAATGATGTTGCCTGGCTATGCATGCGCTAGAAAAATCCTAGTTCATTTATTTACCCAAACATCTTTAGCAAAATAGTTTTTGATGTCATGGACATATCTGATTTCAAAAGCAATAAACTCCATGAGTTGTTTAGAGATTTTAAAGGCTTTTTTGTGTTTTTGCAAATAACTTGGGGAAATGTTAATTTTGTGTAAAAATAAGTTTAGTACAAAATTAAAGAAAATTAAATTGTGTACAAAAAATATTAAATACATTTGTCGGAACCCTACCACGTACCAAAATATTGACTATTAAATGCGCGTTGACTATGGAGGTAGCATCCAAGTCTCGTTTGCAGGCGCTTTCCTTTGAATTATCGCCACTCCCTCATTGTGGCATTCTTTAAACACAAGAAAATAGACTTTTAATATGTTTTGCTATGTAGATAATTGATCATTATAATTTTATAAACGAATGTAATAAACTTGGATGTATTCAGTACCGTATTTTCATTGTGTATAATTTTTTAAACTTGCCTACTTTATGGTTGACGTGCTTTTTTTCGGTACGGGATTGGTCGCGTCGTCAGTCTTGAAAGGATCGTCTATGGTCAGCTAGCATCACCTCATACATCAAATCCTTTTATTGGATCGTCATGATCTACAGGGCAATAACTTCAATGGGATATGTCGTTGTGACATACCCCATTGCAGATATTGCAGGCTGTTGTGTAGTTGATGCCTGCTTTCCGACACACGCATTTTTCTCCCCAGTCAGTGTTACAGTTGCAAAACACTATGCTTAAAACTGCATCGGAGCCACTGCATCCATAGTTGTGATGGGCACGAGGGTTTTATCTTGACGTATCCAGACTCACACTTCAAGATTCAACTCATTCCCAAACCACTTCTGCACTTGGTGATACAACCGAAAGGAATGTAGCCTGGCTTCCTCTTCAGTTGATGGAAGAGACGAAATATATGGTTTTATTTTAGTGCAAAATTTTGCGAAGCATTTGTACCTAAACTTATTTAAGGACTGTAAATTTTTACAGTCCCCTAAATATCTAAACTTACACTGGTGAAATAAATTAAGAGATTTTGCATATTTATCGAATTTCATGAAAAGACTGAACTGAATGCAAAACCACTGCTTCTAGACAAAAATGCAAATCTTTGTACGCCAAATACGTGAGAGTACACGTGTGTGTAGGCGGAGCCAGTAGAGAAACAAGCTTATAAGCGCGGCGTAAGTTAAGACGCATTTCGTTCGCTAGCACACCTCGGCGAATTTCTTGGTGTTATTTTGCAGCAATCGGTTAATTTCAATGTAACAGTAAAAATGAGTAACCATCAACGTTTAGATGATGGAATGAGGTGGCGAATTGTGGGGAGGCTAGAAGCAGGCATCTCAAGTCCAAATTTGTAGAGAGTTCAATTAACGCCCAGCGTCGTGTGTAAACTTATGTAACGTGTGAAAACAGTTCCAAGATACCGGATCCATCGAGAGAAGCCTGGGTAAGGTCGTCCAAGAGCCACGACGGCCAGAGAAATCGCCATTTTGTCGATTATAGCGAGGCGTAACCAGGAGTGCTTCAGCTTCTCAGCTCTCTCGTGACTTGTATGCAGCCACAGGAACCTGTGTATCAAGGTGACTGTTTCCAAAAGACTTCATGAGAGAGGGTTGTTTGCAAGACCTGCTGTTTGCGTCCCGCTCACTTCTACGAACAGGAGAATCCGTTTATCATGGTGCAGAGAGCATAGAGATTGGAGGTATGGATCAATGGGCGACCGTTCTCTTAACTGATGAGTCCCCGGTTCAGCCTAAACACCGATTTTCGCCGTACGTTCATATGGAGAGAACCAGGGACCCGCTACCTACCCTCCAATGTCGGCGAAATCGACCATTACGGTGGAGGAGGTTTAATGGTCTCGGAAGGCATCATGTTGGATGGCCGCACACCTCTCCATGTCTTTAAACGAGGCACTGTGACTGGTGTGAGGTATAGGGACGAGGTATTGGAGCCCTATGTTCGCCTTTTCAGGTGTGCAGTTGGCCCTGAGTTTATTTTAATGGACGTTAACGCGAGGGCCAACATAGAGCTCTTCTGGTCGACGAATTTCTAGAGAGTGAGGATATTCGCCGGATGGATTTGGCCAGTCAGATCTCCAGATCTTAACCCTATAGAGCATGTCTGGGACGCTCTGGGGAGGCGCATTTGCAACTCGCAACCCCCCTCCGAGAACCATCCAGGGAATGAAACAGCGTTGCTGAACGAGTGGGACCAATTGCCACAGGAATGATAAACTGCCTTATTTTAAGTATGAAATTACGCTGAGAGACCTGTACATCTGTAAGAGGGGACCATACCCCCTATCAACCCATTTTTTTGTTTTTCTGCAACCGCTGTTTCATACCTTCCGACTCCAATGAGTGTTACGCACGATCATGCGTGTGTATTACAATTATTGAATGGTTATTTGTTTTGTATTGTATCAATGCATGTACATATCAAATTCATTAAAATCGGTACAGTAGTTCTAGAGATAATCGATTAAGTCTGCAAATTCTCTTAATTCTTACACTAATGTATTTAGGACTAGGATTTTTTTCACTGGAATGTGCTCCATACCAGATCAGAGAAAGCATTCTCCTGTTTGAGCAACATCTTTGTACGATGAGTTGCATTTATTAACTACTGTCACGTTTGTGTTCCATATCTTTACTTGGAGCATTTTTACACAATGTTTCTTTCCTTTGTTGAATGCTATTGAAGTAGTATCGCATCCACTGAACTCATGGAGAAAATGATACTTTGGTGTGTACCGATGATTGTATTTTATTTGATGAATATATTTTTTTCTTTGCTTTCCCTTTGCGTGGTTTGACAAGGAATGTCTTTTTTCCGTAGGAGTGAGAGGTGTTAATAGACCAGGTGGTCAACATCTTCACCGATGATTACAACGATGTTGTAACCAGAACATGCTTCATTAATTGCAGTATTGACAATGAGAATGCCAGCGTCGTCATTACTTTGTCGGAACCGAATCCCCATTGTTTTCCAGCTCAGCTGATAGAATGCTGATCAATTCGCTCTTGTTTTCATTTGAAAGGAAACTATTCTTGTTGAACAGTAACTCGCATGGTTCCATCAAAATTTATGTCTGCAGATTTTTTCACAATAGACCGTATATTTTGTTCAATTTTTTTGTATTGTTAGTGGTGTTGGATTAGCCATTAAAAACGACTATACAGCTGGTACCATAATGCTTTTTTATATAGTTAACTTAATTTGTGCAAACAGCCGAAAAAGTAACTGTGTTCCCCATTTGGCATGGTGTAGGAGAAAACCACTGTCCCCAATTTTGACGCAGTTCAGGAGGATAAGGTCTTTGTTGGAACTTCAAAAACGTCGTACATGGCCAGTGTCGTTGTCTCTCGCATACCAGCTTCATTAAACAGAGCCAACGGAAAAAGAGCTAACTCACATTCTAAATAAATGCTAGATCTTCGTCGTTTTGTTAGCAATCGCTATCCTCTGTAAAAGCATCAACAGGTTTAAAGCATATTGAAACCGTTTATTTTCACCGTAAAAATGACGGTGATCAAGCTTTCATAAGGTTTACCATTTCAAAGTACTGAACCCAGAAGGCTGCAGTGGGGTCATTCTCTTTCAACAGCTTCAAAGTCATCCCTCATTTTAATCTCATATACGAGGGCTCGCATAAGTATGTCCGTTTATGGTTTCTAGCTATAGTAGTTCAGTAGCAAAATCTCTAAACAGCTCATGGAGATTATTGCTTTTGAAATCACATATATCCATGGGGTCAAAATTTATTTTGGTAAAGCTGTTTGGGTAATTAAATTAGCTAGGATTTTTCTAGCGTATGCATGGCCAGGCAACATTTTTTTCTAATGACGTAGTTGCATACTTCAAAGTTAGTATTTATTTTTACCCACCTCCAGCCATTATGTACCCAATGCAGCCTAAGTATGACATAAAAAGATATGAATCCACGAAGCCTCACAATACAACCTGATAACAATGGATTGGATGTTGCTGCAACTTTCTTCTCGAGCTTTGATATGCAGAGGTTCGACCAACGTGAGTATGCAAAGCTTTTGGCGCACATGCGCGGGTCAATCCCCTATCGCGATGGGAATGACCCGCGCATCCGCGTCCCAGGTGTGATAGTTCGTTCCTTTTAAGTCAATTATCTTTGTTCGTGTTCAACTTATAAAAAAATATAAATAATGTTTTGTTCACAATTTAATGCTCTTCAATTTTGTATTGAATTTTTTTTACATAAAATCAAAATTTCTCAAGTTACTTGCAAAAAACCAAAAAAGTGTACACATTTTCCAAGATGGCGGCCAAAGCTCAAGTCTGATCGTTGGGACTTTAGTATGTTCATTAGCATACCTAAACAAACATCTCCACTAATTTTCAAAACTTTCATATTTTTTTTTAGCTATTCGTCAAAATTGGGTCGATTTTGACTGCGGTAAAAGCAATATGATCGTCGGGACTGGGTAAAATAAACGACGCATACTGGAAAACGATAGATCTAATTTGTCTCTCCAAATTTATTTCTTTTTTGCTTCTTCTAATTTATTGACATCATACATTGTGTTTAAGATTTATTTATACCGCAGTCTTTAGACAAAGCTAGTTCTGCCTAAAGTAAGTACCCATATTTTCTGCCTAAGTTTCAGAATATTTTTGATAATTTAAAAAATTGTACTCCATACGTTTGCAATGTAAAAATTTGGTACAACGCACTTGTGTATAAATTTTTCTATATTGTATTTTTTACTATTTTGATACTCATAGTTTATGCTTTTAATTGCATTTGCATTGTTTTTGTGGATATTTATCGTAAAAAAAAAACAAAAAAACAAGGGCATCCCGAAGTACTTTTTTTACTGCATGGAGGGTGCCCCCGGAATTTGGTTCTTTCTCTGTCTTAATAAATGCCAAGTGTGCGAGTTTTCTCACGCGTGCGCCAATGTTGTTACTCCTGCAAATTTCTGACGTGATTGTCATGTGATTATTTCGTGACGCATATATCACGATGGATGTTTATCGCCGCCAACTTAAATGGCACGTTGGCACTATTGGCGCAAAAACAAAACAAAACAGGGGACACTCTAAACTGCAGTCCTACCAAAATGGCTGATTGTATAAAAAATATTCTTCTCGTAAGTGAAGAAAATTTAGATAAATTGGCCACAATGGCTGACAAAATTCATGAGAGGAAATCTGAAAAAGAAATTTACGCTCTTTCGCCAAACATTAACTCCAATGATGCTTTAATTGCAAGAATCGCTGCTTTAGAACAAAAAAATTGATTCAATGCAAATAAATGATCGGTTATAGATCGAAATTTAGATATCATCACCGAAATATATCTCGAAGTCGTAGCCATTCAAATAAGCGAAAGGTTTAATACGAAAGGTAAATATTGTTTTTTTTCTTTTTAAATTTGGCGATCGTCGTCGACCTGAGAAATGTTATTCGCCGTGTGCTTGGCGAGAGAAGTCGGAAAACTCCATGGCGCAACAGGATTAGCGGCTACCGCTGTTGCTGATATTAATGAAAGCCGCAAGTTTCGTTTATTTGTGAAGGACAGAAACACAGGACTGCGGTCTTAGTAGATTCAGGTGCTGATGTTAGCCTCATTCCTGCGACTCATCATAATACAACAGATGATTTTTAATATACGCAGCGAATGGAACGGAAATTTCTACTTATGGAATTAAAATTTTAACTTTAAATTTAGGACTTAGAAGAGAATTTTCAATTTCGGTTTATATTAGCTAAAGTTTTTAAAGCTATTATAGGGACTGGATTTTTTAAATAAATTTAAACTTTTAGTTGACATTCATAATAAACAGTTAATAGATGGAATAACTAACCTGTCTGTTCGAAGTAATGTAACGGCAGTGTTTTTAATAATGCTATTAGTACTCTATAAAAAATTCTAAATATGCTGATTTGTTACAACAATACCCAAATTTAACTAAACCTAATTTTATCAGTATCTACATTTAAGCATAATGTTGAGCATTATATTACGACTAGAGGACAAACCTGTTTGTACCAAATCTAGACAATTAGATTCCAAGCGATTACAAGTAGCAAAACAGGAATTTCAGTATATGTTAGAAAATGATATTATTCGTCCCTCTAAATCCCAATGGGCCAGTCCTATTCACATGGTTCCTAAGAAGATGGTTCCTTCCCACCAAACAATACCAGATCGTTACCTCATACCCCGATTAGAAGATTTCAACCACATTTTAAAAAATACTTAATATTTTCTAAATTTCATTTGCATAAAGCATATTTCCAGATTCCTTTTAATAAAGATGATAAGCCAAAAACTGTTATTATAACCCCTTTCGGCTTATATGAATTTAACGTAATGAGTTTCGGCTTGCGTAACGCACCTGCTACCTTTGAAAGATTCATTATTGAGGTATTTAGAGAATTAAATTTTGTTTTCCCATATTTGAATGATGTTTTGATTGATTGCGTCCAATACTGAAGAGAACATGAAAAACACTTAAAATTAGTTTTGGATAGATTGCAAAAATATGGATAGAGGCTTAATATTTCTAAATCTGTTTTTGGAGTTAATGAATTGGAATTTTTTAGGTTTTCTAATTACAAGGTGAGGGATCAAAACCTCTTCCTGAAAAGGTTAAAGCTATTCTTAATGTTAAATTGCCTGAAACTGTTCATCAACTACGAACCTTTCTCGGAATGGTTAATTCTACCGTCGTTTTCTGAAATACGCTGCTAGTACTCGAAGCCATTTTACACGAATACTTAAAAGGTGCAAAGAGAAGAGATAATCGATAAGTAACTTGGACGGATAAGGCCATTGAACAGTTTGAAAAATGTAAAAAAGATTTAGCAAATGTTGCTCGTCCGTCCCACCCAAATCCAGAATTACCTTTATAGTTATGCACAGATGCTTCAGATTGGGCAATAGGTTCAGTTTTACAATAATTTGAAAATGGTAGTTGGAAACAATCGGATTTTATTCCAAGAGCTTAACTTCACACAGCAAAATTGCAGCACATATGATCGTGAACGTCTCGGAATTATTTATTCATTAAATATTTCAAACATTTGTTAGATGGAATAATATTCACAGTGTATACTCTCACCACAAGCCCTTAATCTATGCAATTTTACAAAAGCCCGATAAATCATCTCCAAGGCAAATTAGGCAACTTCAATATATTTCAGAATTTACAACGGATATTAAACACATAACGGGAGAAACTAACGTAGTAGCAGATACATTGTCCAGAATCGAAGAAATCGCCTTAATAATTATGATCAAATTGCGGAAGAACAAGAGTGAGATGATGAATTTGAGACATCGCAAAAATCTACAAGTTTGAGTTTTAAAACAGTATTCCCTTCCATCTGAAAAAAATTTATGATGTGATACTTCACAGCATATTAGACCTTACATACCTAAGAGTTATCGTATGAAAATATTTCATCAATTTCATGGATTATCCCATCCTGGAATTAGATCAACAATAAAATGAATTTCTTCAAAATTTATTTGGACGAATATTAAGAAAGATGTCCAGCATTGGGTGAAATCTTGTATTCCATGTCAAAAATCGAAAATATCTCGTCATACGAAATCATTATTAGAAAATATCAAAGACATCAGAAAGATTTCTAGAAGTATACATTCATCTTGTTGGTCCATTACCACCATCAAATGGCAACACCCATTGTCTGACATGTATAGATAGATACACAAATTGGATGGAAGCTATTCCGCTAGAAAACATCTCGGCAGAAACTGTAGCGAAAGCATTCTACAGCAATTGGATAAGATTTGGAATACCCTTGCACCTAATTACTAATCGAGGAACTCAATTTTTATCCGAAATATTTCAAACTCTGTCAAGAATCTGCGGCATTACGCTTTCACATACTACAGCCTATCACCCGCAGTTTTGTGCAAGGTAGAACGGCTCCACAGATCAATAAAGTATACTTTAAAAGCACATAATAATATAAGTTGGAGTGAAACGTTACTAACAGTTCTTTTAGACCTACGAACGGCAATCCACGACGATACTAACTATAAAATAGCAGAAATGGTATATGGAGAAAATATCAAACTTCCTGGAGAATTCTTTGAAGCAAAAATAAATCATACATCACCTGGAACTTTTATTAATAAATTACAAAAGTATATGGAATTAATCAGGCCGAAAGAAACTCAACAGAAAGGTATTCCCAAAATATATGTACATAAGATTTAGGATCAACCTCTCACGTTTTCTTCGTACTAACAGAGTTCGGAGGCAACTCGAACCCCCATATGAAGGTCCATATTCTCTTATCAACCGTTCACCAAAATATTTTACTCTCAGGATAAAAAATACAGAAGCAAATGTATCGCTAGACAGATTGAAGCCAGTATACATTCTACCACAATAAATTCCTGACGAAGAGAAACCTAAAACTCCAAATAGTGTAAACAATACGCCTGCGCCAGCTGAGATTTAAACCAGAGAAACTGTGATTCAACCCAAAATCAAATCAGCTTTTCAAATCAACAATCTGCCCAAAACTGTTTCTTAATATCCTAGTGATCGGGTAATCAACCGTGTTAACCTTGTATATTCATTTGTAAATGACGTCATTACCCCAGATTCTGTTGTATGACATCATATACATTCATCAAATGGTAGTGGGATTTTATTTATTTTTCCCCATGGTTTATTGATTACGAGTTGGGATGAAGTCGTTGTGTGCTGTTTATAATTTATGCAAATATTGTGTGTATATATATCGACTGTGTAGCGAGTTTGTTTGACCTTGCTTTTGCTCTCGCCCTCTTTTTCTCTGTTTTGCCGGCTGATGTAGAGCCTATTATAAGTGGGATGTCTCGTGGACTACGTGCCTGAGAAAGTTTTATTTTTTTTATGTTTTAATGTAAATTAATATTTTAGTTTATTTATAACTTCGAATAAAGAAGTTATTATTTTATCTCTGTTTCTGTCGTTATATACTGCCAGCCACACTCTGCTTATTGTCCCTATGTCTGATAATACGGTTATTGGGCCGAGGTACCTAGACAGTACGACAGCAGAGTTACTACTTGAAGAAAGTTTTTTACCCCAGTGCTGTGGAGCTATTCGAGGGCGGGCCAAGGATAGTGGAATTTAAGCTAGCTGAGGATGAACTGATACTTATTTCTCCGTTTTTGCTTTTCATCGTATTGGAGCCAGCAACCATTGATCTGCTGTGTGCGGATAATTACGCCACTTGGGAAACCAATGTGAAGGTGTTTCTGATGACCAAGAACAGTCGAAGTATTGTTAATGAAACAGCAAAACTACCAGCTAAGGATTTTTTGGGGCCAGGGTGATTTTGAAGCATGAAAGGCAAAGCCCTCTAGTATAATATTCTTAAATATTTCAGAGCTCTTCTTGCAGGTACAGAAGATGTTAAACAAGCCTTTGACATTTTAAAGTTTCATTTTAGACCGGACTCACGTGCATGTATAGTGGGCTTAACTGATTCTTTTTTAAGTGTAGCCAGGCGGTTCAGAAAGTGTCGGTATAATTGCTGCCCGTTTAAATGTTTTTGTTAACCAATTGAGAGAGGTAGGCAAACCAACTGACGACTGGTTCGTCACCTTTCAGTTAATAAGGCACTTACCTAACGAGTTTGCAAGTATTGTTAAAACCATTTACCGGTACTCTGACCAAGATTTTAAATCTGATTTGGTTTTGAAGGAGTTACTAGCTGAAGAATCAAGACTAATTCAGGCACGGGGTGACCAGGATGCTGTAGCGTTGCAAATCACCCACAGCTTTAAAAATAAAATTGAGAATAGCCACTGTTTTAGATGTGGCATGCTAGGTCACCTGGTGAAAAACTGTAGGGTAAAACAGTTTAAATGAGAAACTTAAACAGCCTCAGTATGTCCCTGAAAAAAAAGTAAAAAGAAAAAATTCCCGAAAAACAGAACTGAGAGTAATTATATTGTCGAGACTTCCCTTGGGAATAGTGAGAGTCAGACAACTGAGTGGATTTTTGACACCGTCGCCAGTTCTCATTTTTGTTGTAATAAATCCCTCTTTAGTGATTAATTTGGAACCACTATGGAAGTGTCCATAGATGGAGTAGATTGTCCTACTGAGGGGGAAGGGAAGGTCTGTATGATTTTTAAACATAAAAATCGTGAAGAATAAGTCAATCTTAATGTTTTGTATTCGCCAAGATTACGGCGTAACCTAATATCGGGTACCCTTGTTGAACAGAATGGGGGAAATTTTAAGGGCAAGAATGGTCAGATTCGCGTTTTTCGAAAAGACGGTCGCATAGTTTTTCTTGCCCAAAGGGAGAGGGGCTTATATTATGTGCATCCCAGTTACCCAAAGAAAGCTGTAACTCCCACTGAAGTCTTAAGTGTCACCGATAATTCTCTCAGTCAATGGCATAAGAAATATTGCCATATAAATTGTCGTTACATTGTAAAAACAAGTAGCGAGGGTTGTGTTCGAGGATTGCCTAGTTTCAAGACAACTGAGGAGGTGCAGTGTCAGACATGTCGCTTATCTAAATCTAAACGAGTGCCTTTCAAGCCTATAGCCAAAGTCAGGTCATCAAAACTCCTAGAACTGGTACATATGGACCTCTGTGGTCCAATGCTGGTGACTAGTGATGGGCAACTATTCGAATGAATCACTCGCATAACTCGATTATAAAAAACATTCGAGTAGTTCGATTATCACAATTTCACTCGAGTGAATCATTCGAATGATTTTGTTCGCGATTATTTCTATAGTACGCGAATAAATCATTCGAATGATTCACTCGGTCTCGGTCACAACGATTATTTTGTACGCGATTATTTCTAATCGAGTGAATCACTCGGACAGAACGATTATTTTTTAGGAGATTATTTTGTACGCGATTATTTCTACGCGAGTAAATCACTCGGACAGAACGATTATTTTTTAGGAGATTATTTTGTACGCGATTATTTCTACGCGAGTAAATCACTCGGACAGAACGATTATTTTTTAGGAGATTATTTTGTACGCTAGTGAATACTCGGACAGAACGATTATTTTTTAGGAGATTATTTTGTACGCTAGTGAATACTCGGACAGAACGATTATTTTTTAGGAGATTATTTCCTGCATAAATTGCGCTGAAGTACTCGAGTGAATCACTCGGACAGAACGATTGTTTTCCAGGAGATTATTTCTTGGATAAATCGCGCTTAAGTACTCGAGTGAATTTCTCGAAAGAGATGATTATTTTCCGGAGATTATTTCTCGTTTCCCGTTAGCTCGAGTGATTGCCCAAGACCAAGACGATTATTTCTTAGATAGTTCGTATCTCCTTTGTTAGATACTCAATGCTAAACATTTTGATCTGGAATTAGGAATACTAGACCGGGTGAGTGGAGGATTTTATAAAACATTAAAACTACAGTGTTTATGTATAGCTGAACTTAAGACTAAAAAATTAATCTATACATATGAAAATGGATGTATGTGTGCATGTTCCAGCATCACTCTGGAGCGCCTGGAGCAATATCAATTAAACTTGGTACACATATTATTTACAATCTGGGAAGAAACAGTAGGGGGGGGGGGGGGGGAATGGTAAGCCAACCCTAGCCTAGCACTCTTAGGGGACAGGGGGGACATGTAAAAATAATCGAAAACGACTGATATTAGTGCCGAATCTATAGTTTTCGGGGTCACAGAAATTGATAGTGACACTCTCGATGCCGTTTAAGTGGAAGTTCAGCCCCCCTTCAGTATTGGGGGAGGAGGGGGGGGGGGGGAAGGGGTGAAAAATAAAATGTCCAAAGAGACCAAGAGTAGTTTCGAATCTTTAGTTTTCGGGATCACAGAGATTAATAGTGACACTCCCGATGCCGTTTAAGTGCAATTTAAGCACGCTGACACTTGTTGATGCCCTACCATTGGAATCCGCAGCAATTTGTGGAAGTGTTGCACGTCTATCTGTATTCTTGTCAGTCGTCAACAGTCCCGTTCATTCAAGGTCTTTTTCTGGCCGCAGCGATGTCGGTGATTTGATGTTTTACCGGATACTTGATATTCACGGTACACTCTATAATGGTAGTGCGCGAAAATCCAAATTGCATCGCTACTAGGGTTTGACAGTTTTTCAAACCCGGTTTTTAAAATAAATTTGTCACATTTGAAAACCGGTTATTAAATTAAGATAATCGGTTTGAAAGAATTCAAATTATTGTGAAAAATTAATTTTTAACTTATTTGATTATTTGATTTGAAGTTATCTGGAAAGATATTCTCTAGAATATTTCCAAATTCTTATGTGGAAACAGATTCTCATGAAGAGCAAATCGAAGAAACTACTCATCAGAGTAATGCTTTTTTTAAAGGAAGCCATGGAAAAATAAATTCATAAGTTTCTTGAAGACCCTGAAGAAAAACTTACAAATCCAAAGACACTGAAGATTGCTTTTGTGTATTAATATTTTGGTGTACAGTATTATGCAACACAAGGTTAATCTTTTCTGAATATTTAACGAAATAAACTTCTGAGAAAACCAGTGAATAAGAAATGGCATATATTAAAGTTTTATACTTTAAACTACCATAAGTGATAAATCTTAATAATTTCTCTAGAATTAGAAACATAAATAAGTTCTAATGAAAAAATATCTTACCATAAAAAAGCATTCACAAACAGTAGCATAAAAACAGTTTACGATTTTTGTAATGAACTATTTGTTTTTTATTAACAGAAAAGGAGTCCAGAGAGAATAGATTGAGATTAAAATCTATCCTATTCAGACACCCATTCAGTTTTTCCTCTCTAAACAGCACAATAATTCAGTGCCAACTTGGGGAGCACATCAAAATAAATAATAGGTATGATAAATTGAGCTTTCAGAGAAAAAGACATAGCAATAGGGAAGTGAATCAAGTACATAGATAGAGAGATAGAAATAAGCATACATCTAACACGTTAGAAATCTCCAAAAGTGTATACCAATTGTAGGATACATGAAAAACAATACAATGTACAATACCAACACTAATAATATATCAACTTCAAGAGCCCTTTGATTTGGCAAATAGTGTTATGCAAAGGGCATTATATTGCTTTAAGTATATTATCAAACATATATTCGATAAACGAATGAACAATAAAACATATACGTATTTTTACAATGATAATTTTTATCGAAAATGACTATTACCGTTAGCATCAGCGATACAATCAAGTAAATACAATGGCACTAGTGATAAATAAGTGTTCTTGGGAATAAAATCTACTTACTAATTCATTTTAGATTATGATATATTTATCCACATAAACAGAAGCAACGTAAAAAACTATTCACAAACACTACATAAAAAATTCCAAGCATATCACTACCTCTAAGCCTATCTTTCACAGTGATAGGCTTAGAGGAATGAAATTTTAAAACACCATCTGCTCTCATTCCTGTACCACATAGAATTCTTTAGTTTTTTTTCCAGGCAATTTTTTACTCCTTTGTTGATTTCAAGACGTGCAGAGAGATAATATTCATTAGTTTAAAAGAAATTAATATTTATTTATTTTCGAGCCCTATGAGGCAATAACATGGGGGGCCGCCATGACACTTTGTTCCCAACATGGCGGCCATGACGTCATTATCAATCGATTATTGAAAATCATTCGATTATTGAAATCACTCGAATACAAATAACTCGATTATTGAAATAATTCGATTATGCCCATCACTACTGGTGACGTCTAAATCAGGTTATCGGTACTTTCGAAGTATAACTGACGATTTCTCGAGGAAAATTGCAATTTTTTCTCTAAAAGAGAAAACGGAGGTTTTTGATTCGTTTAAAAAGTGGCAGAAAGATTTACAGGTCATGAGGTAATTATTGTCCGGACAGATCAGGGATTAGAGTTCTGCCATAAGCAATTTGAAGAACATCTCGAAGACCGGGGTATCCATGCAGAAAGAACGAACACCTACTCCCCTGGGGAAAACGGGGTAAGTGAAAGGCTTAATTATACTGCTGTTGACGCTGTTATAGCACTGCTGCAGGATAGCCCTTTAAAGAAATTCTTTTGGAATGAAGCAGTTCTATGTTTTGCTTATAAGTGGAATAGACTTTGTCACCGTAACCAGACTAAAACCCCTTTCGAATTATTCTCAGGTAATTCACCTTTGGTAAAACACCTGACGATTTTTGGGACTATCGCTTACGCTGGAACTCCTAAACAACTTCGAGGGAAGCTTGATTCCCGTGTGAAAGGGGGCATAATGGTTGGGCACGCTATGCGTACATAGGGTATAGGATTTGGATTCCTGAAGATCGTAAGGTCGTTGAAACTATCAGTGTGAGATTCCCTGATGAGCCTAATGGTCGCGTACTGGATCCCAGTGTACAGAAACCTATTTCCAGTGAGACTGCAACTGACGCAGAGTTAGAAGACGATGGACCTTATCTTAGAAAAGCAGCGAGTGATCAAGGCGCTTCCAGTCATACTGATAAGCCAGCTAGAACTAAACCTGGGGTAGGTTTATCTAAAGTTTTGCATTCAGAACCCCCCTTAAAAGTGGTTTCATGGACCAGGAAAGCGGTACCCCGTGCTATAGGGGATCGATATCCTGATGACACACACACCGTGATGTAGAGTCGTTTTGTCATGCTCACGGAGTTAAATATAATAGGTATGACTTTAATTTCAGCACGAGGAATACTTATTCCAGGCCTGCAGAAAATATTGATAAAATTGAAGAATCGCAAGACGAGGATTAATTTTTTTCTGCATGACTAGACCATAATGCCGTACCATCTAATTTTGCTGCAGCTTTAAGAGCTCCCGAAGCAGACGATGCAACATATAGCTGTCTAGGAACTTGAAAAGGCATTGGAAACCGGTGGGTTTTTACTCTAAAGAAAAATTATGAAGGGAAAGTTGTAAGGTTTAAAGATCGTCTTGTTGCTTCAGAGAAAGGGGAAATCCTAACGAGGAAACTTTTAGTCCTGTTGTGAACTTTTCCTTGATTAGAATTTTTTTTCCTGTATTAGTCGCATATAAGAAATGGTCCCACATACAGCTCGATATTAAAAGCGCCTACTTATAGGCCCCACTTCAAGAAACAATCTTTATGAAACAGCCTCAAGGTTTTGTTGATGCCGAAAAACCAAATTTAGTTTGTCGATTAGAAAAAGCTATCTATGGCCTACATCAGTGGTTCCCAACCTTTTTCAGCTGCGACCCACCTTTCCTTATCGGAATACTTTCACGGTCCATCGGTCCATGGTGGAGTAAAAACCTTATTTGTATCGTATCCCTTCCTTATGTATATATAATTTACCATCAAATATTGCAAATATATATATATATATATATATATATATATATATATATATATATTTGCAATATTTGATAGTAAATTATATATATATGCTTTTTTGAAGATACAGATTGATTATTGATAAACAATTTGTGTTCTGATTTGAAAATAGTTGACAAAATATAAGCACTTTGTAGCAAAACAGTTATTTATTTAACAATAGATATATGTTTGCAATAGATGCAAGAAGTGGTTTCATACTCACTAACAAGTGTTCCTAGGTGAAGATAAAAACTACAATTATAAAAGTACACAAAGACCATTTTAATAGTTTTAGGATCGAGTCGCGACCCACCTGTAACCCTTCCGCGACCCACCGGTTGGGAACCGCTGGCCTACATCAAAGCGGTTGTGAATGGTTTTTCGAAATCAGCCGTAAACTCCTTGGCATGGGTTTCGATGAGATTTCATGGGCAAACTGTGTATTCTCATACCAAAAACATGTAGTTTTATTTATATCGTGATTTTTGGTGAGCATGATAGGCCCATTGATCACATAATTAATCTTTTAAGCAGTAGATTTGATTTAAAAGACTTCGGGAAAACCAGAATATTCAACGAGTCGCTCAAATAGTGGTCAATGAGTCTGGAGGCTACGTGGAGTGAGCAATAAACGCGACTGAAATAGCTGTGAAGAGAAACGTGAAAAATACACTCAAGAGCCAAAACATTATGACCACCCCTACATTTTGCAATGAATTCGCCTGGATGACGTAGAAGGCACGTGATCAGGTGGAAGTGGTATTTAACTGCTGCTGGAGAGTCTGAAGAATCATTCTTTCACTTACTTCTGTGTGTGATGGGAAAGGCTGCGGATCTAAGCGACTTTGATAGAGGGCAGATTGTAATGGCTCAAAGGCTCGGAACAAGTATTTCCGAAACTGCACGACTCGTGGGTTGTTCGCGACCTACAGTTGTTAGTACTTATGCAAAGTGGATGCATGACGGTGAAACCAGCAGTAGACGACATGGTGTTGGACGTCCACACGCTATCAAAGAAAAAGGTCGTCGGAGACTGTCTCGCATGGTGAAGCAAAATCGGAGCCAGACAGTGGCTCAGCTGACAGCCCAATACAATGCAGGGCCAAGTAGAATAGTATCGCAGCACACTGTTCAGCGGACACTGTTGGATATGGGGCTACGCAGCAAACGACCCACTCGTGTGCCTTTGCTGACCAAGCGTCATCGCCAACTGCGCCTGCGCAGGGCCCGGGAACATCGCGACTGGTCCATGGATCAGTGGGAGAGAGTTGAATGGTCAGATGAATCACGGTTTGTCATTCATCACGCCGATGGCCGTGTCAGGATACGCCGTCTTCCAAGCGAACTGTTGCTCCCTCAATGTACAGTAGGTCATACACAGGTGGCGGTATTATGCTTTGGGGGACGTTCTCTTGGGCGTCTCTGGGACCCGTGGTTGTGGTAGAGCAGACCATGAATGCTACAGGGTATCTGAACATCATTGCGGACCAGTTGCACCCTTACATGGCCTCTGTTTTTCCAGCTGGAAATGGAATGTTCCAACAGGACAACGCCCCGTGTCACAAGGCTAAAATTGTGTTGGAGTGGTTCCAGGAACATGATGCTGAATTCCAATTAATGTCCTGGCCGCCTAACTCACCGGATCTCAATCCGATAGAACACATTTGGGATGTCATGGGACGGCAGCTCAGAGTTCAAAGACCACCAATTCGCAATTTCTAGGATTTGCATGACCGTTGCTTAAACATCTGGTACAATCTGTCTCCGGCCATCTACCAAGGACTTGTGGCATCCATGCCAAGGTCGGTTGAAGCTGTGTTGCGCGCCAAAGGTGGGCCAACTCGTTATTGACAGGTGGTCATAATGTTTTGGCTCTTGAGTGTATATTGCCCCTAAAAAGACACGGAAAGTTTCATCTCCTTCGGATCGCGAAGAAGATGCATATAGTAGTTTTAAAAAATACATGTCAAAGAGATGATTGCTCAACATATGGAGAACATGTGGCTAATAAGCTGCGAAATTTAAGCTCTAGAGCACGAACAATGGTCAAGCATATAATAAATAATGCATTATTTGAAGTAGCTATGGGCAAATATGATGAACCTAGTCATGCCAGCACCACAACTATTACTTTCACTTTACAACTGTGAAAGTAGTAGTTGTGGCACTATTCTATCTTCTGGGACCGAGAATATGCCTACTCATACTAGTACAACATCGGTTACACCTATTCACAGCAACTATAGTTACACTGTTCTATCCTCTGAGGCATCTTCATCGACGTTTTCTCAATCTCAAGAAATGTCCAAGCACTCAGAATATCTTTTGGTCTATCCAGTACTTTTAGAATTCCTAATTAGCAACTATGGCAAATTGACTTGAAATCTTGTATTAATATACATCTTGTATAAGTTTTTGTATGGTAAAAAATTTAAAAAATGGTTTAATATATTCCTTTTTCTTTCTTACCCTGACAAAATCATATAAAACGTCGATCAAAGCTCTGCAGACCTCTGGAATAATTCGAGAAATGCTTGGCTCAGATATCCGAAACAGATACATAAGTTATGGATAGCTATCCCCCGTAGCCAAATATCTCAATGTCACTAACAACTTCACACGAGGTGGTGGTATTGCTTCCCGAAAGTTGGTATCATATTTTTTTTTATAGTAGGTGAGACTTTTTCAAGCAAGTACAGTAAAACCTCGTTTATCCGGACTAAATGGGGCCATAGGCAATCCGGATAATCCGGGTAATGTAGGTAATAAGCAAAACAAAATCGTTAACCAATCAGACTAAAAAGCCAATATTTGGCGTACTTGTAGTTACGTTATTGCTATCATAGTTAAAAATTATTATCTAATGTGAACATTAAATAAAAATAATGTCTACAAATCTGATCCGGGTTGCCCAGATAAACGAGGTTTTACTGTACTCAAAATCTTTATTCATTCGTGTAAAATTTCGAAATAAAGCTCCATCGTCAGTAACCAACTTGTGTAAATTATACTGAGTTTCTTGACCATCAATTTATAGTCTTCTTCTCCACTACTCTGGCTTCTTCTTATTATTTTTTTAAACGTTTCAACGCTATTACCAAATAAGCAGCTGCTGCGAGTGATTGTAAAGACATGATGCACTAAACTGAAGTTGCCTGTTTCAGACGCATGCTACACGCATAGACGGCAAAGTGCATGCGATGTGGGGACACAAATTCCGCATGCGACATTATTGAATTTTGTGGCGCATAGTCGCACACCTATAATCAGGCAACGCTAGGAAACAAGTATCATGGCTTATGTCATTCAGTGTTGCCTCAGTGGAATTTAGATTGAAAGAATCGAGCTGACTGATGCCCCTTTCGACCTCGTCCTACGAGTGCCCCATTGGACTGAGGACTGGTAATTGTGGAGGCCTGCTAAGGAAGGTGAATACATCATCAAGCTCTTCAAACCATTTGTGGACGATGTGAACTATGTATTTCATGGAGGTATCCATCTTCAGTGGGGTGAACCCTTTAGAGCGGAGGCACTTGTCGTCAAACATTCGCCTATACTACGCCGCAATTTACTGCCCATTTTATTATAGGGGCAACATGTAGGCGGACAGCATTACACCCTATGAAGAGACGACACAAACAGAGGCATTTTTTCGTGGCGTGACGCTGGGATTCGATCCGCGCTGTGCCACAAGGCCGCCACAAGCCCAAACCCTTGATATAACTGGATGTACTTGGTCAGCTAAAATATATAAATCCTTTCGCCAATCAGATGTTCTTCTACATGAATTAAAACAGTGAGAGCCCAAACAATGACAGGAAAATATTCCCCAATCCATTAGATTGCATACACCGACTTGAAGTACTGTGGCAATGCATTTTAGGATAAACGATTTTGTGCTGATTTTTCCGTTTTCGCATCCTGCCATCTGCATGATGTAGTAGGAAACGTGATTTATCGGACCACATTATCCCTTTCTATTTATTTACTGTCCAATCCTTGCTACCCTGTGCGAACTGGAGGAGTTAAATCTTGCGCTATCATGCCCAAGCGAAGCAGTTTCCTCAATACTCGGCCCACTGTTTCTAGGACCCACAACCGTTCCACGTCCAAAGTCTGTTAAATTGCGGTTTCTACTTATTCCTCCCCAGGCTACTTCAACCGTCTTTGCAATCACCTAGCAATCCCTTTTAATACCAGTCTCAACCACAAGCGGCAATAGCGTGACGTCATAGCTGATAAGCATAAAACTGTCGGTCATAAAAATTGGCTACTCAGTGCGAACTATGTCTTTATTGTGAACTATCCTAGGGAAACTTATGTTACTTTACCTCGCTCATGATTTTAACCCTGATGTGTTCAAGAAGAAATCATAATTATTTCAGTCTTTCAGAAATTTGAAGAAAACTTCCATGTTGTTCACATATACTATTGCTTCAAACCGATAATTTCAGCAGATATTCGAGAGCTCTTTATAATTTTACAAAATATATCCTTTAAGCAATGTATTTTCCAGGATATCCACTTACGAAATCCGAGATTAAGTCATCTTCCAACAAAAACTTGTTTGATCAATTACCAATTACAAAGCAGTCTGCATAAATAATATTAAATTGATGATTCGACGACGAATTGTTTGCATTTATATTTTAAGCTATTATAGGCTAGTAATTAATTTTTTTAACTAATCTTTTTGAATTTATATAAATTCTCTATTGATAACATTAGTTCGTTCTCACATGTTTGGTCCATATAACAAAATTTCACTGTCATTTGCGAATAATTTTGAGAGTTCAGAACATTTTTTCTATTTTCTAAATTCACATTTTTCATGTGTTCATAGCAAAGCGTATTATCTGTACTGTCATTGACTAAGTCTCCTGACGCATTTATTCGAGGGACAGCTGGAAAACATGATCTGGTATAGAGAGAAAATTCCGTCGGCCATTTAATGCGAGTATAGTTATTAATTATTCCCACGGAAGCAAAGACAAAGACAGTGACCGGATTCACCTACTAATACAATATGAATATGCACACCAGAACAACAGCAAACGTTTTTCACGATATGAAGACCGTGCCTAGGAAGGCTTCAACGTACAGCTCGTCGCCCTATTATTGTATGTAGTATTGTCTGTATTGTTGCTGTAGTATGCAGGCAATTATTGTTCTATTATTGTCGTAAGCAAGTACTATTGACCTAGTACTTGCTTACGTTTCCTGGGCACAAAGTGATGTTATTTTCCAAGTTGTCCATATTTTCATTAGCTCCACTTGCAATGATCTCGCTTGAATTAAGAATCCAGGGTAATCTTTTAAACAACACTTCAAATTAACGCTCAAGTAGCAGATTATTCGGGACACTGTAAGTAAACATGGTCCTTGTCATCTCATTCTTTTCCATGGGAATAATCGATAACCTCACTCGCAAGGCACGACTGAAGGAATTTTGTCTGAATAAGAGCCACTGATCTGCAGAAATATGTCGTGGGGGGGGGGGGGGCTTGGGCAAATTGCAACCGCAGTAAGTTCATTTTGTATAAGTTGCGAAAATTTTCCCACTACGAGTATTTATGGCCGTCTTTGAGGAGAGGAGATCGAATTCTCGCCTCTGGTATTTACTAAATCACTCCGGCGAGATGAACGAATCAGGAATCGTGAATCCAACCCCTTACATATCCCCACCTACATGTCCAGCCAGCGAAAATAAAAAAGTTTTTTTATTCATTTGCATTATTCAATTGAGTCAGTGTTCTCCGCACACTTATTTTTCCTGTGATGGTGATTTACTTTTTTCCGTCTTGCATATTTTTTTCATACATCACAAGAGACGAGTGCTGTACTGTCTGCAGTCTGCACGGCGACCCCCCTCCCCCAACCTGTCAGCGCCACGACCACGAAACTGTGCCAGAGGTGAGTCTGAATCTCAAAAAGCGAAATCCTACCTGAATAAGGTTTTCTAAAAATCTGAGGCTCCGAAGAAGAAAACAAATTTAAACTCCTCACAAATTGCGAGATTAAAGTTCTATTAATGAATCCTCTTCTAGTTCACGTAAATGTATCACTTCGTCAATTTCTTTTTTTTTACTGAATATCCACATTTTGGTTGCATAAATTTCTCCATAGGAGTTAGTATTTTCCTTTAGACCACGTCGTTTCTGCAAAATTAATTTCATTACTGATGCCTCTACATTTTTAATAATTTTAGATACACTCGTGTTTTCGCGTACATGATTAAAATTCATTTGATTAAGGGACAATATTTATCGCATGTCAGCTGCCCAGCAAATTGCGAAACAAAGAAATTCATAAAAACTTGCTTTAAATACCAACCACACCTCGTCTTATAATATGAAACGGCTGTTCCAAAGGTTTCCTCTTTGATAACCGGTGCCAGTCTCAGATGGAAAGCAGATGATCACATTTCCTGTCTAAATATCTTGCAAAACTCAGTAGAGTGTATTATTCAATAGACGAGACATGGTGTAATACATAAACATTTTCCAGAGTTAAGTTGAGTTCAAAATAAAAATTACATATTTCATACATAAAAATTTGAGACATCTAATATAAAAGTATAATTAGAAGCTCCATGCGATAAATATTACTAAGGGCCTGTTCACATAAAATCCGTCAGCGTTACTCATAATGACGCATTTGAAACAAATCACAGGCCTTAATAATTTCGTTGCTAATTGTTTGTAATTGGTTGAATATATTTCAGTCACGCTAGGTTACGTTGACGCTGACGGATTCTATGTGAAGAGGCCTTATGCTGCAGATTACAAAAAAAAACTCATCTACTAAAATCTAATTCATTAAAAGAGAGACAAAAGCGAAAATTAATTCAGTCTCGATATGAAGCCATAAAATCTTTATTTATATATCATTATAAATATTTATTTCCCCAATTATAGAATACAGCAAATGTGGAAAAAAGCAGTTAAATCTTACAAATTATAATTACATATTAGGCAAAAACAAAAACCAAAGAACTTCTGTATGGAAACAGCGACGTGTTTTTAAAGTACACTGGAAAGAAAAATCTTTCTTTACACACAGTTAAGACGAAAGATTTCTCTTCTGTGTGGGTAGAAACATATTTTTTAAATAATCGAGTTCGGAAGACCTTTTCTCACACCCAGTGCTGGCGAAAGGTTTCTCTCCCGTGTGGGTGCAGAGATGTTTTCCTAATTTACTCTGTTCAGAAAATCTTTTCTCACATACAGTGCATGCGAAAGGTGTCTCTCTAGTGTGGGTGCAGAGATGTATTTTTAAAGAAACTTGATGAGAAAAACTTTTCTCACATACAGTGCATGCGAAAGGTTTCTCTCCTGTGTGGATGCGGAGATGTGTTTTTAAAGAACCTTGAAGAGAAAATCTCTTTTCACATACAGTGCAGGAGAAAGGTTTCTCTCCCGTGTGGGTGCGAAGATGTGTTTCTAAAATACTCTTTCGAGAAAATCTTTTCTCACATACAGTGCATGCAAAAGGTTTCTGTCCTGTGTGGGTGCGGAGATGTGTTTTTAAAGAACTTTGAAGAGAAAATCTCTTTTTACATACAGTGCAGAAGAAAGGTTTCTCTCCCGTGTGAGTGCGGAGATGTGTTCTTAAATGACCCTGTTCAGAAAATGCTTTCTCACATACAGTGCATACGAAAGGTTTCTCTCCTGTGTGGGTGCGGAGATGTGTTTTTAAATAACCCCGCTCAGAAAATCTTTTCTCACATATAGTACAAGCGAAAGGTTTCTCTCCCGTGTGGGTGCGGAGATGAATTTTAAAACGACTCTGTTGAGAAAATCTTTTCTCGCATACAGTGCAGGCGAAACTTTTCTCTCTTGTGTGGGTGCGGAGATGCGTTTTTAGATCACACTGGTGAGAAAATAATTTCTCACATACAGAGCATGCGAAGGGTTTCTCTCCTGTGTAGGTTCGGAGATGTGTGTTTAATTGATCCTGTCGAATAAACCTCTTCTCACATACAGTACAAGCGAAAGGTTTCTCTCCCGTGTGGGTGCGGAGATGAATTTTTAAACAACTCTGTTGAGAAAATCTTTTCTCGCATACAGAGCAGGCGAAACTTTTCTCCTCCCCTGTGTGGATGCGGAGATGTCTTTTTAGATGACTTTGATGAGAAAAACTTTTCTCACATACGGTGCATGCGAAAGGTTTCTCTCCCGTGTGGGTGCGGAGATGTGTTTTTAAAGTAATCTGTTGAGAAAATCTTTTCTCACATTCTGTGCATGCGAAAGGTTTCTCACCGGTGTGGGTGCGGAGATGTGTTTTTAAAATATCCTGTTGAGAAAATCTTTTCTCACATACAGTGCATGCGAAAGGTTTCTCTCCTGTGTGGGTTCGGAGATGCGTTTTTAACTGACCCTGTTGAGAAAATCTTTTCCCACATACAGTGCATGCGAATGGTTTCTCTCCTGTGTGGGTTCGGAGATGCGTTTTTAACTGACCCTGTTGAGAAAATCTCTTCCCACATACAGTGCATGCGAAAGGTTTCTCTTCTGTGTGGGTGCGGTGATGTGTTTTTAAATGACTCGGGTAAGGAAATGTTTTCCCGCATACAGTGCAGGTGCAAGGTTTTTCTGTATGGGTACGTTGAGGATTATCAACAATGTGGTACTGATGATGCATACTTAAGGCGGCCAACTGTGAAATGTTTCTTCACACAAATTACATATGAAAATTACTTTTTCGGTGCGAAGGGAAATCTGTGCACTGTAACTTTTTACATTGAGACTAATTCTACAAGTCTTACATAGAGTGTATTCAACTTCGGCAGTATTCTGCTCGCAGGAATGACATTCATCGAAAAAGTATATTCATACTGGAAATACACGACATTCGCTCTTGTATTCCAACATTTCTTTAAATGACAGTCAGAAAACTAACTGCTAGCAATACGTTTAACTT
Organism: Dolomedes plantarius; assembly: GCA_907164885.2. Lineage (NCBI taxonomy): Eukaryota > Metazoa > Arthropoda > Arachnida > Araneae > Dolomedidae > Dolomedes > Dolomedes plantarius. The sequence continues at coordinate 193,228,757 of OU015496.1, read as the reverse complement.
CTTAATTTCGGAAACCACATTTTAGTTTCGTATCCAAGAATCTGTACCGAGCACCTGCAAAGAGAGGAGAAAAGAATTTGAATGAGATATATTAACACTGTACCATTATGCTTTTTTCGTATATTTCACGTGAAAGCAATAGCAACATATAAAAGTAAGTTTGTGCTAAGAAGTAAGATATCTGTAAACTAAAATATAAATTATGTTCTGGATTAATTAAACTACTGAGCATTTTAAATTTATTGTAATTAAGGCACGAGGTGCCTTAGCCATCCTTATTCTTTTGCTCTAGTAGATCTAAGGACCTGCAGAGATCTGATATGTTTCGGTTTGTAGGGATCTTCACAGAACTACTGTTATCGGCTCGATCAATAATTGATAAGCAATATTAATATTTTTCGTTTATATTCATTATAGTTATCCGTAATCCAAAATAATTTCACCATTAATTATTACGTTTAATACTCCGAGAAACTCCAGAGATTAACATCTGATGAAAAAGCTTGGTTACCTTCAGACTCAAAAGTTTATAATAAAATATATAATGTTGCCGGAAATAACAGATGTGGCTTATGGGTTTGTTTTGGGATATTTGTTTAGAATGAAGTTTGGTGGCTACATACATTTTTTACCACACTATCTCCGCATTTTAATTGTATGTTGTGTATATAATACAATAGAGGACCCGAGGTAGCCTAGTGGTAAGAGTCGGCTTTCGGTGCCGAGGGTGCTCGGATTGAATCTCGACAACCGATTGAATACCTCCGTATCAACGCCAGATATGGGCACGTTAAAACCGTAGAGCGGAAAGTCCCTCTGAGGTCAGAGAGGGTGGGAGAGGGTAATTCCCCCAGATATCACCTCTGTGGGTGCTCAGTCAAAATTGAGGTGGCATATGGCTAAATCGGATTCAGACCCTTGTGGTGTCATTATAAACCGGAGTCGCACCCCTTAGCCCAACTTCTATATGGACCTGGTTTTGAATACTTCCGGCCAGAGACATTAGAAACAACAAAATATTACATTAAAATTGACAATAGTATAAATTCTTCAAATTCCTTTCCGTTCATCTACTGTACAATAGTGTTTATGTGATTTTTCACATAATGTGAATCAAACATTTCAAAAGTTACCTGTGGACCTCTTGTAGTCTGAAATGTACTTCAGGCTGATAAGGTCTTTTTCGGACCAACGCCTTTTAAATATTGTATTACGAGATTATAAATACGAAACAAAAATGTACACGGTTATGATGCGATAATCTTAAATTACTTGTGATAACAATTTCAAATTTTCGTAGTCAGAAATATTAGTTCAGAACTGCGTAAAGAAGTTTTACTCCTGTTAACTCTCACGCAACTTAACTCTGTCTTGTTTTTCAGCCTCTTAGGGTTGTAAATAAAATATGCCGAATGAATGCGGGGTCTGACTGATGCGGGAATCTCAACCAATCACATACTAATTTGATGCAGCTCGGTATTATTGTAAGAAACAATTTCCGTAACAGAAAAAAAATCTCATATTTACACTTCAGTAGAAAAATAATTACATATCTTTCTAATTAAAATTTTGGCTGAAATACGATTCTCATACCGATGCGCGATGTTGGGCAGTAAAAATTTCACCGCGGTAACCTCCGACTTTAAGGTAACCGTATTCGTTCGTTTCATAACGTGTGGGAGGATGTTTGTTATGAATGGGATGATTTTGTACTGAAATGTCGTCTTTACAGCTTCGTAATAAATGATCACTGAATTGAAAACAATTGTTTTAACGCTTTATTAGTACATTTCAAAGATCTTTCCCTAATGTAAATCTTTATTTTTCAGAATAATAAAAAAAAGCTTTCAAGTGAGAGTGCCAATTAAAGTGTAATATAATAAAAGCATTTTTTTTTAAAATTGGTATTTTTTGTATATATCAATAACAAAAAACATTGGTATATTCTAATTTTGTCAAGTTTCATTTTTTAAAAATTTATTATTTTTTTCTTGGGGAGGGGTTATCTATGAAAGGTTTTTAATGACAGTTCAATTTTTCTAAAAAATTATGTTTTTGCATTTTTATATATATCTACAAATTTTGCAAACAATTTTATAAATCCTAATTTCGGCACGCCTTTCTCATTAGTCCTTAATTTTCAATATTTTCTCTATTTTGCGGGATGCATATTCAAGGCTACATACACTTTTAAATTAGCTTATGCTTATAAACGCTCCTCTCTGCATTTCCATGTATAAAATGTCTATTTTCTATTGAATTCAAAGTGGATGCTGGACCAAAGAGCCAGGTAATCTGAAATTTCACGCATGCGCAGTCAGGCAATCTGAAATCCTCGCTTCCTTTACCTAATCGCTCCTGTGTTAGTTATGTATGGGACGATTTTGTACTGAAATGTTGTCTTTACAGCTTCGTAATAAATGATCAATGAATTGTAAACAATTGTTTTAACGCTTTATTAGTACATTTCAAACATCTTTCCCTATAATGTAAAATCTCTTGGACCAAAGAGCCCTTAACAAAGTTTATAAATACACCTGTACCTCGCTATACGGCCGCTCTTTATACGGCATTTCGCTAAAACGGCCTTTTTTTAATTATAACACTTTTTCGATTTACAGTCCAAAATATTTCGTTTACGGCCACAACAGCGGAAAGTGATGAAGGCAACATATTATAGCTTAGTGATTCTTTGTGTTAATGTTCATTATCAGATTAAAACAGTTTTTAAACATTTTATTTTATGTTTTTTATATGTATGGGTTTGTATCAAAATAATTGATTCGTTATACGGCTTTTCGCTTCACGGCCAACTTTTCCGGAACATATCTAGGCCGTAAAGCGAGGTATGGGTGTACTAGAGAGAAATGCTAGCGATGTATGACATTCTTGAAGATTGAGTGATTAGAACTGTAAACATTTTTCCAATTATGATTTGCATACATCCATTCAGCGAGCTATGGGAGCACAAAGGGTAGTACTACATAATAAGTGTACTAGAAATAAATTATCTATTTCTAGATATTGCCTAACAAACGAGTTATTTTTACTTTCGAAATAAATTGTAACGCCAAAATCTTTTATATTAATAAGCATTCCCATAAAAATGTACACTGGGACCAAAAATGCGAATTGAATTATATTATCTTTTAAGCACTCTTAAAACTTGTCGATAATAAAATAGTTCTGCTATAAATCTAGAAACGTTATCAGTTAAAATTAGAAAAATGAAATTAGATAAATTAAGAATAATTCGAATTACATTGATTACTTTGAGTTACCTTCATATTGGATAATAAAAAATAATAAAATGATTGTGTGACTCAGAGAATATTGAAAAAACCATTTTGTTCTTACAGAATAAAGCAATATCATAACATTTTTCCTTTTGTGTATCAAGTCAAATAAATTCAAGATATCCACATAGACTGGAATTCTTTTGATCACAATTCTACACAATTTAGTCCAGTGCTACAGGAAATCAAATGAAGATTAAGCTATACCTCTTATAACACTTCTTGGTTAGAGAAAATCATAACTTCTCTTCATAAACTATGAGATAGAAAAGCAATTCAAATAATTTTTCATGATAGAGAATGAAATATTTTATTCTTCTGTCATAAATGTATCCATTGGGAGAAACTGCTAAAGTTTGATATCAAATTTAACAAAACAGTATTACTCACATGAATTAAATATTGTTAAGGAAAAGTAGGTTAAACACAAAATCTACTGTCATAAAATTCCCTACATAATGAAGGATACTGGCAAAACAGTTGTCTTTATTTCGAGCAAATGCAACAAAACCAAAAAGATATTGCCTAACAAACAAGTTATTGTTACTTTCAAAACAAATTGTACGACAAAATTCTTTATTTAAATATCATTGGGAGTATAAAATATTTATAATTTGGTACAATGCAGTTAACAATAACAAATTATTGAGCTTATACCAGAATGAAAAAACATAAAACCCAAGATATCGAGGTAAAGGGTTTGGATTAGGAGCATGTGGAACTTAACTTTTAAAACATAACTACCCATTTTTGGAGGTAGAGAGTTAAAATCAATAACATTTGATATTGGATCAGAGAGTACAAGAGGCTGATTATCTGCCATCACTGGAAATGAATTTATGAGTTCAGCACAGGCCAGATTAATAACAGGTGCCAGAGGAGGAGTTGGCTCTTTGACATCTATAACTTTGCCAGTATATATATCAATATACTCGTTCAAGCATTTCATCAAAGAATTTAAAGCAAATTTATTCAAATTTCGTTAACTTAATTAATCTACAAACTACATGTTTTCTTTAAAAGATTTTGATAAATTCAGAGCCACTTTAAGGTATCTCAATAAAATCAACACTTAAAAGTAGATCAGGAGATATAAAAGCGGTAAAATGAGGTGCAAGAAAATACCACACAACACCATAAAAATACTAATATAAATTTGCATTAAGTTGTGAACTCAACTGCATATATACCTATGAATACAAATATCACATTCCGATCATTTTTAATTACAATGTTTGATTGTCAAGGAGGTAACATAATTCGGAATTATCCGATTTCCTGACAAACGATTACTTATGTGTTTTTTTGGCCATGGTTTTTTACATCTTGGATGCCTTCTTTCATCTTAATTTATTGCTACATAACTAAAGCGAGAAATTAATCTCACATATTAAAAATAATTCTGTGCTTTCCCTGCCCTGCATTTTCTTTGCTATGCATGTGAAGCATCTTGCACGTCTGGAACATATAGCTTCTGTACAGAAAAACTGAAAAAATCGAAGGGAGAAAAATGCAAAAATTGGCTTCTTGGACTGAAATCTCGCTACAACAGTACAAATATTGTACTTCATACATATTTTTTAGCAACAGACATGATGAATCAGATATCACTGCATTCAGAGTACAAAGAAATGGGGAGGCTAGGTCATAAAGTTTTTTCAGGCTAAAAAGTTATAGCTTATTCTTGCAGCAAGTTAAGAGCAATTAAAACCAGAAGCCGAAATAGAAGATCTACCAAACAGATTTTCTTGTGAAAAAAGGCCTTCAAATTTTGAAAGTTTCTGAAAAAAAAAAAATTAAGGTAGTCTCTCCTAACAAAACTAAGACACGGACTTACACTAAGACACGGATGTATCACATTTTTTTACAGTCAAATACTCTGGAATCCGCCGAAGTTGTAAATAATGGTTAGAGAAAAAAACACAGCACACAATTCGAAATGTTTGTCAGACCAGAGTGAAACCACAAGTACCCACTAAAAACCTAGTTGGATGCCCTTGAGTCGGAGCATTTAAGTTTCGTGATTGGTTAGAAATTGACACCTGATCATCACGCCACATTTCGTCATGGTTTCTAGAACATTTCACGTTACATAAGTCCTGTCGGCACGTGGATTTAGGGGGAAAACTAATAGATTATTTCGGGTCAAATTGAGGGATAATGCTTTATTGCAATAGGACAAAGTTAATAAAGGGAAACGTTATTCTTTCATGTATATATGTACGTATGTATATATATGTATGTCAAAATTTTGACGCATTTTGGTACTTTCTTGTTTAACTGTTTACTGCTTGCCCAAGCAATACAGACTGGGTTCGGCATGCTGCCAAAATATAACTTACAACAATGGATAGTTTTAGCATCTAACATTTTGCTTTCTGTAGGACCATTATGGAGAAACTTAATACTATGTTTGAAAAAAAAAAACTCCTTTAAATAGTTGAATGGTTTAACAGAGCTAAATACCTACTGAAACTTGACTTACAAAAGGATGATTCAAAGAGATAACATGTAATGTGAAAGATACAAAACACCAGCAATTTTCTGCCCTGAGTCGATTTACATGTTTAAATCAAGACAACAGATTTTGACTATTAGTCAGTGTTCTCTTTATAAAATATTAAAATGTCTGTAAAACCAAACTCCCCAAAGTTCACCACAGAATTAAAACCATATAGATAATCATAGGATAGCCTTACGAATACTATGCATAAAAGGATAGAAAATATGTAAAGACTTAATTATCAAAGGCAGGGCTGGCTTTAATCCAATTGGACTTATTGGATGCCTGTGCTAGTACAGAGCCCCACATGAAAAAAAATGTAAAACATGTCTGAAAGAAGGTACTGTGATCATTTAGAAACCTTCTATAATGCCTGACAAAATATAGCCTCTCTGATTTCAAAGAGTTTTAGTTCGAGCCTCAGAGCTAGCAACTTATTTAGAAGTCACTCCAGAATTTCGGGAAACATGTTTACGAAAATGAAAAAGGATATTTAATTATGTGTATGTGAATGAACCAATAAGTGGAAAGAAATGTTTGAGGTGCTTTGTTTTTAACAAATACCGTACAAAGCTAGACATGTTTATTCCAGACAATTCCACAGAACAAACATTGAAAACATGCATTGGTACTAGAAACTGCCTGAAAAGATATAACAATGATTTTGAATAATGACCAAATGAAGTGTACAAAAGATGTAGACATAGATAGCTATATGCTGGTTGAAGAAATGGTAGAAGGTGAAGAAGAGTATGGTTGAAGAAGAGTATTAAAACCTATTGTTTCAGAAACCCTATAACAATTCTACTATTCCGACAAATGACAGCTACTGGCTTTTAAAATGCATTTATATCTTTAAGGATATTTTTAACAATTCATGTATCTGTAGCATTGGGGAAAAGAAGCTCTTCTAGATAATTAATTAAAACATACCTGAGGTCAACAATATCAAAGGAGAGACTCAATAGCCTTGCAATACTGTCTATAGAGCATGTAGAAACAAGGAAATTAAAATTTCATCAATTTATAAATGATATTGCTGATAAAAAAATCTAGCAAAATTTTATTTTAAATAATTTTATTCTGTGAATAAAATATATGTAGTCTAGCTACTTATTAGTTTTTCTTTTCTTATAAATATACAAAAAAAAAAAGGAAATAAGACCACCTCCCTAATTTTTGTCTTTTATGCTTCACACTAATGTTTATCATTTAATGTATATTAGAATTTTGGAGTACCCCGTCGAAGTTTCTGGAACTACATCCCGCAATGACCAAGGCTAGAGAAACCAAGGCTTGATCAGGGCTATAGCCCTGATCAAAGCCATGAACTTGAATGTTATATTTTCCAGTACAAAGTAATTAACTTATATTTTGTTACCTTAATATATTACGTTAATGTAAAAATTTCCAAATTTTTAAAGATTAAAATTTAGAATTCCCACAAAATTTTCAATGTTTAAAACAAAATTGCACGTAACTAACTGTCAACAAAACAAATAGTGAGTAAGGAACTTGAAACACATAGATATGGATATGACTGAAAAGGAAAGAAAAACCTTCTGGTAAATCAGTGTGGTCAAACATTTAATTACCCGAGGGCAAGCAAAGTATAGGAATGTGAGGGCCAGAGCCATTCCAGAAAGAAAACGAATTACATATTGTATTCAAAAACTTTTATTACAATTTATATTAAAAGAAGTTTAATATACTAGTTTAATATAACACTTCATTTTACAGTCAAGAAATCAATGTGATGATTGCTACTGCTTTCCTGATACAAGTTTATTAATGTCCACTGTAAGTTCAGTAAAGCAAAATCTGAGGCTCGATTCCAGTGATGCACTTACAATTTGATTTCTTGTTTTTGATTTAATTTGTTTGAGAGCAGAAAAAACACTTTTGCACACATATGTACTGCCAAACAGTGATAACATTTGCAAAGAGAATATGGCCATTACTTAAATTTTTAGTAACGGCATTACATTTATGTCTTACATTTTAAGTCTTAAAAACTTAAAGCAGTAAGAACAGTAAACGATTTTTTCCAAATGTTAAATTAAAATATTTTTCCAGTAAGAAGGATAAGGGCCAACAAAAAAGAATTGGTGAGCCGCATGCGGCCCACGGGTTGGACCACACTGTGGTAAATGATTGACTTCTATTCAGAATAATTTTGAAACAGTTTTCATAAAAGACCTTGTGTAATATGTTTATATATTTCCCTCATGCAAAATGTAAACTTCCCAGCCTATATTTTCATGTTTGGGGTTATACAAATGGTTTAATATAATCCTTTAACTCCTGTTTTAACTTTTTTCTATCTAGAAATATAATTCATTTCATGCATATTCCATCAAAGCATAATTATACAACACATTTCTGGAGCACTAAGGAAAATCTAATGTTTATAAGAGCACAAGAATTTTCAAAACTATATTTTTGACACTTTTACTACAGTTACTTTCAATTAAATATTTTTTACCCCTAGGAGGAGGAGGGGGGGGGTTGAATACATAACAGAACAAATATTAATGTGACTAACACTCTAATTGAAGAACAGAAACTATATATATTAAAAAATTACTCAAGACATAAACAGCAAGAAAGCAGTTATATATTTTGCCAGTACAAAATAATCTTTTGAGTATTGAGAATATGCAAGTAAGAGAGCAGACAATTAAAATCTAGTTCTAAACTGACCAAAGTACAATTTTTATAATAAAACAATTTTAAAAATCATATCAACGCTGTCATAAATATCAGTTAATACAGATTGCAAATCTTGAAACGTTTCTAATGATAAAAACATTAGAATGCATGGTGCAGGGAAAATTAAACTCTTTTTATATAATTATGTACAGGTTTAAAGCGTTCAATAATTTATTTTTCTTTTAATAAGAATTTAAATTTTAAAAATCAAATATTACTTTAAATCATAATCTTTGAAATACATTGATTTAAAACTTTAAACAAGAATATTATAATGAATGATATACCTAAAATGATGAATATCTATGAGTATTATATTTAATGCTGTTGCTGTTATCTTTGTTATAATGAAAGATGAGCATGAATGTTATTTATTAAATCTTGCCATCAAAAAATTTAACACTGATTGAATACAGATACAAATAACATTAAAAAAAAAAGTTTCATATGCTCTCATAAATAAAAAGTTCGCTGATATGATACAAGAAAACACCTAAATTGGAAATTACTGCTCATGGTGCTAAGCTATATAAAAATTTACCAAATCTGGTGCCAGTTCATCATTTATGTGGAAAATTTAATTAATTAGTTTTATCTATAAATTTTATATGAAATTAACAGTGTATATCGATTTCATTGTAATTTTTAAAAATTTAAAGCACATAAATGATGGTTTGTTAACATCGATAAGCTTTAGATGTTTTAAGAATTTTAATATATGTTAAGCATGGAATTAAATTGAAAAAACACCAAACATATGAAAGTTGGGAAAAGTGCTGAATTATTTTACTGCCTCACATTTGGTAATTATGTAAGTGGTTCCTTTGTTTATGTTCTGCTACAATTAAGTTGTAATCTTCATAATAAATGTTCTTATTATACACTTTAATGGCTTAATACACTGCAAACCTGAATTAGCTAAACTTTGCTCTTATATCACCAGGGTCATTGATTATATTCTCAAAAATGTCACATAGTTTTTTTCAGTTTTAACTAACTGAATTTGAATGATGATCATTTAGATCAGCGGTTCTCAACCTGGGGGTCGTGCCCCCCTAGGGGGGCGTAGAAGAATTTCAAGGGAGGCGTGAGTTAAAAAGAAAGTAAAATAAAAAGTAAAACTAACTGTCATTTATTGTACTCAATTTTGCAGTCACTATGTAACCGTAACGTATTTTCGACATACGAACACGAACACAATAATTGTCGTACACGATAGTTGTCGTAATTGTAAAAATACGATAATTTTCGTACGTCTGGATGTTGAAAGTGACCTGAGGTGTGCTTTGTCACAGTTACAACCTAATATTCAAAAACTTGTCAAGGACAGACAGTGCCAGCCTCCTCATTAATGTTGTGAAAGTAACTGGTATTACATGCCAACCTCACCTAGATCCTTGATTACCTCAAATATATTTGATCTGTATTTAATTCTTTGATTTCATATGTTCTAATAATAATATGTTCCAAATTAAGATATGAGTAGTAATAAATTTTGTGTATGCAATTATCTATTCTATATTTTCATTTAATAACCAACTTCAGTTTCAAATTCCGATTGTACTATACTTGTACTGACCACATATGGTGGTGGTGGTGGGGAGGCGTAACCTCGGATCAGTGTTCAAAGGGGGGGCGTAGAGCCTGAAAGGTTGAGAACCCCTGATTTAGATGATTATAGCCAATGAAATTTGAAATTACCTTCAGATAATGAAATACACGTTCAGTGAATGAAAAATATTTTCATAACATTTTTATTTTCCTCCTATTCTTTTCATAACATTTTTATTTTCCTCCTATCCAAGGAATACAATCCACATGATGAGAACTTACCCTTGGTTATTCATATCTATATTATTGGTCTTACTCCAGGACTGAATGCATCTGATACATCTCTCTACCTTGGTTAGTGTTTTTTAATTCTAATTTTTTCAAATAAAGTTCCATATATGTATATAAATAACTTAATTTTATACCATCTCCTAAAATGTTTTAATTTTGTTCTTAGTTTAAAAAATTGATTTTTATACTTTGGAAATATTTTAAATTTTAATTTTTGTTCTAAAAATTCACTTATAATGTTATAACCATAATTTCTTTTTTCATTCTTTAAACGTTGAAATTATCTTGAAACACGTTGAAATTATCTTTTAAATTTTATGTACCTTATTTATTAAAACTTTAAACATGAAAATTATAATGAATGATGAACCTGAGATGAATATCTAGAAGTATTACATTTAATGCTGTTGCTGTTATCTCTGTTTGTGCCGATTTGATTTTATCATGTTTGGTGTAATGGAAAGTTATTCTTGACAAAGTGTTTAAGCAATGATTTAAAACATTCTGAAAGTCTCACTTTCTGATTGTTTACATTTGTTTACTTTTAAACTAAATTTGAAAAGTAAGCAATAATAAAACCAAATTATACAAACAACAGATGGGAAAATTACAGTATGGGAATATACGGGGAAAGTATGGGAATCGATTACATTATCGTATTTCGGTATGCAATTAAATACTAAATACTGTAATAATATACTAAAATGCTGAAAACCACATACCATGGTTGAACTTGGAGTTTTAAACAGTTTAATAGTTAACCTACATATTGTATTAAGATTTAGCTTCACTCACAAAAAAATAGCGTAAAATGTAAAAATCATATACATATGCATTCATATACATATGTATCATTTTCAAATTCTTAACAAAACAGATCTGTCATACATTACAGAAAAAAATTACCTGTAAATCAAACTTACTTGTTTATCTTCCTCGCATCTACATCAACATTATTTTGGTCCGTGAAAGCTGCGAAAGTGGGAAGAGTTCGTATCATCCGCACCTTCTTTTACGAGCGTCTGTGTGATCTAAACGGCAGTGTTGCCAACCTCTACGAAGCGCCTCCCTCTAGCGCCATCTCGAAATCCCCCTGTTTTCCCCTAACACCAACTTGAGAACCCTAGACAAAGGGTGGCGAACCAATGGCACGCGTGACATTGATGGCACGCAACACAATATTTTGGACACGCCACCGATCAAAACGGTTTGCATTTAAATTAATGGATGTGGCATATGCCAACAAAATTGATGTTTTTTTACAGACATATGCCAACAATTCAATGAATTGAACATAAAGCTTCAAATCACAAAAAGAAAAAAAAAAAAAAATTATCGTCATGATGGATCTCATTCGCGCTTTTGACGCTAAACTGCATGTTTTCAAGAACGATTTTATTACAAAAAACTACAAATATTTCCCAAACTTGAATAAAAATATCAAAGATTTAGATGTACATGAGAAAGCAGACGAAGAAAAAGTTATTGATGAATTAAGTTCCGTAATTGATTCTTCAATCAAGGAATTTTCAGCGCGATTTTCTCAGTTCAAAGAATTATCGGAAACGCTCAAGTTTATTATGTACCCTGATGTGATTTCATTTGATAAACTGAACTTGTCCCAATTCGATTGGTTGGAAATTGAAGAATTTGAAATGCAGCTGATTGATTTCCAGTCTAGTTCAATATGGATTCAAAAATTTATTGAAACAAGGAAAAAGTTTGAATTGATTGAAACAGAAAGACTAACAAGCCATATAAGTAAAAATTCCAGTAACAAAATTTTGGCAACATGGAATTCGATTCCAGATACATTTAACTGTTTGAAGAAGCTGGCTCATATTATTTTAACAATATTTTCATCTACTTATGCCTGCGAGTCATTATTTTCAGGGATGAATAACATTAAAAAGTCGCTTAGAAATCGTTTGGAAGATGATTCCAGTTCAGCATGCATTCTGCTAAAAGTAACATCTTACTATCCTAATATAAGTTATTTGTTATCTAATCTGCAACAACAGAAGTCACACTAATGTTGCTTTAATTTGAATTACACATATAACTGTATTTTTTTGTTAATAAATAAAGAGTTTTGAGTTGTTAGTATTTAGTTTTATTATTTGCCCAATAATCACTAAGTCAAAATTATTTGATGGCACGTCTATGGCCTCATTAAACATTTCTTTAGAAAAAATGGCACGTTGATCCATAAAGGTTGATGAAAAATCCATAAAGGTAAATGAAATAAAGGTTTATTTACATTTGACATATGTATGGAACTGATAATCTAATAAAAAAAACTCGTCTCGATCGTACAAAATATTAAAAAATGTTCCCCCCACAAAATTCCTCTAAAAAATGCGGCCCCCCAAAACACCCCTTTTCATCTAACTTGCCCCCAAATTTAGGGGGAAAACCCCCAAGTTGGCAACACTGCCTAACGGCTCTTTGAAATACTCATAAATGCGCTTGCTCCGGAGCCATTACACTTTAGCAACCCTCGTATTCTTGGCAGAGTATTGGCGAACATGGTTGTCGTGGCAACTGTGTTGGATTTTTTTCCCTATTATGTGTTGTGTGCATTCGTGTAGAGCAGGGGCAGTCAACCTTTTTATACCTACCGCCTACCGCCCACTTTTGTATCTCTGTTACTAGTAAAATTTTCTAACCGTCCACCGGTTCCACAGTAATGGTGATTTATAAGGTAGGGAAATTACTTTATAAAATTTTTAAAGTACAGCAAGTTAAAGCATATAATAATAATTAGCCAATACTTACCAAATACTTTGCCAATACTTACCAAATACCAAATACGTAGCCAATACTTACCAAATACTTTATGTCGAACTTTCGCTAAGTTTGGCAGAATAAGGGCCTGTTCACATAGGAGTCCGTTGCGTTGCGTTAAGGAAAAGATGACGTTGATACGAAAATAAACCAATCATAGGCGTTAAAAATTTCATTGCTAATCGTTTGGAGACATATGATTGGTTTATTTTCGTCTGAACGTCATACGAAAATAAACCAACGTTCAGACAGGCCCTTAGGGCCTGTTCACATAGGAGTCCGTTGCGTTGCGTTAAGGAAAAGATGACGTTGAGACGAAAATAAACCAATCATAGGCGTTAAAAATTTCATTGATAATCGTTTGGAGGCCTATGATTGGTTTATTTTCGTCTCAACGTCATCTTTTCCTTAACGCAACGCACGGACTCCTATGTGAACAGGCCCATAGGAGTCCATTGCGTTGCGTTAAGGAAAAGATGACGTTGAGACGAAAATAAACCAATCATAGGCCTCCAAACGATTATCAATGAAATTTTTAACGCCTATGATTGGTTTATTTTCGTATCAACGTCATCACCAAACTAAAGCCACCACTACATCCCAGATGACTCACACAGTCACAAAGGTGGTGGACACACTGGCAACGCCACTCCCCCTCCTGTTCTACCGCCACACTGTCGAAGGTCACGCCACGTGAGCACTATTTTTTACTAACCTCAGTCACTCAGTCTTACTGTGGACAAGCGTGCAGTGACCACTTGTTGCATATATTGCAAACATATATATATTGTTAAATAAATAACTGTTTTGCTACAAAGTGCTTATATTTTGTCAACCATTTTCAAATCAGAACACAAATTGTTTATCAATAATCCCTCTGTATCTTCAAAAAAGCATATATCTATATATAAAACAGTTCCGTAACTGACTCACTGACTGACATACAACGCACAGACCAAACCGCTGGACCTAAAGGGCTGAAATTTTGCATGGCGATTCTTCTTATGGTGTAGGGGTGCACTAAGAAAGATTTTTCAAAAATTCTTCTTAGATTTTTTTAAATTAAATTTTTAAGCTGTTTTTGTAACTTTTTTAAAGTTTGCATTTAAAATAATAATTTGAGGGTTATAAAATTTATATCACGAGAAAGATCCTAAAAATTCCTTTAAAATGAGATCATTTTCGAATCTTTACCTCCATTTTCTGGTTTTTGGTGAATTTTTAAAGATTAATTTTTAGAATTTAATTTGTTAAATGCTGATCACGTGATTTCTTTTTCTGGTAGTTTAAATAAATTTATCGTCACGTGCAAACAACTAAATAGACAAAAAAAAATTTTTTTTTCTTGCTAATGCGGCAGACGATTGGACATTATCCAAAAAAATATTAAAATACAGTAAAAGAAATGTTCTATAAACTGTACTATATTAACTGTACTATATTCTTTAGTATTCTTTATATTAGATTTAATTTGAATATTTTCTTCTACATTATTTTGTCTATAAAATTATCCTTTACGATTTTCTTATAAATATATATATTTACACTGCTGGCCACCCAAATTGAAACACCAAGAAAGACAAGAGATATCAGAACAAAATTTATTTTGTAGATAACATGTTGACCAAGTATCAAATGATTAAATTTATAGACTTCTGTGAAGTGTGGTTCCTGCCAAAATCAGTAGCCAGAGTAGCCGCCATTGTTGGAGATCACCGCTGCAACACGCCTCGGCATTGATTCAAAGAGACTTTGGATGAGTTCTTGGGGTACAGCAGACCAAGCAGCTTCCACACGTTGCCAAAGTTGATCTTCTGTGGCAGCTGAGGATGGAATCTGGGTCAATCGTAGAGCAACCATGGACCACATGTTTTCTATCGGCGAAAGATCCAGAGAGCGAGGCGGCCAGGGAAGCAATTCAATCTGGCGATTGACGAAGAACCGTTGGACAATGCGTGCCACGTGTGGTCGCGCATTATCCTGTTGAAATATGGCTGTGGGCAAGCCCTGAAGGTAAGGAAGGACAGCTGGCTCCAACACCTCGGAGATGTAGCGCTGGCTGTTTAAAGTACCGGCAATGCGTACTAGAGGTGTGCGAGAGTGATATCCAATACCGCCCCATACCATAATACCCGGTGCAGGACCAGTGTGGCGGTGCATAACGCAGCTGTTCAGCATCCTCTCTTCACGGTGTCTCCAGACTCGAATGCGACCATCGTGGTGTTGCAGACAGAAGCGTGACTCGTCAGTAAAGAAAATTTCATTCCATTCTGCCGTCCACATCCTTCTGTCATCGCACCATTGGCGGCGGAGACGTCTGTGGTTCTGCGTCAAGGGTAGACAAAGCAATGGACGTCTTGCGGACAGACCACTCTGCTGCAAACGGCGTCGAATGGTATGCGCAGACACTGGATGATGCGCTACAGACTGCATGTGCTGTGCTATGGTTCGTGATGTGACTGAGCGATCCGTCACTGCCATGCTCAGAATTTGCCTGTCATCACGTGAAGTGGTCAGCTGAGGTGGATGTGATCGAACACGCCGGTCCGTCGTACCCTCCTGCATCCAACGATCACATATCCGCATTACAGCTGTTTTGTTTCGTCCAACACGACTACCGATTTCCCTGAAAGATAATCCACAATCTCGGTAGGCCACTATCCTTCCTCTGTCGAACTCGGATACTTGATCAAAAGATGATCGCTGTTTTCGACGAGGCATAATTGATCGTTTTTTTTTTAAACCACAAGAAAAACACAATTGCCGAACTTGAAATCGTCGAAATCTCCAAGCCTTAAATAGCGCTTTGAAGTGGCGCCACAGGCGCGCGTGACTTGCGTCTGCGCTGAAATTCTAATAATTTGCATATCTCACCTCCGTTAATGCATGTTGTAAATTTCATGTTATTTGCATGTTTCCTTCAGGGTGTTGCATTTACAGTGGCCAGCAGTGTATATATATATTTTACATCAATTGTATACATCGAATTGTATTGATCGTCGTATTTATAATATAATATATATATATATATATATATATATATATTTGGCATTAATTGCATACATTGACCGTTGTATTTAATTTGAATGTACTCCCTAGCGAAGTACGGGTTTTCAGCTAGTATATATATATGCAATATTTGATGGTAAATTATATATACATATTAAGGAAGGGATACGATACAAATAAGGTTTTTACTCCACCATGGACCGATGGACCGTGGAGGTATTCCGATAAGGAAAGGTGGATCACCAGATGAAAAAGGTTGGGAACCACTGACTTAATTTATTATTCATTACGATAGTATATATAATTCACATTGTACAGTGATTAAATGACAAAAAACTTAGATTCCTTTGTCAAAATAGCGTGGCCCATCATGGGATCACGAATTGTTACACTGTCCCTGAATTGGGCCAGCCCGTGTACTGGTACAAATTAGTTTTTCGGAATTGTCAATATTTGCAACAACATACCAGCTCTGACAAGTAAAGCGGTACATCACCGGTAACATTAACCACAATATTTAAGTAAATTTAATTTTAGATGTTTAAGTTAATAAATTTATATTTCAGTTATATTTCAGTTTTTATATATTTAGTGGAGTTGTACTGTAGTTATAAAATGAATAAACCGGTTTAAAAATATACATCATGTTTTTGGTTCCTTTTCTTTCCAATTTTATGATATTGTAGATTGATTTTTGTTCCATAACAGATTAAATAGATGGCCCATTATTGGGTGGACCATTATGGGCACATAGGATAAAATAATGGC
Source organism: Dolomedes plantarius (assembly GCA_907164885.2). Lineage (NCBI taxonomy): Eukaryota > Metazoa > Arthropoda > Arachnida > Araneae > Dolomedidae > Dolomedes > Dolomedes plantarius. Next base: position 193,211,840 of record OU015496.1, on the reverse strand, counting down.
CCATTATAGGTGCATCAGGTTGGTTATTATTTATGTATATATATTTTTTATGAATGCAGCCAGTGCGCTCCAATTGCCACTACAGATGTAAGACAGTTATTAAAATGGCAGGTAAAAATTTGGACCAGTTTGCTTTATCTATAGCTGTGAAAATTCAGATTTACTTAAATTTTTCTCTTAACCGGCGCATTACTGGTGCGTTTACCTTAAATAATTTTTTAATAAAAAACACGTTTGGCGCTGGAGAGGATCTGTTCGTAAGGAACAGATGTACGATCAAACAGGTGAGGTAAGGATGTCAGTCTTTTCCCAATTAGAAAATGGGCTGGGATGAAAATGGGCAAATATATGTAAATAATAATCTATTTCCAAAACGAAACTAAAATAATCAATAATCAAGTGGGGCCAACCTCAATTTTTGATGTGGTCGTGATTCAGTTATCCAAAATCCAATTAACCACAGTTCAAAATTCAATTCAGAAAATATATATATAGTTGTTAACATCGCGTATGGTGTTCACCAAATGTTACGACATTGGCGTTGTAGAATCTCCAATGTAAAAGGAGTTATTTCGCCGGCCGACAGATGGTGTTGCTGGTCCGTGGGCTAGCGAGAGATTCTGTTTATGTAAAAAATGTGCTCGCGCAAGAAGCTGTGTGAGCAAGTAGAGAACGGTAGTTTGAGATGGAGGTGTGCGTTGCGTTTTGTTTTTTGTTGATGTGTGTTTTAGTGAAATAAAGAGTGTTCGTTGGAGCGGAGCGTAAAAAAAAGTTTTCGATTTTGTTTTTGGCCTAGTGCGGAAAAGTTGGGTACTGGTGGGTAGGAAAAAACTTTGCAAAGTTTTGGGAAAAACAAAAAATATCTTCCGTTTCCATTTCGGCCGTGATTTTTAGCAGATTTTTACCATACAGTTGAAAATGTGTATTTCCATTGTTTTGTATGCAACTCGTCATTTTGTTCTTAAATAACATACAGAGGTAATTCGAAACTTAATCCAGAAAGGCAGCAGCTGACACACTGCGTGCAGAAAGGTAAAGAAATATTTTGGCATGAAAACACTGTCAACAACAACTTTAGAAACGAAGCTTAAAACCTTCGTGAAAGACTCACAGAAATTGTTCGACATTTCTTCCTTTAAGTGTGCTTCTTTTAACAAATGTTCTTGCCAAAGCATAAAAGGATCCCTGAAATTGAAAGAACTTCTCTTACAGACCAACGAACACTTATGCAAATTTCCATAGGCGCAGTTGACTAAAAAAACTGAAAGCTGAGGAAACGAGCCGATAGGAACCAGTAAGAGACAGAAGCAGTAAGTCTTAAAATAAACGTTTCGCCACCTGTTACTCCATCTAGGCTCACATTTCCTGATCCAGATTCTGACGTGGATCCTCATAACTCCGATAGTGACACAGATTACTTGAAGCCTTCCACATCCACATCCACATCCAGGATGACTCAATCTGGAGGGAAAAAGACGTCACGATCAAGTCCATACCCAGCAGTACCTATAGCTTGCGACAGAGTCGGAGTTTCAGATCGGGCCGGAGCCATCATTGCAGGCGCTGTTTTGGAAGATTTGGGGATGATTACCGAAACAGACACATTAAATGTAATTGATAGACTTAAAATAAGAAGAGAGAGGGGAAAAATTCGGACAAAATATCAGCAAGGAAATGAAAGACAGCTTGAACCCCCGAAGTGACTTTATTTTGACGGAAGAAAGGACAAAACTCTAATGCAAGAGAGAGTACGGGGGGAAAGATGTACCAGAAAACAGTTCTGGAAGAACACGTTACAATGATTAAGAAACCTGGAAGCAAGTACCTTGGACACATAGAACTAACCTCGTCATCAGCTTTGAGCATTTCTCAAATGATGCTGCAATTCATGGAGAATAAGAATATTGACGTCATCAACTAGTAGCAATAGGGTGCGATGGAACAGTCGTTAATACTGGCTATAAAACCGGCGTAATTCGCCGTTTTGAGGAAGCCATTGGGAAACCCTTGTACTGGTTTATCTGCCAGTTACACGCAAATGAGTTGCCACTCCGACATTTAGTGCATCATTTGGATGGTGGAACGAGTGGCCCTAATGCATTTTCTGGTCCTATTGGGAAAGCATTGGAAAATTGTAAAAACCTCCTAGTTGTGAGATTTGTAGTCATTTCGAGCGAATTTCCAAAAATCTACATAAAGGATCTTAGCACAGATCAGCGATACCTTTGGGATATTTGTCAAGCTGTCACAAATGGAAACTGCTCATCAATTTTGTCAAAAAGTACCCTGGGAAAATGTCTCATGCACGTTGGCTAACAACTGTAAATCGAATAAAGCGTTTATACATTAGCTCGTAAGAACCTTCAAACCAACTTCAAACTCTGGCAACGTTCATCATGAAAGTGTACGCACCTATGTGGTTTACAGTCAAATTAAATCCATATTGCATGTATGGTCCACGAAATTTATGGAAGACAATAAACGTCTCATGCTATCTTAAAAATGATTTAAAGACTGTGGTCGATTCCATTATCCAGAGAAATGGCTATTTCGGCCACCCGGAAATAATAATCTTATCAATGATCACAGACGACAGACAGTCTATTCGAGAACTCGGACTACGTACGATTTTACGAGCAAGAAAGGAAGGAATCAGACACTACTTGGCTGAAGGAGCCTCAAACCATTACACATTTTGAGATAGAACCCACCGAATCAGAAAGTGCCATTCAAGTGACAAATGTCACCAATATTCCCGAATTTTTACTCAAGTTTTCATCCTTTATGAAACTATCCAGAGTTATGGCATGGTGTAAGCGATTCATAAACAATTCAAACCCTTCTAATGACAAAATCTGAGGATTTCTAACTTCAACAGAGATTCCAGAATCTATTAAAAATATTGTAAAAATCATCCAACATCATGAATATTCGAAAGAAGTAAATCTTCTCAAACAGAACAAACCATTGCCCACAAATCATAAATTTCAATCCCTAAACGTTTTTCTTGATGCTGATGATATAATTCGTGTTGGTGGACGCCTCTCACGGCATCAATCCTTGACATTCGATCATAAGCACCCCATGCTATTGCCAAAATACCATGCTTTCACGACAATGCTCATTAGGCATTTTGTTGGGTGGATTAAACCGCATAATTTGCCCCATACCTAATTTTCTGAAATAAAAAACCTTTCACAAGAAAGTAGACTTGATGAGGCTAACTAAAATGCCTTTATTTTTCTTATTTTACATAAAAACATAGTAAAAAGGGGATAGATTTGATCCAATAGCTTGGAAGAAAAATATTTACAAAAACTTAACCATTAAACAAAAAAGAATACAGATAAGCGTGTCATGAACGGGCGAAAAATAACCTATTTAAATTTTGAAAAAACTACTTAAACTGAATGGTAAAGCTTGGGATAGTTATAGGAAGAAAGGAGGGATACAAGCCTAATGGTTCGACAATTCGTCGCAAACACATCTAAATATCAAACTTGCTGCGAAAACAGCTACTAACACTATGGCTGAAAGTCCCAACTCACTCGCAGAATAGTTACTGCTTAAAACCCCAACTCGCTGAAAAAACACGTACATCTTAAATACTTGTTGTATTTACTTGTACAAACCCCATTGGCTGTGACGCGAGAGCTTCGTAATTAAAGTCCTGCCTTCAAAGTTGAAAAATCTGCATATTATTTTATTTTTATTTTAAACCATCCGTTCATGACACGTTTTTAAATATCGCGTTTTCCCACGAAGAGAGAACAAATACTACACATTTTCACGAGAAAAATTTGCATGCGGGTGCGCAATTAGTTCTCTCATTACTCCGACAAAAATATTGGTTTGTGAGTGGAAGGTCTACTGTTCGCCTCGAAATCAACAAATGCCTTACATGCAAAAAACTAAAGGCAAAGTCATGCCAACAACTAATGGTAAACTTGCCTGTGGACAGAATTACTCAAGTACGACCTTCCTCAAAGGTGGGCATCGATTTTGCTGGACCCTTCTTAACCAGGCTAAACGCAACTAGGAGTAAACTGAGAATCAAATCATACATTCGTGTTGTCATTTGCATGTGTACGAAGGCAGTACACAAGTGGTGACTGATCTATCTTCCCAGGCTCTTCTCGCTGCTCTACGACGATTCATTGAACGTCGTGGCCTTCCTACTGACATCCACTCAGATAACAGAAGGAATTTTGTGGGTGTCTCCAAATATTTGAAGGAGCTCTTTGCAATTCTTCTACAGAGAGAAATCCAGGATTTCATTTCTAGCAATTCTATTACTTGGCATTTTATCCCTCCCTATTCCCCTCATTTTGGTGGCATATGGGAAGCGGCAGTAAAACTGACTAAAAATCATCTACTGAAAGTGAGTAAATCCAGTATTCTCACCTTTGAAGAATTGTATACACTCATGTGCCAGATAGAGGCTTGTATAAATTCAAGGCCTCTAACTCCACTCTCTGCTGATCCATCAGACATCCGGGCTTTTACTCCTGCACATTTCATAGTCGGTGCCCCCCTATTAGAGATTCCAGATTCATCAGAGTCTACAAATCTTACCTTGAGTGCCAGTTGGAGTTTAATCCAAAAACAGAGGCAGCAGTTCTGGGAAAGATGGTCCCGAGACTATCTACATTATCTACAACAACGACCAAAGTGGACAGTACTCCAACCAAATCTACAAGTAGGAGACTTGGTCATTGTACATGATAGTGCCTGTCCTCCAATGCTATGGAGACTAGGCCGAATAATTGAGACTCACCCCAGTTCAGACAATCTGATTAGAGTGGTTTCCATCCGAACTCAAAACGGGGAAATTAAACGCCCCATTTCCAAGGTGACACTACTAAATTCTGACAATTAAACTTTCCTGGGGGGGGAGGGGCGGGCGGGAATTTTCAGCATTGCTTCACCTTTCTGTCAAAAGATGGCAGCACCTGTAAAAAATTTTTGCTTGTTTTTTTGAAAATTATATTTATTATTTTTTAGAATTAATAGCTTAAAGATTAATGTTTAAATTGCTAAATTTCTTTCTTGATTTTTAAGAATTTTTGGAATAATTTGTTTATACATTTATTGCTTTAAACCTAATAGAACTTTTATTATTTATTCTTTTCATTGTAAAAAAAGACCGATGCATTTTGGGTAATTTTCAAGCTAATGTTTTTATGAGTTGTTCTATGTTGATGGTGGAATTTCTCTTGAAAACGCTTTTGCTATTTATTCTGTTATCCTATTCCATTTCTTTGAGAAATTCCAATTATTTTTTTTAAAAATCGGAACATCCAGGTTTATTTGTAAAATCACATTACTGCATTTTATTTAAAACGTATTTATGGCAAATAACTAATGGATTTCCTTAAACTATTCAACCACCATTTCGCAAGTAAATTCTAGCTTATTATTGAAAATTAATTCACATTGCATCGCAGTTGTATTTTTATAAATTCCATTAACAAAATAAATCTTATTTAACTAATTGTAAAGTTTTGTGTATTATTCTTTATTTTCTCTATTCTTAAATATTCTAATGATCGTACAAGTTGATTGGTTCTTCTAATTTTTCTATTCTTAAATATTCTAATGATCGTACAACATGCCTTCTCACTAGTATGCCTTGAACATCAATGGTATAGTGGAGAGCACCGTATTGATTTACAACTTGTCCAAACTTTCACTTTGAGTTAGCTTCTCGGTAATCTCTGACTGCAACAGAATCACCGATATTGAATTTTCTATCTTGAAATTCAAATACACCCTTTCTTACCTTTTCTTGGATTCTTGATTTTAAGTCAGGTAAAATTAAATCAAGCCTTGTTCTAATATCACGTTTTAAGAATAGCTTGGTTGGACTGTGTATTGTCGTGATGTTTGGAGCTTTCCCGTATTGCAATAAGAATGTACTTAGCTTCTGTTCCATACTGACATCATAATTTTGCATTGCTCTCAGTGATTTCTTCAATGTATAAACATAACGTTCTGCTTGACAATTGCTCGACGGCTTGAATGGTGCGCTTGTTTTGTGTTTTATACCATTATTCTGTATAAATCTCTGGAATTCATATGATGAAAACTTTGGTCCGTTGCCACTTACTAGTACAACTGGCAACCCAAATCTCGCAAAGCGGTCTCTGAGACACTCGATGGTTTTGTTTGTTGTGGTTTTCTTCATCGGATAAACTTCCAAACATTTGGAATGTGCATCCACTATTAACAGGAACATATATTCAAATATAGGACCAGCAAAATCCACATGTACTCGCTCCCACGGCGTACTCGGGTATTCCCAACGATGGACTTTAACTTTCGCTGGATCAGCTTTATGTCTGGCACAGTCAACACAATTTCTTGCAGCTTCGTCGATGTCTTTATCGATATTTCTCCAATAGACGAACGACCTGGCAATCGCCTTCATCTTAACCATACCCAGATGCCCTTGGTGTAACTCTTCCAAGACATTTTTCTGGTATATCTTCGGAACACAAACTCTCTGCCCGTACATAATACACCCATCTTCTATGGTATATTGGGTCTAAATTTTGTCCTTTCCTCAAGGCTTCTAAAAGTGAACCGAATTCCTCATCCTTCCTTGTTGTTTGTCGCAAATCCTTTGAAGTGATAGGTAGGGTTTTAATTTGCGACATCTGGAACATTGAAATTCCACATGTACATTGCATTCTAATTCTTCTGAAGTTTCGGGAAATCGAGAAAGAAAATCTGCATTCCCGTGGTCCTTAGCATTTCGATAAACTATATTAAATTGGAAAGACTGCAAGGTTAGTGCATAATGTAAAAGTCTGGTAGCTGTTAGTATTGGGAGTCCTCGCTTTGATCCAAATATTGCTACTAACGGTTTATGATCGGTTATCAAGGTGAATCTTCTGCCTTTTAAATACAAATAAAACTTCTTTACTGCCCATACTATTGTAAGAGCTTCCTTGTCAATTTGGGAGTATTTCTGTACTGTTTTCGTTAAAGTCTTTGATGCAAAGGCTATTGGTCTTCCTGTTCCATCTGGCAGTAGGTGAGATAATACACAACCTATACCAACTGGTGATGCATCAGTTGCCAGCAATAGAGGTAAGTTTGGTTCATAATGAACTAAAACTCGAGGTGAACATATTTCTGTTTTTATTTGCTCAAAAGCATCCTGACAACCCCTATACCAATTAAATTTTATTCCCTTTTAGTTAAGTTATTTAGAGGATTTGCCATAGTAGCAAAATTTGGACAGACTTTCCCATAGAAGTTTACTAATCCCAAAAAAACTCTTTACTTCCTGTACATCCTTAGGCACCGGGGCTTTCACAATAGCAAAAATTTTTTCATCAATTTTGTGTAATCCATTAGAATCAATTTTATGTCCCCCAAAATTAATCTCATTTTGAAAAACTTGACTTTTACTTAAATTGAGTTTTAGGCCATGTTCTTTACACTTTTTGAAAAAAAATTCTAAAGCTTTAAAATGTGAACTTTCGTCAACTCCGGTGATACTCGCATCATCCATAAATACCTTAACACCGTCTATACCTTGAAACAACCCATCAACATAGCGCTGCCAAATGGCAGGTGCTCCATTTAACCCATACATCAGGCTTTTACAGATAAACAGTCCTTTATGCGTGTTAATTGTTAACAATTTTGACTTTCAGGATGAACTTGCATTTGCGAATAAGCGTGTTTGAAGTCTATTTTTGAAACTTGTTTTCCCCCATTCAAGCTTGAGAATATTTCTTCGAGTCTTGGTAAGGGGTGCTGAGGTACAATTAAATTGGGATTTAGGGTAACTGAATAATCCGCACACAGACGTATGCTACCATCCGGCTTGTGCTGAGGTACAGTTAAATTGGGATTTAGGGTAACTGAATAATCTGCACAACAATGGCTTAACCATTCGTACCACAGGTGTAGCCCATTCCGAACTTTCTACCTTTTCTATGATGCCCTCTTTTTCTAGTCTTTCGATTTCGTTTTCGACTCGACTTTTTTGAGCAAAGGGTACCGTTCTAAATCTACAAAATATTGGTTTGACATTTGGCTTCAGTTTCAACATAGCTTCATGGTTGTTTATTTCCCCAAGTTTGTTATAAAAAATTTCTTTATATTCCTCCAAAAGTTTATTTAAGTTCACTTTAGCTTCCACTTTTAATGTTTTCATGGTATTCCAATCAAGATTTATCTTATAAAGCCAATTTCGACGTAGAATCATATACAAGTTATCCTTTACAATGTACAAGTTCAAATTCAAAATTTGACTTTTATATTCTACTTTTGCAGTGACATACCCCATGGGTACCAATGAGTCACCTTTATAAGTTCGGAAAACTAAGTTAGAAGGTTGAATTTTCTTATTTGAAATTTCCCTGAAATTCTTATACTCATTACACGTACTGTTCCCCCCGTATTTAATTCCATTACACAGTTTTTATTTTAAATTTTTAAACTGATCATTATTGGAGGTCGTTTCGGTTTTTCCTCACGTGATGTACATTCATCAGAATTCAAATCATACAACGGAACTTGGTTTTGGTTTTGATTAACCTCATTTAAGTTTACCTGATTTTGTTTCACAGATGTGGCATTTGCTTTCTTTGTTGAAAAACATACCTTTTGGATATGCCCAATCTTCGAACAAAAATTGCATTAACTAGAAATAAATTTACAGTTTTGTTTATTATGGTTTGTACCTGTGCACCGAGTACAAAACTTCCCTTTCTTCTGCTTTTCCACAAAATTTTGTTGGTGAATTCCCAATACACAGTACCATCGCCAATTTGGCGATAAGTTGGCGCCAAAAATCCCGTTCGCAGACTTGTTAGGCTTAAACTGCGAAATGTAAACAAATGTGGCTACCAAAAATGAACAAATAAATTGGAAAACAAACTTACTGCTGGCTTTATGAAACTCGTAGGCGCACACGAGATCTTCGCTTCGCTCAGATACCCTTACTTCACTCCGCTACGTATCCGTCCAAAAACATTACAGAAAATCCCCAGCCGCTGGCTTCGCTACGTACCGCTGGCTGTAGTACAGTAAATAAAAGCTTCCGCTTGCTGTAGCGGTCAGTAAAACAAAGCTTTTCCCACAAAATTCCAAAAAATATCATCCGATCCGAATGTAAGAAACCATGGACTAGTGCGTCATTTACAACCACTTCCGTATGTCTGTCGTGAAAATCTACATCTATACTCGGGGCAAGCCTAAGCTGAATACAGGCAAGACGCTAGAGCAGTATGATTCCGCCATTGCGATATACTTCGCACATTTTCCTATTAACAGAGTTGATAATAGGTGCATTTCAGACATAGATCATTAAAATAATGATTTAACTGATAAAGCGTAGACATATTTGGGCAACAAAAATGTGGTATTTCATGTATTTAGTAAATAATGCGCAATACAGCATGCGAGAGAGAATGTAGCGTCATAGAATAATCTGACCATTCACAAGGCTTCGTTTCCTTGGCGGGAGCATCTGGCGTTCAATGTGGATGTGGAATTTTGGTAACCCCAGGTTTACTCCGAAGAGAAGATCCCTCAGAAAGTGTTTACCCGGGGTAGCTGTTTTTCTTTTCCATCGAAATATTCCCATAGTTAAACTGCGGAAAATGGGAAAATTTTATAAAGTGTTGAAAAAAATTAAATGCATGTGATTTATCATTAGAAGAGGTCATTAGTGTAGTCATCATAACACTTTAAACCGGCCTTAAGCCGATGACCGGCTTTAAGCCGATTTCACCTATTAGATTAGGAAAATTTTAAAAATGTCTAAAAGGAAATTGCGTTAACAGATGTAAAAAATATTCAGAATAATGACCAAACGAAGTGTGTAAAACATGCAGATGTAAATCTCGATATGCTGGTTGAAGAAATGGAAGCATTAAAACATTCTTCCATCTTAATATTTCCGAAACCCATAAAAATTCTGAAATTCCTCGCTACGAAAGACAGAGCTGCTGGCTTTCTAAATAGGGACCAGGAGCAGAATCTATTCTAGATTAAAATTAATTAAAACATACCTGAGACCGACAATATCGCAGTAGAGACTAAACAGTCTTGCAATACTTTCTATAGAGCATGAGGATATTAAAATTTGATCAAATCATAAATGATTTTGCTGAATAAAAAAAAATCTAGAAATACAGTGGAATCTCGATCGATCGTTTTCGGATCCATCGTTTTCCCGTATGTGTCGTTCATTTTATCCAGTCCCAACGATCATATTGCTTTGTTATGTTTCCGCATCTATCGTTTTCCCGCATTTATCGTTCATTTCAATCGGTCCCTTGAAAAACGATAGATCGAGATTCCACTGTATTTATTTGTAGACACTTTCGTTCTGTAAATTAAATCTCGCTTAAATACTTTTTCCCATAACTTAAGGTCTTATATAATCATTTTATGTTTAATCCCTCATTTCTAGAACCGACGACTTATATCCCCCCCCCCCCCCAAAAAAAAAAAATAAAATATCAAAAACTGAATTTGCCGAGACTCTGATAATAATCAACTCTGTGCAATACATGCAATGAAAAAAATCTTCAATTAAAAACCACACTTCAGTAGTGTCATTTTTATCATTTATTCGTGCTGTCATCGGTTTCTGAAAGCCCATTTGCTTTAAATTTGCATCGTTTATTAATATAACTGGCCACACTTATTATTTTAAATGAAAACAAAATTACCAAAACAGATCGTGTCACCTACAAGGAAAGTAAAAACTAACAATTGCAAAAATCCAAATACCCAGAAATCTGCATCTATAATAATAATTTTTTGTATGATCCTGTATTTATAAAATTAAACATGACTCAAAATTTTACGGAGGATTTCTAAAACTCCCTCACATTACTTCGGGAAATAAGATAGTATGTAACCCCCGCCCCACTCCCTTTCACATATTTCGGAGAGCAAAAAAAAAAAAAAAAAAAAAAAAGGCAAAGTAATTTATAAGAAAGCGTGGTTTCTATGAAAGTCACATACTATTTGAAATCATAAAATGAACCAGAAACAATATAGGAATTAAGACAATTCGAAAATTTATGTTGGTGTACTTTAACATGAGGAAATTAATTCAAACTATGATGTGAAAACAAAACTCTGTCTCTCCCTTTGCTGGAAAGCAACCGATGGAAAATCTATCTTCAATACGCGATAAAAGACCAAATATGTCAATCCACATTTTGTAGCGGCGGCGAGATACTTGCTTTGCGGGTGTGAATTGTTCGCTGTAGTATATCTAATATTGTCAGCTTAGGCTTGCCCCGAGTATAACACTATCCAAAATCCTCCCGATATTTAGAAACAACATCTTTAACCAACATAGCAATAAACAGCTAACTGAAAAGCATTTAACAAGCACAACCCATAATTGGCATTTTATCGCCAATTTGGCAAAAATCTAAAAAAATTGTGGCACCGTGTATTGAGATTGGGCCAGTATATAATTTCGGACTAAGTGATGAAATAAAAAATTGGAACAGATGTAGTATACGCAACGGGCCATCGCCAATTTGGCGCCAAAATCCCGTTTGGAGAGCTGTTAGGCTTAAACTGCGAAATGTAAACAATAAATTGGAAAACAAATTTACTGCTGGCTTTATGAAACTCGTAGGTGCACACGGGATCTTCACTTCGCTCAGATACCCTTGCTTCACTCCGCTACGCTCCGTTACGCATCCGTCCAAAAACATTACAGAAAATCCCCAGCCGCTGGCTTCGCTACATACCGCTGGCTGTTGTACAGTAAAAAAAAAGCTTCCGCTGGCTGTAACGGTCAGTAAAACAAAGCTTATCGCAAAAGAATTTTTAAAAATACCATCCGATCTTAAAATCCTTCCTGCTAGAATATAAAAACCGCCAAACAACCATCAGATTTGGCGAAAAATCGCCCCTTGGCGTTCGTTGCGCATACTACATCTGTACCAAAAAATTTAGACCTTTTATCATCCGCAACTTGTTGTACATCAAAGTATGTGGGAAGAGTTCCGTATCCTGTGCCACTTGGCGCGATTTGGCGGGGTTTCTGAGTTTTTCGCCAAACGCGGAAATCTAAGAATAATGCAACCTTACCTAAGCAACGCCATTTCTTCGGCGTCACTTAGGCTTAAGGTATCCGACTACCTTCTGTCTTATTTTTCGAAGGGGTATAACACCAAAACACGAAAATTATGAAAAATAGACCATAACTATGCAACTTTTAACAAAATTTATGAATTTGGGTTGGAATTTAGCAAATTTTTACAAAACAGCTCTAGCTCTAAAAAACATATTTATGCATATAATATTAATTTCTTTAAGTTAAGATTTCCTGGTAAGTTCTTCCAAAATAACTTATCAGAAAGCCACGTTTTGAAGAAACAGTTGTGGAAGGGATTTTGAGTAGTCTGAATTGCATCTGCCTTTTTTTTATAGATATCCCCCAAAAATACATAAAACTTCTTACAGTGAAATCCACAAGAACCATTGTGGATTAAAAATTTAAATTTAAAAATTAAAAATTTACCTATTTTTAACTAATCACAATACTGTGATAAACTTTCGAAATCACTTTTAAAAATGGAAAAATTAAAAAGTAAAGGATGAACCCCCCCCCCCTAAAATAAATAAATAAATAAATAAAAAACAGAAATTGGCAGAAGCAAAGAGACTTACTTGCAATCCCTCCATACATGGTCGCAATGTCCATTCAAAAATAAAACTATAGAATTCATAACGTTTGAAATTACCACGTCATTAAAATTAAATTGATTGGCCTTTTGATATACCACGTGAAAAACATCGCAACAGAAACGAATGACAATACACCATACTGAAATATTTATCGCCCAAAAAAATCGCCAAATTTTCCGGCACAGGATATGGGACTTCTCTCAAGTATGTTTCATAACGTTCAATAAAACTATCGAAATTTCCATATTCTTCGTTGAACTTCTCAAATTGTACGGTAAACTTTATTATGAGGGTACAGATGTGTTTCACGCACCTTTTTCAATTTGGCGATTTTTTTTATGTTTGGCGATTTTTTTAATTTTAGCGATTTTTTTGTTTGGTCTGGGTGCCCTGCGATTTGGCTTGATGTTTGTTTTTTGTTGCAACCCTGAATAGGTGTTGTGGTATTGTGTAGTGTTTTTGGAAGTTTAATATACCGGTGTTCGATATTTTTGTTGGCGTTTCATAGTAGCGATTTAGGATTACTGTAATGTTTTTGGAAGTTTAATGTCTTCGTTTTTTGATATATCTGCGTATGTTTTAAATACATGTTGCGGATATGTGTAATGTTTTTGGAAGTTTAATGTCTTCGTTTTTTCATATATTTGCGTATGTTTTAAAGTAGCGGTTGAGCATTTCTGTTTAGATTTTGAATTTTAATATAGCCGTTTTTAGATATATTTGCGTATGTTTTAAATAAGTGGTTGAGTATTTCTGCTGAGATTTTGAAGTTTAATACAGCTGTTTTTAGATATTTTTGCGTGTTTTAAAGTAGCGGTTGAGCATTTCTGTTTAGGTTTTGAATTTTAATACAGCCGTTTTTAGATATATTCGTGTATGTTTTAAAGTAGCTGTTGTGGTTTTGTGACATGTTTTTGAAAGTTTATTATTCCCATTGGTAAGTTTGTTTTGAATTTATTTTTATATTTGAGTTGTTATTGATATTTTGTGTATATTTGTTATTTTAAGTGTAAAATGTCCGCGTAGGCCTGTTTTGGCGACAAGTTGGCGAAAAAATTTTTTTGACGAGTATTTGGCGTCAAAAAAATTTTGTCGCCAAATTGTCGCCAAGGGAGGTGCGTGAAATACATCTGTTCCATTATGAGAACCGTTTTCCTTGTTTTGAAGAGCTTGAATCAATTCCTGATTCTGACGTAATAATTCAATAATTTGCTGCTCCATTTTTCTCCTCCGATTAAAAGATAAACAACTTTTACGTGGAGCGCAGTGTTGCCAACCTTTACGAAGCGCCTCCCCCTAGCGCCATCTCGAAATCCCCCTGTTTCCCCCTAGCGCCATCTCGAAATTCCCCTGTTTCCCCCTAACACCAACTTGAGATCCCCTAGACTAGACCTTCCTATAAGAAATTCTGGTTCCAAATAGGCATCCTGTTTGAGAGATAAATTGAAATAAATAGAAAATACACACTTACATAATGAAATGGAGGTTTATTTACATTTTACATATGTATGGAACTTATCTAATAAAAAAACACGTCTCGATTGTACATTACTGTCGATTTTTCTAATTTTAAATTTCGTCGATGTCAGGATAATTATCGAGTATTTCATCAAAGACATCGGCCTGGCTCTCATTTTGTGCTTTACTATTGCCTGCATTTTTAAAGTCATAAGTATTGACGTTGAACAATTTGAACATACGGGTGGAAGGAACGAATTTGACACATGAACCGCAGTTCTTTTGTAGAGTAAATCTCACCATCATAATACTTTGAAGTACTTCGAGGGACAACTTATTCCGTAATTTATTTTTAATTACTTTGTATGTCGGAAAAGCACGTTCGACACTTGGGTTTGAAATTGGTAGTGTTATTAGCGCCATTGAAAATTTAGCGATATTTTCAAATCGCCTTTTCCCCGCAGAATCACAATCTTCAAATATTTCTGAATAAAATTCAACAGAATTAGCTACATTTGACCACGATTCATTTTGCAATTGATTCCATTTTGACTCTACATCACTTTTATTGCCGTATAAGTGAGTTCGATGGAATTTCATAAAAATGTCATTAAGACTGGGTTTCACTTGAGATAATGCAACTTTAAGAAGAAGAATCATCTTGATGAAGATTGGACATCGTTCTCCGAACAAATAAGTTATCTGGTAATCGTTTTTGAATTTCTTGAGCCAAAGTACACAGAAATTTCTTACATCTCTCTTTGACATCTAATAATTCTTTCTCCTTGATATTTTGTGCAATAGAATGAAACTCAAAGCCAAAATACATCGCTGATGTATGCATTAGATGGGACTGAAAATCGAAATCCGCTAATTCAGAACATTTTATTTTCTGTCGCCGTTACGCAAAACTGCCACTACTTCCTTTATCTTTATAATAATTATATTCGAATGAAATATGCAGAATTTCCGGAAAGACCACAAAAGAGAAATACTGAAAAACACAGTAAAAGTAACACAAAACAGTCGCCACTTGCCACGTGTCGTGATTGCCGCGCAAAATGATAAAATTTGTTTATGGTTGTATTTTGACTGTTTATTTTATTTCGTTTTAATGAGAGAAAGTACCAGTAAACTTGAAATCAACCTGATTAAAATTGAACTGAAGAGTTAAATTCTAATTACTTTTAATGAACTTTAAATCTACGCTCCTAAAACCCCCCATTGAGAATTCCCCTAAAAAAAAAGTAACTTCTAAAAAATGCGCCAAAAAAATGTACCCCCTAGAAAATACCCCTAAAAAAATGTTCCCCCCTCAAAATGCCCCTAAGAAAATGTGGCCCCTAAAAATACCCCTTTTCATCTAATTTACCCCCAAATTTAGGGGCAAAACCCCCAAGTTGGCAACACTGCTGGAGCGGTCTTTGGGTAGTACCCTAAGCTTTTGAAGAACACTCAGTTTCGGTTTTACTGAATCAACGGGCTTCGCATCCCGTGCCAGTCCGTCGTGCCCGACTGTTATTTGCGTGTTAATTAAGAGAATACTCTTTATCATTTTACACACACATTTATTTACAGTCTATCTACAACGCTACGGTACATCTATTTACACGCTACGCAAAAGATACATCGTTACAGACTAAAGGAAATTTCTCGTTCTCGTTTTCCGCGTGTTCGCATGGTCACAGTTAAAACTGTCCATGGGGTTAACAGTTGTAGTTTATACACTACAGAAATAGTTTTCAGTTATGCTCCAGATTTTGAACCAAAAGCTGAATGTTGCATATGTTATGCCCGTGGATGAGTGATAATTTTATCTCTGAAACGTCATCCAAACAACCTTCAGACGAATTCCTTTTTATTTCTCTGTCTAAAATTCGGGATGTGGGAGAAAGGCTGATTCATTCCATCCCCAATATAAATGTTTTGCTAATATCATTTTTTCATACCGCTGAGACAAAAATTTTCATCCCTCAAATATATTTAAATTAATTTGTTTTATGACTGAGTTTTTAGAAGAAGTTCATGATAATTTTCAGTGCCAAATAGTTATTCATTCATTCCGGCATTCTGGTTGAAACCGTTCGTTTCTTAATAACCGGTCTTTGTTGTTATCTCAGGTAAAAATTGTTATTATATTGAAATATTAATGAATTATATAAATTTTAAAATAGCTTAATGTGTATTGCACATAATGTACGTTTAAATATGTATTACATAGTCGTGCTTTGACGTGTGTTTGAGTTTCCAATTCGTAACCTAAGTACCGCTGTTTCGCGCCAAAGTAGCATTTAATATACCACGGAAGATAATGTCAATGTCATTTAAGTGATTACCGTCAGAAATCGGCGTAAATACTCCATAAATTCATACAATTACAAATTTATTCGTGTTTTCTAATGCTTAATATTGATTAAAATTCATTTGAAATGTTTAGTTAAAATATATGAATATATAGGCTGCATGGTTTTCAATTTTTTTTTTTAGAATTTTTTGTTATATTATGTTTAGCTGAAATAAGTAAAGAGAGTCTGCTTGTGTATTTTGTATAATAATTTTCCCGATCACAAAAGATTTGTATGATAATTACAGAGTGTATGGAACTTATGTTTATAGCTTATGTTGTAGCTCATATTTTGGTTTGTGTGACATTTTTGTCCAATTCAGTACAAACTTGGTGTGTTAAAGTGTTCAGGACTCTGAGAAAGGTTTAACCGCCAGAAAGGAAGCAAATTAAGTGAAAATTAGAAAAATAACCATTTTGATATATGGTTATTAAAATTAATTTATTATTCATTGCTAGTAAGTGTGCATTGCTTATGTATTGTTGTGTTTTACTGCATTTTGCATTTAATGCCTGATGATTCAGTTGCCTGCTGTTCTTTACAATTTTCTGAGTGGTTCACTTGAAATGAGTTAATATATGGATTTTTTATTGCATTATACACCATGGAATAGACATACAGGAGGATTCGTTATAAGTGCTTAAAATTGAAGTAAAACGCAACCACTTTGAGGCATCAGGGTATCCTGTTATTGTTTGCTAGTTTTTGTTTTTTATTGATCTGCAAGAAAATCAAGGTTAAGAAAAAGTAAAGAGTTTATCGGTTCCTTAAAAATCCAAGATTCTTGAAAGAAAATGAAAATACGTTTACTAACTGCCATGTTTTGAATACTTCTATAGTGTGGCATTTAAATCATATTTACTGAGTTCACTTCATTTCTTACGGTACTAAAACACTAGCATGACTACTCAACTTGTATCTCTACTCTGTATTATATGCTACAAATCCCTAGTTGTTATCTAAGAAAATTTAATAAATGGTGTCAGGGTGAATCAATTTTATTAGTTGATTTATAAATGAATATGATTAGGTTATAAAAAATGAATTATATCTATTTTAAAATCAATATCCGTCGTTTAATATGATTTATAGGATTCTTATGCTTGTTGAATTTTGTATTAGTAACTTCATCAGTACAATTTACATCTCAGTCCGTTTTGTCTTCATAACTGATTCATGATTAAACATGCACTTGCACAGGATCTCTTTACAGCAGTGAATAACTTTGCTTCTCTAGGTTTTAAGCCTGAAGAGTTTGATTCTATTCAACTTAGAATCGAAATGTTAAATTGATTGCAAGTAGTAGGCAATTTTTTTTTTTTTTTTTTTGGTGTGTGTTGTGAGGGGTGGCTGAGACCTTACGCTTTTAATAAAGGATATATAGTAACATCTTTTTCATCATCCTTAGAATGAAATTATTTTATATATTTTAGTATTGAAAATTAGAAACCATCCAAATATTCTAAAAATCTCTTGTATACAAAATGTTACCTGAACAAAAGCATCCACTATAATAAAGAAAAGAAAATTTATGCCTAAAATAGATGAGTTAACTCAAAAAATTGTAAAATGGGAAATTTTGAGCTTCAGCTCCCTTTCCTTCAATCAAACATTATTTTGAAAATGTTATTTAATGTCATTTTTTAAAAATTTTAAATGAACATTTTTTTCCCTTAAATTTATTGGCATTTTGTAAAGATTTTGAAAGACATACAAATGGGGAAATTTTTATTGCTCTATCACCTCATTTATTGTATTCTATGTATGTACATAATTTTAGTGCATATTATTTATGTATTATAAATAACTTTGAACTGTATATATGGTTTTAAATCTTAATTTATTATAAATGTATACATATGTATTGTTTTTAGGTTTCAAATTTTTAAAATTTCTTTTGAAGATGACTACTGGTGCTCCACCCGTAAGTATTTTAGATGCTTATACTTAATTGTGCACAACATGTACTTAGACTGTTTTTGAAGCATTCATTCTTTTTTTCCATGTTTTTATTAACTCGCTTTCTTGTTTGTTTTTGTGTTTTTGTCCAGTACAAATCTTGCAATCGATTTTTAACTAACTTCCTGACTAGCTAAACATTTGAAACTTTTAGAATTGCTCAGAACACAATGACAATGTAATCTTTTGATACTTTGTCATCTTTCAGCAGAATTGAATTCATTATCAGTTAATTTTGTTCTGTAGAATGGTGCAGCCATCTATCAGCCGGAACGGGAACGAAAAGTTAAACACAAGTTAACTTCCAATTAACTTCTTTCTTTCAAGTTGATGGGATAATTCATCAAAAAAAATTTTAAAAAGTATTTTTTAATACATAGAATTGTCTAGTTTATATGATTCAACAGAAAATTTATAAACATGGTATATAAAAAGTTCTTTTTATCGTGTTGTTATTATATAATATAGTCATACCTTGGTGCTTGTCTGCCGGACAACGGCCAAATGGCTAGGATGATTGCTTTCAGTACTGGGGTCCGTTGGTTCGAGTCCCACTGTTGGCATGGATGTTTGTAGCTGTTCAGAATCGGCTTTAAGCAGTAGGTCCTGGTCTAATTAGCCCTGATATAGCAAAAGTTGACTGTAGCGTTCTGAAACCAAACCAAACCTTTGTACTCAATGTTTGCTCAGAACTCGTCACATATGCTAAAACATGTATAAGACAAGATGGCTCCACTGTATCCTATATCTCTGGACAAAAAGAAAAACTGAAATGAGTTTAATAATAAAATTTTGTTCAAAAGTCTCACCCTGACAAAGCTTTAGAAAGTTGAAATGTGGACTTGTTTGATGATCAAACAATGTCTTCACTCCTAAAAATTTTGAAACATTGGAAAGGAGTTTCTCTTGATAGGTTTGTAGTGAACCTCCCTAATCTGGGTCTACAATAGTGTTAAGAGAAAGAATCCCTGTTTAAGCACCTGATGTTTTAATGGAAGGAGCCTCCCCATTCAAGCAATAACCCCTCTCCACTTCTACTTCACCACTATCCCATTAGGCTCTAATCTCCTTTCAGTACAAGTTGAGTAAGATGAATTTTATTTTATATTATCTAATTATAGTTTTAAATTATTTCAGTCTAGTTTAAAGATTTTGTATCAGAAAATAACCCCATCAATTTATAAATTGCCCAGTATAATGTGAAATTTCTGCTTTTCTGGAATGAATTAATTCAATTTACATTATTCCTTATGGGAAAAATTGCCTGGTACTCACCGTTTTCAGTACTCGTATCTTCTGGAACCAAGTAACGATAAATTTTGAGGTTCGACTGTACTTATAGAGACTGTTTTAGTAATATTTGTTGTGACTGTATTGAAATGTATTTTATCTATGTAAAAGTGAGAAGCTTTATATCCAGTGCCATTTGGTGCTAAATTTTCCAGTTTGCAAATATTAAGAAATCATACCAAATTGGACAAGTAAAAGTTTATTTACTGTCTTGAAACTAACTCTCTAATCAAAAATCATGTACTATGGACATGATAATTTGTAAATAAATTAAGTCCGAATAAGACACACTATCCTTATATATTTGCATAAAATGAGAGAAAATAAATGTGTGAAGAATTTTAAATCTTTAGTGAACACCACATTTCATTAATTTAGCTAATTCCAAATTTTATTGGCTTAAAATTTTCAATATATTTTATTCTAATAAAATTCAGCAAATAAGCATTTGCCATTTATGACAACAATATGTTAAAATATAATTATTAATACAAATCTTGTTTAGTAGTATAAAAGCAAGATAATATTTTTTAAGAGTATAAAGCGTTTCATGAGTGCTTTTCAAATTAAGCCTAATAGAATTGCTCCATCTTAATATGCAAAGATCTTCTGCCTATCCCTGACTGCTTCATTGTCTGAGCTTGTGTTGAAAAAAATAGATTTTCAATAATATTGCAAATTTGTATCTTATATGCGATCTAGGTTATACTGACATGATCTCAATTGATAAACTATGCGTCGTTTTTTCTTTTTTTCATCTGTAATAAAAGTATGGTCAATGATTACATCCTTTGTTATTAAAGCACAATGTAAATTTTTCAACCATACTGAATATCCACGGAGAAAATGCCAAATACAGAGGCAGGTGTTTTTAATTTATTTTGTAAACATGCCTTTATCTGTTACTCTTCCTTGGAAATAAAATAGATAACTCGAACATTATTCTTGTATTATATTATTTTATGTAAATGTTGAGTTTATTCACACTAATGTATTTTCCTGTTTGTAGAAAACAAAGTTGTTTGTTGGCCACCTGCCTGATGGATGTACTAATGATGATCTCTTTACTTTGTTTTCTAAATATGGAACGGTTACTGAATGTGATGTAATTAATAAGTATGGATTTGTGGTAAGACTCTTTTAAGTATTACTGTATTATGTCTAGTAAAAGTATTAACCATTTTCTTAGAATATTTACATAAACTTAATTTTTTTTTTAATAATGGTAGATTCAAAACTATCCAGCATCAAATTTCAATTGTTTGTTATAAAATTCAAGATTGTTTTAATCCTTTTTTTTTTCAATTCCGTGAGTCACAAGATTGTGGTAATTTTATAAGAAACTAGCCGCTGCTTTTAGTTTTATACTTTCTTTTGCTAAACAACTCAACTGAAAGTAACATATGTAAGGAATGTTACCATTACCTGTCTTCATAAATATATGTTGTTAAGAGGTATTCTTCATAAGGCTGATTCTAAAACATCGTGATTAAAAAATATGAATTTCTATTACTTCAGAACAGAGTTAAAGATAAGACTGATAAACCCAACACCAATGATTTTAAAAATTACATCCCTCTCTGTATGAACTATTTTTCAAAATTAAGATATCTACACTTTATCATTACATCAAATAAATTGTTGGGGAAAAAATTTTTCACTTAAAAATTGGAGTAAGAATTCAGCAAGTACTATAATATAGTATGGATTACATCACTCTTTGTATGTACTATTGTTCACAATTCAGATATCTACACTTAATCATATCAAATAATAAATTGTTGAGAAAATTTCTTCACTTATAAAATGAACTAAAAATTCAGCAAGTACTGAAAAAAGTGTAGAAAATTAACTATTACTGGCTGTAGGTTGCTATGCCGGCGATATCATTTATGCTCTCTCTTTCATGCCTCTCTCTTAATGAATTATTTCTTCTTCTCTTTCGTTCTTGAGACTGTTCCCAGTTTTCACTTGATCGTGCAGCTCGCTTTTGAGTATTCCTGATTTCAGTGCGTAAATCCATGTATTCACGCAGTTGCAAATTGTGGATGGCCGCTAATTTTTACATCTGGTAGTTGCAGCCGTTGCCATTCAGAGTGTAGAAATATTGTCAGTTTTTGTGCCCCATACCTACGTGTTATATATATATACAGAGGCTGTTCGCACATTTTTTAGACGATTTTGGTAAGCGGTAATAAAAATTAGTTTGCTGCAAAAGAAATAATTGCAATTGTACTATGTTTTTAAAAGTCAAAATTATCATCTGCGGCTTGAAAGTTTTGTTTTTATTCAAAATGGCGTTTTTAACAAAGCAGTGGTTCGAAGGCTACATTTATGCTCTTTCCGAAGAGAAATATGCATACTCCGTTATCCAAAAACGATGTGAGAGTCATGGTTTTGTGATATCTAAAGCGTCGATAGGTAATATCGTCAACAAGAAAGGGAAAAAAAATCGTCAAATTGGAGCCTCAAGTGGGACAAAAATTCCAAACAAGTATCCAAGAAAAAAACGGACATCATCGACTATTGCAGAGGTACGTTGTTTAATGTTAAAAGAAAATCCCCCTAGTCAAAGGACAGTTGAAAAATCATTAAAATGCTCGGTGTCCACTGTAAACAAAATGATAAACGTTGATTTAAATCTTAAGAAAGCGAAAAAACGCAATGTGCATTGTCTTCTTCCAAATCATATCGCTGAACGCAGGACACGCTGCAGAATTCTATATGAGAAACACTTATCCAAAGAAAAAGGGAAAACAATTGTCACAATAGATGAATCATGGGTGTATTTAAATGATTGCAACAAAAAAAAAAGCCATTTATTATCATAAAAGGGGAGAAAAAAATATTAAGTACATGGTTCAAATAATCGAAAGAAAGTTTTTCTGAGGGATTCATGATTGTTGATGGTTTTTCTTATAATGGCAAGTTAAAAATAAAGAGAGTGGGAAAAAATGTCAAGATTAACTCCAAATACTATCAGGAACATATTTTATCGCCAATTTTTCTGAATGATATACCATCGCTTTACCCACAGTGCCATCAATCTGTGAGACTCCATCAGGACAAAGCTAGCAGTCACACATCAAAATCCACTGTAAATTTCCTAAAAGAAATGGAACAAAAAACTGGTATCAAGGCCATACCCTTCACTGATATCCCTACTAAATCTCCCGATGTATCACCTATGGATTTTTGTGCTTTCGGACTTTTAAAATCTGCATTATCCAAACGTCGTCCCAAAACCCTTACAGGACTCTGTAAAGCTGTTCAGGAGGAATGGGATAGAATACCTCTTCTGACACTTCAAAAGGCATTATTATCCTGGAAATTGCAGTGTCGAAAGATAGTTCAGAATAAGGGATGTCAAATAGAACATTTAAAACACAAGAATTTTATGTAATTTAGTTTTGTGAATACAATATACATCGTCTAAAAAATGTGTGAACAGCCTCTGTATATATATAGATATTGTTTAAAGGCTGTAAAAATGTTAATAGTTATAATCCTTATAATTCTGTTAAAAATGATCGACTGAAGTTATAAAAGGAGTTCTTCATAGCTTGTGAGAAAATTCTCATCTGTGATAGAATTACTTTCAGTTTCTGCTCACCTATGACCTATGACTATTAGAGAAGTCTATTTTACACACTTTTTACAAAATACTTTATTCAGAAAATGTAGTTCAGAATGTAAGAGTATAAAGTTTGTATTAGTCGATTCATATGTACAGAGCAAATAAATTAATTTGGCCTTAAAAAGAATAAAAAGAGTTCAAAAAGGCTTTAGTAGAATTTTAGAAATTATTTAAATTTGAGAATATTTTATTCTTTTAACTATGTGACTTTTAACTATGTTCTTTTAACTATGTTCTGGCATGTTCCAGCCTACTCTGTGGCTGAAACATGCCAGACAAGGTCTTAAATGCTGGCAGAGGAATGTGGCTCTAATTTCTAATGACACTACAAGACATGCAGTCCAACTTTAACCAGGTGCCACTTCAATTTTGACCAAGTACCCCCATTAGCAATATATTGAGGGCTTGTACATTCTCCCCACTGACCTCATATGACATTTATGGATTTAACATTCTCATATTCTTGCCTAGACATGAATGTATTTAATAGCATTCATCATTATTTTTAAATAACACTTTTAAAATTGCTTTTACTTACAATTATAATATAATTATTAATCTTTGTAATATAATTATTAATTTTAGTAATATAATTTCTAATGAAATAAAGAGTTTTTAGTGGATTATCATGCTCATTTGAGAAAAATAGTAAACACACTCTGTATTTTTTATGTTGCACATGAACTGTCTTTGACACCTCAGTTCCTATCTCTGCATATTTTATTTATCACTTACAAGCTAGTCATTTAAATTTATGGGGTTGTTTTTATATTTGGAACATTAAACTTGTTGGAATTTTCATAATGTTATGCTTATGAGAATTTTCACAGTATTCTTTTTGAAATCTGTGTATTTGTAAACCAATTTTTTAAAGTTATTTATAGAGCACTTTGATCTCAATCTGTGACACTATTCTTTTTTTTTTTTTTTTTTTTTTTTTTAATAAATATTATTTTCCCATTTTTTCTCAGTACTTTGTATGTCATTTACTGTTTATTTTCTAAGAGTAAGTAATTTGAAGCTAAAAAAATTGACATTTTTGTTGTTATGTGAAAAAATCCGTAATTGATTTTACATTTTTCCTTTGATAATGTATTTTTTATATTTTTGTGTTCTTTATTTTAGTCATTTATTTGAGATTTGCAATTGAAGTTTTTAAAAAAATCCAAAAAATTAGACATCAGTTGTACAATTTACCATTTTAACTTTGCTTGTTCTTTGATTGTATTTTAAATGAATGAACTGTAATTTCTTTGAAATGTTTTTATTTTCAATGATCAATTATATTGTAAACAAACAACTGACCTGACTAAGATGACATCGAAATTCGAACTGAACTAACTTTGGCACCAAGCATGGTTGCCATACAAAACAAAAATTGTGCCAACGTGCCACAGAAATGGTAACATACCGCCCCATATTATGTGTCTATGATATGCAACAGAAACTACAAAACAAGTTACAATAAATTTTCAAAGTTCAGTAAAATGCAACAAATGGACATTCCCTTGTTGTTGTTGTAAATATTAAAGTATGTACAGAAAATAAAGTGAAAGTAAATATATACAGAAAAATATACAGTTAAATACGTACAGATCTATTTAGTTTATAGCAACTTTAAAAGTGAATTTTCAATGGGTAGGAGGCAAATTTTAGAAATTGGTCTTTTGAAGAAACCATTTTTAGTTTTTACAATTGCTACACGAAATTTGCTGTCTTTGCCTGGAATGACTTGACTTAGCCTTCCAAGACACCATTTCAAAGGTGGAAGGTTTTCTTTTTTAGTAGAATTGCATTTTCTTTAATGTTATTTTTAGAAAATTGCCTTTTTTTCCGTTCTTGCAAATGGTTTAAATAATCAATGGACCAATGTTTCCAAATTTGTTCAACAATTTTGGTTAATCATTTCCAACGGTATAATTTATTGTCTGATTCATTTATTACAGGAGGCTCTGGGATTGAATTTATGGGCCGACCTATTAAAAATGTCCTGGAGTTAATGGTTCTAAGTCCAAAGCATGAGATGATAAAGGAGAAATTGGCCTTGAATTTTAGATGTCTTCTACTTGGGTGACAACCGTCAAAAATTCCTCATAAAATAATTTGGCATCGGCAACAGTTTCTTTTTAGATGATGCTTGAAGGACTTGCCTGACTCCCAGAGTTCATAAAAATTAGGGGCTTGAGGGGGAAGGAATTTGCAGGAGATATTCTCAGTAGCCAAAAACCTAGATAGAGATTCATCAGGAAAATTAGCAAGTGACGCTAGGCTAGCTCCTATAAAGGTGTTAGCATTATCACTAAATTGCTTGAACATTTCCTTCTACGGGAGAAAAATTTCTTCAAGCAAGCAATAAATGCTTGTGATGTTAGATCGAAAACTATCAAGATGTATGGCCGTAGTAACTAGACAGACAAAAATAGCCACGTACAACTTGTGTAAATTACCCTTTCTATGATACTGAATGTACAAGGGACTACAAAAATCTACACCTGTGTTAGAAAAGACAGGATTGGTGTTGACTCGCTCTGAGGGCAAATTTCCTATTGGTCTAAAGTAGTAGGTTTGTGTCTAAAGCAAGTTACACAGTTGTGCACTACCTTTTTTGTGATATTTTTTGTCTCCAGTGGGCCAAAATTCTTGACGAACAAAATCTAATAAGGATTGAGGTCCTGCAGGAAGTTTTTCCACTTCATCCAAAGCAAGCTGCTTCAAACAACAAATGGCTAGAAATGGGGCCAATTTTGTGCCGTAGGTGACAGTGTTAAGCTGATATGTAGTTGCTAACTCATTTATGTTATTTTTCCATAATATTTTTAGTAAATTTCTTTGTAATTCATCAATTAATATTTAACGGTACATTTTTTTAATATCTGCTGTAATTGCTTACTTATGTTTGATATCTTACCTTTATATCAAAAATGTTTTCTTGCACTGCACCGGCAAGAAGCAAGTCATTTAGACTTTGTCCCAATGTGCTAGGAGCACTAGTGTTAAATACAACCCTTAATTTTATGGTCGAGTTTTCAGGTTTGTAAACACCATGATGCAGAAAATAATGCAACCTTTCACAATTCTGATAGTTATCTACCTTTTCCATATGACCCAAATTTTCGTATTGGGCTATAATTCCTTATATAAATTTTGCATCATCAAATTCTTATGTAACTGCTTGACTAACTGATTAAGTCTAACATTGGTTAAGGCTTTAGATTCACCCAACAATCCTTCTTTCATAGGCATTTTAACTACGAAGTGACCATCTTTATTTGGTACTTACGGAAGTTTACGGGCACCTTGGTGATAAATTTATCGCCAAGGCAGAAAATGTTAAGTTCAGGGCGGCCATATTTCCGTGATTGCTTTTAATATGTTATCAAATGCATTGTGTTGTCCTGATGTCTTTCTCCACATAAATTCTGTTAGGTATGACTGTAGATGATGGCGAGCAGTACCTCTTTGTTTTTTATTTCGCCACTTCGCAGAACCCTACAGTCTCTCAATATTTTGCGTGTGTACATCCGTAGTTGGATTCACAAAGTGTTATTTATGGTTTACAGTCATATGATAATAACCTGCTCTTTCAAGATCCTTAGTTTTATAAGCACACCAACAGTCGGAATAAATTACGGATCCTTCCTCTATGTATTCGACTATCTTTTGCCATCAGTGTGCTTGCTTCTCTATTCACTACCTCAACTAGAAAACATTCGCCAGTTTCGCGGCATATCCCTCCGAATATCCACTGCTGGGGTAGAATCCTCTCCTTTGTTGTTTTTCCGTTGAATGAACAGGCTTTCATCGATTTCGACTATTTTCTCAAAACCGCCTATTTGACTTTTAGGCTGTCGAGCGAGATCCAAAGAACATGCTTCTCTCTTAAAATTGTTCCAGTCAATCGTTGTTTTATCGCTGATATTTAGTTGCTCTTTGCACCATTTAGTTGAAGTGAGTTCTCCAGCCCAACAGTAAATAAATTGCAGCGCTGTTGCAAATGGAATTCTCGATCCACTAAACCAACTAGCAGATCAAATGCCTTTTTCAATTTTGCAATTCTTCACGTTGCACCGTCATATATTTCCATTGATTTAGTTTCATTTCGTGACCATTTACACAGGTTCGATTACAAGGCAAAATACCTCTTTCTTGAAAGAAATTGTACAGAATCTTCTTCACTCCTCGGTAAATTGAAAATTCTCAGCATTTTAAGAACAAAAATTATTAATTAATATAATACGATAAACAATTCAGAATTCGCGATAAATAACACGTGGCTCAAGGAAACTGCAACAGTTCAGAATTTCAGGTCGTTTGCAATAACGATTTGGCGACGGTTTTCAACTATCATTGGGGATTTATCACGAGGGCCGTAAACTTCTGTAAGTACCCTTTATTTCTTTTATGAGTTTCTTTAAAATGTGACTCACAAAACTCTTCTTCTTTATTAAGGATAGTCTGATCTTCACTTATATTTTCCACAGACCAGAATTTTTCTATTATCTTTTCTGGGTTTTCACTTTGAGAAATTAATCTACAGAAATTAGTATGTGACCCCTGATTCTTTGTATTTACATAGCCTTTAGCGACATAACCAAACACAGTATTTTGAAATATTAATGAATTTACAGATGAATGTATTTGTTCACCCTTAACAATTTCAAAGAAAGTTTCTGCTTCGAACAGCATATCAGTTTTAGAAGGCTTTGTAAATTCAGGATCCGCTAACATAACTTGTGGAATTTCTATATTTTCAAAATTCAAATTTGTTGCTGGAACCATATCCATAATTTTATCTGACTAAAAAGTTTTGCAATGAAAAGAATGATCCATTACTATTTGCTATGTTAACAAAAACTTCAAATTCAATTAGAGTATATATCCCCTTAATCCCAAAGCTGAAATATAGGGTGTTTCAAAAAGAATTACCCGATTTGAAATGAGTATATTATGAAAAATATTGAACATAGAAACTTATAATTAATTTTATATTACATGGTTAATCAAAGTTTTTTTACAAACCAAATTAAAGGTGCTCAATATGCCCACCTTTGGATGCACAGCATATGTCTATACAGTAGACAAATTCATCCCAAACTTTTGCGAGCATATCTGCATACACTGCTTCCATGGCTGTTATGCGTATACAAACAACCTGTGTCTTGGAGTGCCATCACCTAATGCTCTGAGGGGTAGGAACTTCAATTTACTACTTTTTTGTCGATGAAAATCATGCTGAACAGTTGTTACAGGCTCACACTTCACAAAGTGTAGAACATAAAATGATTTCTGTTGTGCAGTCACTATCTTTACAAACTTTAAAAGTGGTGGGTGAAGGAAGAGCGTTAGCTACTTGTTCGCAACTGCGTGAAACTCGAGATTTCCCTCTTTCTGCCTCTACATTATTTTATCAAAAAGAATTAAAAGATGAATAGTTATGATTTTTAAAAATTAGTTGATTCTTTTTGAAAAACCCTGTATTTATTTTTTGTTTTCTTAAAGTAGCGTTATCAAGAAATTGCTTCGTTATGAAATTAGACTGAGAAGCACTGTCAAGGATTACTCTTGCTGTCATAAATTAGCTATAAATATTTTTCACAAGTACTACAGCTGTTAAAAGGAGAACACTTTTATTTTATATTAACAAACATGCAAGAGGGGGCAAGTGAATTAGTATCTGCAGGTGGTGAGTTATTTTTTGTTCTGGAGTCATTGCTTTAGATTGTGCAATATTCAATTCTCCTTTAGAGGGGTGTCCATATCAGTGTAAGAGATAATAATGGCCACCATTGCAAATTTTACACAAATACTTAGATTGGCGGCAAGAAATCAATTTATGCTCTGAATTTAAACATAAAATACAAAGTGGGAGATTTTTAACCATATTATAACATTCCATAGCATTCAAGTCAAGAAAACTCATACATTTTATACATAGGATGAATTGATAAATGGCATATTGGGCATTTAGATGAAGAATTATTTATTTTCATTTATTAAAGTGTACGTTTTGGAATTCTGAAAAATCAGTTTCGATTTTGGTGGCTGAGTGATATTATTTTGTAGATTTTCCAAAATTTGACATCTTTTTTCATTAAATGTTATAAAAGTATTCCAATCAGTTAACTCGCTTGACATTAAAGTCATTTCAAATTGCTTATGCGATTTGCTGTCTAACTTTTGCAAAACAATATTAATCAACATAGCTTCACTTAGTTTACCTAATTCCTAATCTAATAATTTTAGAGCTCTTAAATGTTTGTATAACTGATCAATTAGTGATCTTAAATCCTTAGCACATTCGTTGTGTAACTTTGCAATCAAAATTAAATATTTAATGTGGGTATTTACAATAAGTCTATCAAACCTGTTTTCCAAAGCCTTTAATAAGGAATTGAAGGAGTGGTCAGTGATATTATCACTCGGTTTCATTTAAATCATCATCTTTAACAACTTTGTAGTATTCTAGATGCAAACACTTGATTTGTTCATTTAATTAACAAACTATTCCATTAGACTTGGATTTCTTCTATGTTGACATCTTTTTTCCTTTCTTGATCCTTTATCAATGCTTGTAGTCTAGTTATTTGAGCTTTGATTTTGCCACACTTTCTATTCAATCACGTAATGTTTTCATCTGTCATAATTAAAATGCAAGAACAAAATGAAAGACAAAAATGTAACTCAAATTAAAAGATTCAAGTTGCAGCTCGACAGACCAATTTTATGGTATGATTTACCATCTTAAATTTGCTGGTTATTAATTTAAAGTATTTTAAATTAATAGACTATAACTTCTTCAAAATGTTTTTATTTTCAATGATCAATTATATTTTTAAATGTGTGCACAACGCACCTGGCTACGACAACAACAAAATTCAAACTGAACTAACTATGGCACCAAGCATGGTTGCCATACAAAACAAAAATAGCGCCAACATGCCACAGAAGCAGTAACAATCAATATTTGATAATAATATTAATAAAATTTGAGCTTTGTCAGAGAGAAAATAAGATATTGATCAAAGTACTTCATATTTGTCTTA
The DNA here is from genome assembly GCA_907164885.2 of Dolomedes plantarius. Classification (NCBI taxonomy): domain Eukaryota; kingdom Metazoa; phylum Arthropoda; class Arachnida; order Araneae; family Dolomedidae; genus Dolomedes; species Dolomedes plantarius. The sequence goes on along the minus strand of OU015496.1, from coordinate 193,181,421 downwards.
AAATGATTCATATGAATTTTATTTGTGATGGAAATTTTAATCATTCACAGGCCTACGTTCTGAATTAGGAACAAATTTTCATTTGAGGAAGAATATTTAATTACCTGTTGTTCGATTTTTTAAAATTTCCACCAGTACCTTTTTGAGGATCTATATTTAATCTAAGAATAGTTTTTTTTTTTAAATATTTCTGTAATTAGATGGAATTTTCATGGAATGAAAACTTCAAATTGGACATGCACTTTAAAAATATCTTTTATAAATTTTATGAGCTTAATATCCCAATAAAAACAATATCTAAGATGTTTTGCATTATATCCCAAAATTGAATAAAATTAGAAAACATGTTTATTTTTTAATTGTGTTTAATGTTGTGATATAAAGTTAATATTAAATATAATAATTTGGAAAATAAATATATAAGTTTTTACTTGCTAAAATTTATTGTTTTTTCTTTCATTTTTATTTTTTGTATACTTATTTATATATATAATTTATAAATGTATGTAATTAATACATGGTTCAAAGTTTCTTTAAATTCTCATTGTTTATAGATTTTAGTTCCTTAAAGGACATACCACTAAATTAATTACTGATATAAATGTGACATACCAATTTTCCCATTTTGGGAACATGGCTTATCTCATATTTTAAAAAAAGTTCATCAGATAAATTTATTATATTTTTCTTAATTAGAATACAGTTAGATGTTTAAATAAAGAAAAAAGTGACAATTAACATTAGTTCATAGTGTGGACAGTAAGCAGTTAAGTAGTTATTGTGTAAATGTTTGTACATTCCATTAAATATCATTATTTTTCTGTTCTGCAGCACATGAGCACACCTGAGGAAGCTGATGAGGCTTTAAAAGCTTTGAATAATTTTTACTTTAAAGGATCGTCTCTAAGTGTTGAGGTAAGAATATTTTTCTAAACTGAAATAAAAATTGCTGATAAATGCTATTAAAAATACCTTTATATTTAAAATTTTTTAAAGGCCTTTAATTTAAGTTTTATTTGGATTTTTCTTAAAGGTATTCTTACTACAGTAAATCCTCGTTTATCCGGCCCTCGTTGATCTGGATCTCTGGATAATCCGTTATCACATTTGTTTGACATTTTTGATTAATGTTCACATTAGATAATTTTTAACTATGATAGCAAGAACATAACTACAAGCACGCCAAATATTCACTTTTTAGTTTGATTCGGTGTATAGTTCCTGCATAGAATTACAATAAGTTATGGTAATAAAATGCTTTTTTGTTGAGTTTAAGAAAGCTTTACTAGACTTACCATTTCTTTGTTAAGAAATGATATGAAAAGTTATTTTTATATTTTTTAATGTTTTGTAAACAACACTGTGTATGTAATTTTGTTACTAAACATAGTTTTTTACCATAATAAACGGTAAGTCTGCTTAGTTAATGATTTTGTTTTCTTATTACCTATATTACCCGGATTATCCAAATTTTTAATTGTCCAGATTGCCTATGGTCCCAGTTTGTCCAGATAAATGATGTTTTACTGTATATAGATTTTTGCCTTTTGATGAATGTACGTTAATATGTATATGTTAAAAAATTGGTTTTAGCTCTCTGTCTCTTTCTTTTTCTTTTTTTTTTTTCCCCCTAATGAAAATTGGCTTAATTTACTTTTTACTCTGATTAAAATCCATATTTTTATTTATCAAAAATGTGAGAGTGATATAATAAATTGAAGTGAGAAAATTGTGTATCTCATTCAATAATTATACATTTTCACAGAAAATGTAAACAATATTATTGTAACACCATTAGTCAGCTCACCCCTCTTTTATTCTTTTTTATCACTTAATAGTGTTCCTGCCAGGCCATTTTAGCAGAGTGCTGTGCTCTGCCTCTTTTTATAAGCAACCTTCCCTTATAAGTAATCTCTAAATAAATATTCCTGTCACTTTAAAAATTCTTGCTCTTTTTTTCTTCTTTTTCTTTCTTTTTTTGTGATACTCAAAGCTTTTTCAGATAGTCTGAAATGTTTGTACATTCTGGGGCTGTTTCAGTTTGATTTATGTTGTTGCTTTATGTGCAGTCTCTATATTTATCCTTATCTGTGGAAAAAGTTCAATTAATATGTATGGAAAGAGTTAATAAGTGATACTTAGTTCAGGGGCAAATTTTTGGACAGCAGTAGTTAAAAATGGTAGAATCATCTCTCCACTTTTTATTTAATTATTTATTTGCTTTCCAGACCATTTCCGAGATACACAATCCCTGTTTTTGATCAGATCTTATAAATCACTACCAAACTACTTCCTATATTCTTGCCAGTATTTCAAACTGGCAATCTATTTGCTTTTCAGTCTTTGCATTTACATCCCATCCTGTCCCTGAAGTTGCATAGCATATCTAGAACTAGATTAAGGATACCAGTTTTGTAACTTTTAACTACATGCCAAGTGATATCAGCCAAGCTAATTAAGATAAAGAATTGCATAGGCATTTGTCTTTAAATTTATGAGACTGCTAATTGATTATTTTGAATTTGTTAATTTCTTGCAAGGAATGACATGACTGAAATTATTTTGTTGAATGACATCTATTGTTTTTACTTACAAACTTGACTTCCTGCCAAACTTGATTTAGCTTTACTTTGAAAATTGGAAAGTTTATACTTTTAAAATGCACCATACACCTAATTCTGGTTTCACATGATAGAAGAATACGTGTAAAAAAAGACACATCTATGGAAGAAAAGGAGATTGGTTCCAGGTCTGAAAAATCAGTAAAATTAATTTTAAAAAACATATGAACATATTCGTTTAAAGCTTATTATTTTATTTCAACAAAATACACATGTAATAATATGTAATGAAAATAAAAAAAATTTTATTCATTTTCACTTTCTGACAATAAATGGCACATACGTTTGCGTACGACTGGAATCACTGCTATCACTAGAAATGTTGTGAACATCATCATCTTCCTCTGTTAATGAAATTCTTTCTGTGATCTCTTCAGCAAAATCACCATGAGTCTCCTTTGGTGCTGATGATTCACCGGTTTTACGAACGCATTCAGTTATTAACTATTGTGCTCGTGTTTAGTAGGGCATTCTCTGTAAGAGGCTGTCAACAACTTCAGTTCACCTTGAAAATTCCCAGTACATTTGTCATTAGGGTTATGTTTGACAAAATGATTACCCAACTTTTTGGCCAGTTCCAGACCTTGTATTAAATCTGTATTTAGAACCGGATCCTTTTCTCCATTTTTAATAGAATAAAATAAGAAAATGTTTTTGCAGACTGAATTCTTAAATTAAAACAGAACTGTATACACTATTGTCAAAAATAATACATCACAAATTTAAAAGAAATTCTTAGAATTTAGACAAAATAAAATTGAGAAATTGGATTGGACCGCTCGTGTTAAATCAAATTTGTGTAAAAAAGCTTTGTGCAAAAACAGAATTAGGTGTATAAACTTAAATATGCATAATTTGTGGACCCAATTTTACTACGTAATAGAGGATATCTCAAAAGGATACAATTATGAAATGTTGTTAGTAAAGTGGAACCTTGATCTGTCATTTTTAAAGGGGGGTATTTCACTGAACGAAAAATGCGGGAACATAACAAAGGCATATTGTCATTGGGACTGGATGAAATAAACGACACATAGAGAAAATCACACTTGAAGTTAAGCATCTTCCCCTCTAAGAGTCTATGTAATGAGAATTGTGGCCTCATATGGCACCTATTGTAGCTAGCGAAGTCCCAGTACCCAAGAAATGTTGACTTCTAAAAGGCAAACCCAGAGGTAGAGATAACTCAAAAAGGACCATTTTTGAGTTTTCCCGTTACTCTTGCCAGAAGGCAATATTTTATATATATATATATATATATATATATATATAAATAAAGGATAGGGGAGGAATTGTTTATATGTAATGTAGAACTTAATAATTCTCATTAAAAAGATAAATTCATTCTTTGCTAAGCACTGCAAACTTATTTTATCAAATTGCAATGAACATGGCTTGTGTTGATCAACACAGACCTGCCAACTTTCCGGATTTACCCCGGCAATGCCAGATTTTTAATGCATCTTCCGGGTTTCCGGAATGGACACTATTATTACCGGATTCCGAAACGTAAAAAAAGTAACGCTGGTTTTTAACAATCCCTCACAGTAATGCAGAGTATGAGAGGATTTTTAGTTACATAACAGAAATATCTACTCAGTTCAGGTCATCTATGTCAAGGGAAACCTTAGAAAATTTGCCAATATGCAAATCGAACCCACAAGCACACTATTATGAAGAACTATTTGACAATGAATTTTTAAAAAGAGAAAAATCAGCTACAGTAAATGCTACAAAAATTCGAAGATTTTCTGCAGTTAATTAAAACAAACATTATAAAGAAATAGAAGTACTCAAAATATAGACTGCTGGGATCCGTGCTAGTGTAAATATGATGTACATTAAAATGTATGATTACAAATTTCAAATATATAACTTGTGTAATATTTTCAAAATAAGCTGAACAGTAAGGAAATATTTTGAACTATGTATTATTATTAAAGAGATCCTATAAACTATAAGTATATATATAATTCTTTTATTATAATTTTTTACTATACTGTTTTGTGTTATGTCGATTATTTTATGCACAGTAGAATATTGCAGGATTTTGCTCTTAGTGAGGTTGGTAGGTCTGTCAACATAATTGTAATGTAGTGTTTTTTTATTGTTTTTATTTAGCCATCTAAAAGTAAAATGCATCCTGAACCAGGATCACAAGGACGAGCCAGAGCAGGTGCTGTTAGGTAATAGTTTCTTAGTTCTTTAGAAATTAAATATGTCTTTTTCCAGGAAATACAAACTCAGTATTAAAAACAAATGGGCAAAAACTTGGAAGAAAAGTTAAAAATCAATTTGAGGCTGTGGTCATCCTATAAAAGGATTTATAGTTGTGTCACTTTTATATTTTTTTAAAGTTAGTTTTTTAAGGTATTTTTTCTGTGATATTTCCAGAAATTATGCAGAGGGATTATGATGATATATCAGAACATGTAGTAGAATAAAGCATAGCTACATCTAATTATTATATTTTTTAAACTTAGTTAGATTTCTGTCCCTCACATTGTTTAGTGGTTAACATTGCAGTATGTGCTAATCAAATCCAAAACTCAGTATTAAAAACAAATGGGCAAAAACTTGAAGAAAAGTTAAAAATCAATTTGAGGCCATAGTAAGGATTTGATTTATCAAATCCTTACTATGGCATGGATTTTTGGATGTTCCTCTGTTGTTCCGCCTAAGGAAGCAGCAGTGATTCACTAAGTAGGGGCTTCCATAGTAGAATGACTGGGATAATGGTGGTGGTGTATGAAGGAGGGGGGGGTGTCAACAAGATAAACCCCCTCTGCATTAGGAAGAGAGAAAAAAGTTTATCATCTCTACCACACAATTCGAGTATCGTAGCATTACAATTCAGTTAAAAAACAAAAAATATTTATAGTAAAAACAATATTTTAGGGGCCTCATAAAAAGACTTTTATATATCATCTCATTGTTAAACCTTATGTATAACCCAGGGATTTGTATGATTCAGACAAAACTTTTTTTTTTATTTTTCCTAACTCAAGGATGTGTGGAAATGTATGAAAGAAAATTATTTAATAAATTGCCAGATGGTTCTTGGGGAGTTTTCTGTCATTTATGTTTTATGTAAGTTTGCATTATTATTTCAACACATATTATGCATCTATGTTAGTCACAATGCATAAGTTTGTTTCCACAGGGGTCGTGGTGGTTTTGGTGGACCACCTCGTGGGGGTGGTTATGCAAATGGTTATGGAAGACGATTTGATGGGCCCTCATTTGGAAGTGGAGGACGAGATTTCTATCCTGATCGGGGATACATGACTGCTAGAATGAGACCATATCCAACACCTTATGAACGTCCAAATCCAGCTATGGGACCACCAAGAGATGATTATGCGTGAGTTGATTTTTTAAAAAATCTTGTCTCTTGTCATATTTTGTCAAATGTCTTACCCTTACAGACATTTGATAGAAAAAACTTTTTGTAATTTTTGTCTCCTGAAAAGGAACATTATTTTTCATGCAAATTAAAATTGAGTTGAGTGAAAACTTACTATTCTTGTATAAACAAATTAGGTAATTCTATTATACTCACAATCTACAAATGCAGTGTAAAAACATGGTAAACTAATGAGGTCTTGTCATTCCATTACCATAAAATGGGTGAAGATAAAGAATTTTTTTCAATTTCTCTTCCCCTCTAAAAAATTCGCTTTTAATTTTTTAATTTTTAAAATTTCTAATATGTAGGATTGTTACTAAAACATTTGTTTGCTCAGAACATTTTCATGTCAGTGTTGAACAAAAGAGTCCTAGAAAATACTCTGTTACTCAAATCAGCTGAGGTTCAACTGTGTCTGGGATTCAAATAGAGTAACATATAGGATTTCAGACCACCTTTAATTTTCAATTTCAAAATTCAGAAATAACATTAATTTTGTGAATTTAACAGGGTACCTAGTGGTCACAAAAGTTGAAAAATTGGAAAATGGGTCCTAAAAGTCATGAAATTCGAAAATCCAATTATGCCTGGAAAAAGGCCATGAATTTTGTGGTGTATCAAATTTAATTCTTTGTTTTTTCTTCTTTTACCTAAAAGCATACTATTTTCAGAATACAAAAAATCTTGTAGTTAGTTAAAGTGGTAAAATGTATATACAGTGGAATCTCGATCTATCGTTTTCCAAGGGACCGATTGCAATGAATGATAAATGCAGGAAAACGATAGACGCGGAAACATAACAAAGCAATATGATCGTTGGGACTGGATAAAATGAACGACACATACGGAAAAACGATGGATCCAAAAACAATCGATCGAGATTCCACTGTATTTAACTTTGTGCTACAAAATACAAAAATGAGCCCCTTATGCTTTCACTTATTTCATATGCTTAATATCACAATTCAATGCCTTTAAAGTTTCAAATATGCAAAAGTGGTGTATTTTTCCAAGTGATAACTCATGATAAGTGATGATTTTTTGTTGGAGTTTTATCTCATGTATTGCTCAGATCATGGGTAGACTGTGTAGGAATTTTCAAGTCATTTTCCCTTTTATTAGGTAGAAAAGTCCTTAACATGAAAAACTGTACAAACAGAGAGAAATTTAAAAGTTTCACAAAATTTTAATGAACGTTAAACTTACAATTGATGAAAAATTCAAATTTATACTAAAATAAAATTTATAGTTCTTAGTTTGGTGCAAAATCTAGGTATTGAACTTTTTTCCTGTAAGATTCTTGAATTTTACACTTGTTTATCACATCCTGTTAGTGTATATATACTTCAAACACTGCAAATATATTCTGGTAAGGGGCTTATTCTAGAAATTATTGCATAATCAGTATTTGAAAAATTCATCTTCGCAGTACATCTAATTTTGTAGCTATTTCTAGCAGCATGTACTTGATTTTGTTGTCTTTAAAGTATATTGCCAATTAAATGTATGATGACATTTGTTCTAATATAATCTAGGGCTTTTTTTTTTTTGGTGTGTGTGTGTCTGTAAAATGGGGTTAGGGGTTCAATTAAATATTGGTTTTAAAACTGAATATTTTTTATGTTTTACATAAAATTAACAATGATGAATGAGAAAATTGCACAAGAATCAACGTGCATCATATGTATATATTTCACTCTTCCATTTTGAACAAAAATAGTGAATTTCTTTGTTCATTTACAACAAACATAACATTTTTCAAAAATTATTTTGATCATCAGTGTCAATTTTTGTGATCATCTTTTTGTATGCTGTCTCTGGATGATTGTTTCATTAACAGTAATTTATGAGAATTTTCAGAATGTCAGATTACAAAATGTATCCTTATTTTTATAAGCATATTAAAAGTTTTTTTAAATACTTTGTATGTCTTAAGTTTATCAACAAACCAAACTCCAGAAAATGATCAGTATAGAAATTACTGTGGTGTTTGATCAATGTTTGATCAAGTGGAAATCGTTAAAAATTCATTGGTACCAATACTTTTTTTTTACTGCATTAAAGTGGGAATATCTGTAAAACATCAATAAAAATTATTTTGGTTATTGATGTATAGTATATAAAAATATATACCAACAAACATATTGATAGCTTTAAAAATGTTTTTAGTTAAGTTTGCATAAAATAGAAATGTTTATTTTTAATTTATAATTTTATGTTTTTAAATTGAAATTTGGTAGTTAGGTACTTGAAAAAAAAATTTAAGATATTCACTCATATGATTCAAACAGTTATCACACAGCATTAAGTCTTTATTGGAGAGTCCCCAAAGAATCAAGAAAAAGTCATGAAATTTACTTTGAGAAACTCAGAAGTCATCCTGTTTATGGGTCCCCAAGTCACTTTATTATAAATACCAATCTCGTGCTTTAATTTTCTTAGCCCCCCCCCCCCCCCTCTTTTTTTTTTTTTAAATATAGAATTAAGCAAAATTTTAACATTTTTCTTTCTTTAACATTCACTACACTTTATCTCCAACATATTTTTACAAAACTTATCCTTTATCTCCCTTTATCCCAAGCAAAACGAGGATCTTACCCACCTAAACTTTCTCTGGACTTGTTACCCCGTTTTGAGTTTTAAAACTGTCTTTTCCCCTATATTACCACACGAAAATGTTTGTGTTACTGCTATTTTAGATTGTAAGAGAATAAAAGTAAATTTTCTCACTTGTAGCTTATACTGCACTAAGGTGTTTATCATGGATAGTTTTTTTAAAATTTCCTTCCACTTAGAATCTGCCCTACTATAATCTTTGAAAGGAAATTGCTATCAATACTTCTGAACTCTCCTTTCAAAGAGGTCTTTTTCATTCAAAATGTTTTCAATGAATGACCGTAACTCTCTGTGCAAAAAGACTGGTGGAAGGTTACTCCTAGTCAAGAACACATTTCTTTAATGTATAGTTATGGAAAATCTGTCTGTTTGGCATAAAGGTTTCTGTCCACAATAAGAACTGATAGAGATGTTCTTTTGAATTTTTGTCATTGTGAGGGAACGATTTTTCCATTGATATCTTAAAATTGTCATAATAGATTTTTTTAAATAAAAAGCTAGCATGGGTATAAAAAGTTAAATTAGGCTTATCAAAAAAAAATTTGGTGCAAAGATTTTTTTTTTTTTTAATTGTTAGTGTTGTATAACTTTTTGTGTGCATCAATATTCTTTTAACTGCTTTATTGTAGGTATAGATCTTCATCTTATGCTTCACCTCTTAGAGACCCTTATGCTGCTAGACCATCAGTATCGGCTCCCATGTCACGTGATTACTTATACGAAAGAAGAGCCACGACCTACCCATCTACAAGCGATTATTTGTATTCCCGTAGATCTCCTACCTCTCAGATGTCTGACCCTACCAGGTAAATATTTCTATAATTTTCCAGAAAATTAACGATTACTGTTAAAATTTGCGAAAAAATGTTCTAACGTAACTTGTGAATGATAATATAATTTATAAATAGTTTTGCCTCATCATAAAAACTGTTCTTGCTAATGTTTTTATATGTGTGTGGGGAATTTAAATTGATTTGTCTAATCTTTTAGTTGTAAAAAAAATTAATGCTTAAATGTATTGAGAACACAAAACTAGATCAATAAAGTAAAACCGAAAGCGTATTTCTTTTATTTATTTATTTTTGTTCATCCCTCTCCTGTTTTTATTTAATATGTTTTTCAGTTGCCATCATGTCTTTCTTTCTATTGTGCTATAACATTGGTCAGTCCTAAAATAGTGATAAGCACTTTAACCAAACTTCTACACTACTTTTATTAAATTTTTTAATTGCAGTTTTAGTGAAATCATATACTAAAATACAAGAATAGCTGTTTGTTGTCCAGTATTTTAGAAATTTTGTATCAAAGTCAGACGTAGGAATTGAAAATTAGTCCAATTCAAGCTATTTTGTATTTATATCTTTGTATTGTTTTTTCGTAAAAGATGAGCCTAAATGTTGTTATTCAGGCATATTTAAATTTATTTCATTCCCATAACCTCAGTTTAAAATTTTTTATATAATTGAATTAAAATATCATTTCTTAAATTATTAATGTGTTGTGCCTATTTATGCAATATTTAATTTTATTTTAGGTCATATTGGTACAATGACTCTCTTGGAGATTCGTAAGTATATTTATTATTATGATAAATTTTTTATGTTAGTTTTCAGTTAGTTGTTTTATAAATTTAATCACTTGTGTATTTTTTGCCTGAGGTCTTATAAAATTTTATTTTTTATTTATTTATTTATTTTAATGAATCTTACTCTTCTGTTTCAGTATGTCAAGGCTGCCTCCTGCAGCTAGCCGAAGACCATATTTTTAAAGATGTTGAATTCGTAACCTATGCATTTTATACATTGACATACTTTTGTATAAGTAATCACAAAATGTTTGGAGTCATAAATTTTTAAGATGTTCTCAATATTTTTTCAAAGGTAGTATGGAAGCCATTTAATTTGAACATTTTAAAAACGTGCAATTATACTGGTATTTAGACATTTTACCTGGGAACCCATTTTTATCATCAAACATTGTCATGTTTGTTAAAAGTGGTTGTCATTTGAGGATTATAATTTTATAATGCGAATTGTCAGCAACATATATAAAATTTTTAAAAACAGGTATAGCTCAGTTCATATTTCAAAAGAAATTCGTTCAGATTAGTTTTTAATTTTTTACCTGCTCTCAGTTTCTCATGTATGTTATTTTTGAGAGCTTTAGGTCAATAAACAATGGGAAAATATGTTATTAAAATCTATTGCAAGAATTGGTGTAATGCCAGGTACATTGCACATCATTTGCCTTCAAGGTTTGATTTGTAATGACAGTAGACTTGGATAAAAAAAATTCAAAACAAAAAAATATATGCAACGATTTGAGATTCTTCTTTGAGTACATATTGTTATTGATTTTTTGTCCCTTTGAAAGTAGAATTCAAATTTCTTTGACTTACTAACACTTATTCTTCCTGTATACTGTTGCTGTGATATTTTCCAGTACAGTTTTAAAGACTTATCACTTTTAATCTTTTATTTGACTGTATTTCGATCTAATCTTTTATTTGACTGTATTTCAATCTAGTATTAATTTATTATTTCATCTAAATTTTATTTTATAAATATTTGTCTGGGGAACTAATAACATGCACAGTACAGTGGTGGCTTATTAAAATAAAAATTATTTTGATCTGTATTCAACAAAGAAGAGCAGTGAATTATTAAACTGAGTATTGTAAAATTAATATGGGCTTTAAATTTGCAAAGCCATATGCCGCCGTAATTTTTATTTGAATATCCTGAAAAACCATATTGACGCAAGCTGAATGTCTAATATTACCAACTAAAGTGTTTTTAGAGTTGAAAGGAATTAAGTCCAGTTTCAGAGTACAAGTCCATTCTTCGCACCCATGTTATTTTTCTGAATTTTTAAATGTCACTTAGTCACCTTAATGCAAGTGGAAGTTCTTGACCTTCTAAAGTACATTCGTGTTCTGATTTAAATGAATTGTTTGTAATGTACCATCTTGTATCATCATCATTTAGGACCGGAAGGTCATTGAATTCATCTTGATTTTGAAGCTCATTTATAAATAAAAAGTATTGTCATTGTTATATATATATGCATTTTCTATTTTTAATCATTGCATGGATTTTGTTTAAAAGAATTAAAACTTAATAAACCTTTTATGAAAGAAGTTTTGGTAGTTGTTCCCCTGCACACATGCTCATATAAAAATTTTGCTGGTTTCGCAAACTCAGCAAAATAACTATCAGTCAGAATCACAGATCACAACAATATTCTGAAGCAGTGCTATGGTCAAGACCAAGAAAACTGAATTTTGCAGGGCATTAGATATTTTTAAAAACTCAGACACTGTTTTATATACCTTCACCTTCGTTAAAGATATTTAGCATAATAAAAAGAAAAATACTCTCAGGGATAAATTCAAAGCAAATCAGAAGTGTGCTGTTGTTTAAAATTTCATAGAGCTCAGCCATTTTTTTTATTTCTTTTGTAGTAAATGATGGGAAGTGTGTAATAAACTTCTTTGCAGGAAGAAGGAGATACATTTATTGTCATTGCAGTTCTTTAGTCCCCTTCTTATTCTATGGGGAATTTTCCTTAAAATTTTACTGATTGCATAATAGTTTTTTAAATTTTATTTTTTTATTATTATTATTTATTTGTGGGAGTGTATCTTAAAGTAGGCACTTCAATAAAATGCTTCAAGTTTTTCAAATTTTGAAATTTTAATAGATTGTTTTTATAATACATTGAACTATGGATGTCTATCAGTGAAAAATTAAAATTATTTTTCTAAAAAGTTAACTTTTTTTAAAAAAAAGAAAGATAATTTTGAAAACATGCACACTGTGCATTAAAGCTCTACCTTTGTTTGCAAAAAACAGAATTTGAAAATATGCAATTGTTCTTGTATTATTTAAAAAAATACCAATGCATAAATTCTCACAAGCTTAACACTGGGATTAGAGATTTGTGTGCTTGCGTTGTTCTTTCCAATGTTGTATAATATTATTTTTCTTTCTGTATTTATTATTCACAAACAGTGCAAATTATTGAGATTTAGATTAAAGTATTTTTTTAACCTTTGAGGGGTGCAATTTCTATTATTGTAATTTTTTTTTAAAAAAAGGTAAGAATGAGGTATAATGGTCCTACAGATAAAAGAAATGTGATTTAAAAAAATTTAGCAGCCCCCCTTAGGTAGAGGGGGCCGTCCTCACAGTGCGAACGGCGCCCGTGTCGGGCATTTGAGTTCGACCACGAACTTACCTTGTTTTACTCGAGCAAAAACAAAAATAACTGATCTTATATCATTATAATAATAATTATTTTACTAAATAATTTTCAACAAACAGAAATTTGAATTTTATTTTTAAAATTTAAGAAATTTTTCAAAATGTTAAAATCATTGAACTCAAAATATCAAAAATCAGAAATATAAAAAAATATCTAAAAATATAAAAATGTCAGAAAAATGTGAGAAATATCAGTAAAATATAAAAATTAAAGAAATAAAAAAACCTGAACATATCATTTCATGGCTGTCTTTCCATGGAACTTTTGGAAACATGTAATGCTATTTTTAAAATGCGCTTTAGCTATTTCCAACACCGTGGGGATTTCCAGGAGCCCACTCAGAGCGGTCATGCTTATAATAATTGATTTAATTTCACTTGTGCTGAAGGTGTCCGGTTGCCGTTTGGAAACAATAAGCCAGACATTTTGTCACCTCCTGATTAGTTCTGCCCGTGAAACCTCTGACAGAGTCCAACCTTAGCACGCAGAATGAATTCAATAGACCATTGTCGAATGCAGAAAGTTTGGGAACTGTAGGGGATAGTGCCCAGCACGCACCATTGAAACGGCTACAAAAGAAGTTGCTTATCGAAGGGACACCTGTAAAGGTATAAAGCCGACATTCCAAGCGAAGTGAATACAAATGATAACGTCTTTCTTTTACAAAAACACCCCCAATTTCAGAGGGTTATCCACTTTGTAATCCCCTTTTCCCCCCAAGAAGCAAGACCAAATCGTCTAGATGAGAAAACATAAAGACAGCTGTGTTTGTTTTTCCTTTGCGGGGTGAGCCTGTATTTCAATGTCGTAAAGGGGTGGTGTTCTCGCTGTGCAAACACCATTTAAAAGTGCAAAAATAGAAAGAAATAAACGATTTTTTTAAGAAGTAATGACATGTCAGTATTCGTTGAGGCATGTTTATAAAATCTAGGGGAAAAAATTGAAACATTTTAGGTTCTTAATCCTTAAAATAATTGAAAATAAAACCAAGTATGAAACAGCATTAACTTGCATTCATTGTGTTCAAGTTAAATGAGCAGACAAATGTCTGGTGCTGCCATTTATTATCAGTTTAAAGATGTAAAAGTATTTTACAACCTTTAATTGAAAAAAAAATTGACATTTTTTTAGGTTAAAAAAATTCTAGAAAATGTGTTCGCACAGTGAGGATGGCACCCCTCAAAGGGTTAATACAAACATTTTGGGGATCAAAACAAATCAAAATTTCCATGCAAATATACCATAGTAAACAAAGGCAGTTTCTTTTAATCATCTCATCTATACCACGGAAGTGAGATGGGCTCGAGATCATGTGTCATACGGTTGAATTTTAATTTCCTGTTTTCAAGTGCATTAAAAACAACCTAAAAATTCTTTCTATGGAAGATTTATCAACTTTAGTTATCTTGCACATAAGTGATGAAAAATTAAATATTTTATTTAATGTCATGCACTCAAAAATGTACATCTAGATGAACAGAATGGAAAGTATAAAAAAGCATAATAATTATTATTTGCTGATATTTTTCAAATTTATGTCACTTACTTCATTTAAAGCTGTGCTGTAATTTTCAGTCACTTGATCACAGAATGTAAGTTGCAACTTAATTTCAGTTTCAAGGAATGAAAGAGCAAATGATGGCAGACTTGGTCTCAGTACATGCTGTTTCAATGTTTGTCAAAAAATGAAATGCCAAGCATTAGGTCCCCCCCCCCCCCCCCAATTGCATACTTTCTTTCAAAGAGAAGAAAATGCAAGTAATTCACACCCACCATTTTGTACTGCACTTTTGGTAAAACCTTGAGTTTTATCCCTAGTTAATCAAGCTATACTGATCATGCATTGCATGCCCAAATTTAACATATTCCTGTCCCATAAAAAAAAGTCCATCGCTATTTGTTTTTACTGTCAATTTATAAAGAATACAATTGAAAACAAAGAATGTATAAAAATGTATTAAATTAAGGGATATTCTTTGCATGCTCGGAAAATTTAACACCGATTATAACAGGCAAAAGTGTTCTAGAGAGGTTCTAATGAGGGGAACACAAAATTTAAGTACACCTCTGAGAGGTTGCTCATCAAGTTTAAGGCTATTAATATGTCAGTCAGAATTTGTTTCAAATAGACTCGACATTTCAATGAATATCTTAGTTCAAAATAGTGTTTACATAATAAAAAATAACTTGTCTGGGTATTTCAAGAAGACGGCATATGTAGTGAAACTTCTTTTAGGCAATCGGTAATGGTTCTGTAAAAAAGGGTGTAGAGGTCGATTTCTCCATGGTGGCCAGCTAGAGGAGTTTCACTTCATTTATATATGTGTACTAGCTGAAAACCCGCACTTCGCTACAGAGTACATTCAAATTAAATAACGGTTAATGTATGCAATTAATGTCAAAAATATGTATAAATATATTTATAATAAATACAACGATCAATGTATGCAATTGATGTAAAAATATATATATATACAAGGTGCGCCCATAAAGTAACCGGACATTTTTTTATAAATAAGAAAAATATTACTCACCTTCATATAAATTTATCTCCTTCAAAATAATCGCCAAAGGAGTCTATATAATTTTTCCGACGTTTCTTCAATCATCGAAACACTGTTTATAGGCGTTGGAACTAACCGTTCGCAAAATACGCGTAACATTTGATTTAACATCTGAGACGTTTTCAAATCTCTGTCTTTTCATGGCCATCTTAAGCTTCGGAAAAAGGAAAAATTCGGCTGGCGATAAGTCGGGAGAATAAGGTGGGTGATTTATCACTAATTGAATGCTAGCAAGATATTGTTTTAGAGAAATTGCTGTATAGGGCCTAGCATTATCCTATAAAAGTAACTATTGCCCAGAATCAAACAGTTCCTTCCTAACTCGCCTTATCCTGTTTCTTAATCGAAAGAGCACCTCCTTGTAAAAATACTCATTAATTGTTGGATTTTCAGGAACAAATTCGTGGTGAATAAGTCCTTTGTAATTAAAAAATGCAAAATCCATGAAAGGACGGATTTCAAAATGTCTCGGATATTAAATCAAATGTTATGCTTATTTTGCGAATGGTTGGTTCCAACGCCTATAAACAGTGTTTCGATGACTTGAAGACACGTTGGAAAAATTATATAGACTCCTTTGGCGATTATTTTGAAGGAGATAAATTTATTTGAAGGTGAGTAATATTTTTCTTATTTATAAAAAAATTGTCCGGTTACTTTATGGGTGCACCTTGTATATTGATAAAAAATTGTAAGGTATATTTTTATAGACAAAATAATGTAAAAGAAAATATTCAAATTAAATCTAATAGAATATACTAAAGAATATAGTACAGTTTGACGAATATATCTTTTACTCTATTTTAATATTTTTTTGGATAATGTCCAATCGTCTGCCGCATCAGCAAGAAAAAAAAAATTTGTCTGTTTCATGGTTATGCACGTGACGATAAATTAATTTAAAGTACCAGAAAAAGAAATCACATGATCAGCATTTAATAAATTAAATTCTAAAAATTAATCTTTAAAAATTCACAGAAAATGGAGGCAAAGATTCAGAAAAGATTTCATTTTAGAGAATTTTTATGATCTTTCTCGTGTTAATATATCTCAAAATTAAATTAATTTATTTCTCAAAGTTAAATTTTATCTCAAATTACACTGCTGGCCACTGTAAATACAACACCCTGAAGGAAACATGCAAATAACATGAAATTTACAACATGCATTAGCGGAGGTGAGATATGCAAATGATTAGAATTTCAGCGTAGACGCACATCACGCGCGCCTGTGGCGCCACTTCAAAGCGCTATTTAAGGCTTGGAGATTTCGAAGATTTCAAGTTCGGCAATTGTGTTTTTCTTGTGGTTTTTTCAAAAAACGATCATCTTTTGATCAAGTATCCGAGTTCGAAAGAGGAAGGATAGTGGCCTACCGAGATTGTGGATTATCTTTCAGGGAAATCGGTAGTCGTGTTGGACGAAACCAAACAACTGTAATGCGGATATGTGATCGTTGGATGCAGGAGGGTACGACGGACCGGCGTGTTCGATCGCATCCACCTCAGCGCACCACTTCACGTGATGACAGGCAAATTGTGCGCATGGCAGTGACGGATCGCTCAGTCACATCACGAACCATAGCACAGCACATGCAGTGTCTGCGCGTACCATTCGACGCCGTTTACAGCAGAGTGGTCTGTCCGCAAGACGTCTCCGCCGCCAATGGTGCGATGACAGAAGGATGTGGACGCAGAATGGAATGAAATTGTCTTTACTGACGAGTCACGCTTCTGTCTGCAACACCACGATGGTCGCATTCGAGTCTGGAGACACCGTGAAGAGAGGATGCTGAACAGCTGCGTTATGCACCGCCACACTGGTCCTGCACCGGGTATTATGGTATGGGGTGGTATTGGATGTCACTCTCGCACACCTCTAGTACGCATTGCCGGTACTTTAAACAGCCAGCGCTACATCTCCGAGGAGTTGGAGCCAGTTGTCCTTCCTTACCTTCAGGGCTTGCCCACAGCCATATTTCAACAGTATAATGCGCGACCACACGTGGCACGCATTGTCCAACGGTTCTTCGTCAATCTCCAGATTGAATTGCTTTCCTGGCCACCTCGCTCTCCGGATCTTTCGCCGATAGAAAACATGTGGTCCATGGTTGCTCTACGATTGACCCAGATTCCATCCCCAGATGCCACAGCAGATCAACTTTGGCAACGTGTGGAAGCTGCTTGGTCTGCTGTACCCCAAGAACTCATCCAAAGTCTCTTTGAATCAATGCCGAGGCGTGTGGCAGCGGTGATCTCCAACAATGGCGGCTACTCTGGCTACTGATTTTGGCAGGAACCACACTTCACAGAAGTCTATAAATTTAATCATTTGATACTTGGTCAACATGTTATCTACAAAATAAATTTTGTTGTGATATCTCTTGTCTTTCTTGGTGTTGCAATTTGGGTGGCCAGCGGTGTATTATTTTAAATGCAAACTTTAAAAAAGTTACTAAAACAGCCTAAAAATTTAATTTTAAAAAATCTAAGAAAATTTTTTCAAAAATCTTTCTTAGTGCACCCCTACACTACGAAGAATCACCATGCAAAATTTCAGCCCTTTAGGTCCAGCGGTTTGGTCTGTGAATTGTATGTCAGTCAGTCAGTTACGGAACTGTTTTATCTATATATATTTATATATTATAGATTAAATTTTCCATTTCCTGGGGAAAAATTGTTACTAGAACACAGTTCCTAATGATATCCATAATCTAGAGCAGTGGTTTTCAAACGGGACGGGCAGATTGTTAGCAAAAATGTGTGAATGTACTTTAATAGTGTTACGTTTTTTAGGCCTAGAGGTGGGCATACGGTCTTAATGTCGTCCAAAGGGGGCCTAGACATAAAAATGTTGAGAATAACTGATCTAGAGTAGTGGGGGGGGGGGGGCAGGCAGAGAGAAGCAAAGTGCAGCATAGGGTATTCTGCTCATGTTGAATACACCTAGTTTTCCTCATTGGTAACGGTGATTAACTGAGAAATGATGAAATAATTGTGTATGTGGATAGTTTGAAGCTGTTTTATCACAATATGGAAGTTCGTTTCCGTGACCTGCTGGACATGGATATTCTAGCCCGGTTAGTTAGTTTTTTTGCTGTAAATGCTGCTGAAGTTGATGGTGCTTTGAATGAAGCGCTCTTAGAGCTCGAGCGGCATAGGAGCCAAAGTAACTTTCCAGTCAAGCAAATCGTCATTTTCCGATAAAGAGTACAATGTCCGAAAAATTTCCACAGCTAAAATAGGGGGAAAACAATTGTTTTTCATGGCATTTTCTATTTATTCGGTAGATTCGAGTTTCCGTCGGGTGAATTGTTGACTCGGCCAAACGCGGAATCGCCTTAACATAATGGACATTATGTAAAGACATCATAATGCCATATTGTTTGAGATCCGAAATGAAAGTATGAGGGATGTAGCACATTGGATATAAAAAAAGACAATTGGCTCGAATTAAGAAAAGGGTTAGAAGAGATTAGAACTGAAATCGAAGATTTGAGTATTGATGAGAGTGTAGAAAAGCTCAATGGTGAAATTATGTAAGAAACAGAACAAAATATAAAAGGGAACAAGCGCAGAAAGCTTATTGGTGGATCAACTAGCGGGAAAAAGAAGCCAGGTCAGAACATTTAGGACGAGATATCAAGGAATATATGATGCAGATGAAAGAGCTAAATGGAAGGAAAAATACAAGAAAGAAAGGGAAAGTTTCGGAAGGTGATACTGACTGCTAAAAGAGTAAAGTTTAAGTAGTTTCTTGATAAATTAGTGATAAAGGATACGTTTGGGAAAGTCGAGGATATAATAAAAGATAAAAAGAATAATCTAGAAGCAGTGGGAGGTGATCAAGATGTATAAAGGGAAGAGGAGGAAAAAATAGAATATTTTTTAACAAGGCATCATTTTGAAAAGGAAGAATGTGATAGATAAGGATATGGAGAACATATGGGATAAGAGTAATGAAATAACCGTGGAAATAGGCTGGATTATACATGGCATGGCAATAGACAAGGCACCGGGTGTTGATGGAGTAACCACAGGGATATGGATTGAAGTACATCGAGCCGGCAGGAATATATGGTATGAATTATATAATAGGTGCCTGAAAGAGGCCTACTTTCCAGATGCATGGGAGATCGCCAGAGTAATATTCTTTCCAAAAGAGGGAAGAGATGCTGAACGAGCAGAATGCTATAGGCCCATCTGCCTTCTACCTGTAATGGGGAAGGTGTTGGACAGAATTGTTACAAGTATATTAGTGCTGCACCTTGGAAGTATTGCCTTCCTTCGAAGAGAAGATCCCCGAGAAACATGTCCTAAATCCAGTGCTAGGTTTTGAAAAGAAAAGATACAACCTTTGTGCTCGAGGAATAAACAGGAAAAACCAACGTAAATAAAGCACAAATAGCAATAAGATGCAATTATTTTGCATACGGCCGTTTCGAAGCTACAAAGGAGCTTCTTCATCAGTGCAAAGAACTTAGTGGCAGCTCAAAAAGGCCGAAGACTAAGCGATCTTATTGCTATTTGTGCTTTATTTACGTTGGTTTTCCTGTTTATTCCAGTGCTAGGTCTCTTCTGGTTGGCGGTTGACTCAGGAGGAACATTAGCACATTACATGCCTTAGGAAATATGAAATCGATAGAAGAAAGCAAGAACATACGTGCTTGATTTCCCTCGACATTAAAAGCGCTTTTAATACACTAAAGAAGGCAAGTATCTATAGGGAACTGGATAAAGATAAATTAGAACCATATTTATTTAACATTATAATTAGCTATTTAAAAGACAGGAAAATAAGAATGAAAACAGGAGACGAATATAACATAGGCGTGCCACAGGAGTCATCCCTGGGGCCCGTTCTGTGGTTAGTCATAATACATGAAGCACTAGATACAGGAAAATATAAGAACTATTTTCATATTCAGGCGTTTGCCGATGATTTATTAATACTAATCAGAAGTAAAGTAGCTTATAGGTTCACAGATCTGGTTAAAGACCCCTTGAAAATATGTAGCGACTGGGCGGAAAGGAACCAGTTAAAATGTGCATACACAATTGTTGCGAGTAAAGGGAATATTATCGCAAAACCCTCAATAAAGCTAGAGAATGAGTTCATAAAATACAGGAAAGAAATTAAGTACCTAGGTGTCAAGATAGATCATAAATTGAATTTTAACCCTCATCTAGAAATGGTAAAATAAAAATCTTTAAAATTGTTTTATAAGCTAGCACGGATAAGCAGGAAAACTTGGGGCATAAAATCAGAAATTTATAAAGTAGTTACGGAAAAAATGTTACTCTATGCGGCAGAGACAAGAAAACATTAAATAATAAATTAAAACATTCAACGGCCATTTTTAATTAATATTACCAAATGCTATAGAACGGTCCCTGCAGACGCCTTAAGCGTCCTAGCGTGCTGTTTGCTATTGAATATTAGGGCGGAAATAAATAAATTAATGTACGATGCATATGAAGGTGGACAAGAAATAGGCATCGATGAGGAAATATTTAATAGAAGCAATACGGATACAAGAGAGCACAGAATGATAAATTTAAGAAAATTGATGAGAATAGAATGGTCAATGAAAAGTGAACCGATTACGGGAGTTAATATCTATACAGACGGATCAAAGAAGGAGGGTAAAGTAGTGGCTGCTGTAGTCATTTATAGGGAAGAAAAAGAAGTAGCGGAAATGAAAGCAATTCAAATGGCAGTACAGAAAACTGAGATGAGACAAAATATTGGAATACGATCTGTACACGGATTCAAGAAGTGCGTTAGAGGCCCTTGATACGATTAGTTATAGAGTAACAATAATAGAAAACATCAAGGATATGATGAGAAGAAAAAATGAATGTATACATGCATTGGGTGAAAGCTCATGCAGGTATAAAAGGAAATGAAGAAGCGGACGTCGCAGCTAAGGAAGCACCGAATTACTGACATCGGGTATGCAATGTAAATACACTGAAAGGATGGTTGAAAATATATGGCCTAAAAGTATGGCAAGAAAATTGGAACAATATCGGTAAAGGTAGGAGAGTGTATGAAATCTATAAAGAAGTTAAGGAAAATCGTATCAGTGGAGATTTTTAAATTAATCAACTGATAACGGGACATGACTGCATAGGCCAATATCAGCAACGTTTCCATCAGAAGACTGATAGATGTAGCTGCGGGGATCAACAAACAGTTGAACATTGCTTATTTGTTTGTCAAGAATTACGAAGGAAGTTACCAACAGGTATTGTAAATTAGCCAAAACATAAATTTTATACAGATTATTACTGTAGGGGATATATGAGAAAAATAGTTAGTATCCTTATGGGCAGTGGTGCCGGAAGAGTCAAATATAGAGGGGGGGCAAAGTAAAATAGATTAAAACTTTTACACCTTTATTATTAAAAATACATATATACGGTTATACAAAATAAACTTTTATGTTATTTTTCTAATCGGAGAAAAGTAATGAGAGATTTCTTCTGTTTTGAGAAAATCTATTAATTACTTTTCAATAAATGTGTCTTTATTTTTACTCACAGATTCTCTGTGAACGCTAAGCATACAGAGACCAGAAAGTCTCTCTTGAGACATGGTTGATCTCAACCAGGTTTTTACCCGTTGGAGCGTACTAAAGATCTTTCAATTGTTGTTCAATTGAAAGATCTTTTAGTACGCTCTATTTGCACCTTCTATTGTTCAACTGTCCCGTGGGGCACGTTCTGGACGTTACACCTTACAATTCAAATTTGTAGAGTAGCACTTATGAAATGTCTTAAAGGCCCTATCACACGTCAACGTGTACGCGTTTCAAATGCATCGGATTCAAGATTCCCTTTCGCGATGCAAAAACATTGTGTAGGGTTGCTTTTGAATCGCAAAAGCACACGTCTGGCATTGGCGTTTAAACGCACTTGCGTACCTGAAATTGGCGATTAATCGCTCCTACGTATATGGAATGACATTTATCACACTTGCGTTAACGAGTGTGAGGTTGCAATTAAGTATTCAGTTTTGTTAGGCTTTATGATTTTAAATGAAAATTCTAATATTTTACGAGCGCTAGCTAGGTAGAAACAAAAAATTCAATTTCAAGGGGGGGGGGGGCAAGTGCCCTCCCTTGCCACCCCTTTCGGCGCCACTACTTATGGGTACGCATTTACCGTTTGCATATATAGATTGATAGATTTGGCTTATTAATGTCTAACCGTTTTATACGTAATGGTACATATTATATCGTAATTAAAAAAAAAAATTATTAGAAAATGTAAGTAAACTCGTAAAGGTTTAATAGTGGTGAAATTGTCATTTTTATACAGAGTGGTCATAAAGAAACTTTGCCGATATATGGACCTCTAGCGGCTGTTCCGTTCAACCGATCGAGGTGGGATTTCAGATATAGTTATTCAGAGGTATGAGCTCGGGATTCTGTGAACGGCAACCAAGTGGCGCTCACAGTTACGGTTATAGGTACAGAAACTCGAAATTTTCAAAAGGCAACACCCATTTTTTCCCATCGCAAAATGCTCAGAGCATGCGAAAACTCTTAAGAGCGTTGGAACGGTACGTGTATCACAAAAAAAAAAAACGGACGCGTTGTGCACGCACAAAAAACAGCTCTGCGAACGGCCTACAAAAACGATATATGGACGTCTAGCGGCCGTTTCATTAAACCTATCGAGATGAGATTTCAGATATAGTTATTCAGATGTATGAGCTCGGGATTCTGAGAACGGCAAAACAGTGACGCTTACGGTTATAGGTATAGAAACTCGAAATTTTCAAATAGCAACGCCCACTTTTTCCCGTCACAAAATGCTCAGCGCATGCGAAAACCCTAAAAGGCGTTAGAATGGTACGTGTATCACAAAAAACGGACGCGTTATGCAGGCACAAAAAACAGCTCTGCTAATGGCTAAGCTAAAAAAAAACACGATCAGAGAGCTTTTTATCGGTTTTCTACGCTGAATAGCTGGCGAACGGCGTTCTGTGATTGGTTTCTAGCCTCTGTCATATGCAAATTTCCTCCGTGTGCCCCGATCTTGTCGTTCCGTTGGCCGTTCGCAGAGCTGTTTTTTGTGCGTGCATAACGCGTCCGTTTTTTGTGATACACGTACCGTTCCAACGCTTTTTAGGGTTTTCGCATGCGTTGAGTATTTTGCGACGGGAAAAAGTGGGAGTTGCTATTTGAATATTTCGAGTTTCTATACCTATAACCGTAACCGTGAGCGTCACTGTGTTGCCGTTCTCAGAATCCTGAGCTCATACCTTTGAATAACTATATCTGAAATATCACCTCGATAGGTTGAACGGAACGGCCGCTAGAAGTCCATGTATCGGCAAAGTTTCCTTATGACCACCCGGTATTTGCAAATAATTGAGTAGTAAACAGGGTATATAAACTAAGATATAGAGCAAAGAGTCATAATGGTAGCAAATGTATGTGTAGAGTATATGATAATGGATATATATATATATATATATATATATATATATATATATATATATATATATATATATATATATATATATATATTTATATATATATATTGTACAGTATTGTATATGAAGTGAAATAATGTATTGCAATAGTATAGTAAATGTAATAGTCTTATATGAAGTTGTATTGAAAATGTTTGTAAATAATGTATATAATGAGATAAAAGTAAAGTGATATAAAGGTTGTAAGAAATGTTTATACACGAATGGAAGAGTATATACACTGCTGGCCACTGTAAATGCAACACCCTGAAGGAAACATGCAAATAACATGAAATTTACAACATGCATTAGCGGAGGTGAGATATGCAAATGATTAGAATTTCAGCTCAGACGCACATCACACGCGCCTGTGGCGCCACTTCAAAGCGCTATTTAAGGCTTGGAGATTTCGACGATTTCAAGTTCGGCAATTGTGTTTTTCTTGTGGTTTTAAAAAAAAACCGATCAATTACGCCTCGTCGAAAACAGCGATCATCTTTTGATCAAGTATCGACAGAGGAAGGATAGTGGCCTACCGAGATTGTGGATTATCTTTCAGGGAAATCGATAGTCGTGTTGGACGAAACCAAACAACTGTAATGCGGATATGTGATCGTTGGATGCAGGAGGGTACGACGGACCGGCGTGTTCGATCGCATCCACCTCAGCGCACCACTTCACGTGATGACAGGCAAATTGTGCGCATGGCAGTGACGGATCGCTCAGTCACATCACGAACCATAGCACAGCACATGCAGTCTGTAACGCATCATCCAGTGTCTGCGCGTACCATTCGAAGCCGTTTACAGCAGAGTGGTCTGTCCGCAAGACGTCCATTGCTTTGTCTACCCTTAACGCTGAACCACAGACGTCTCCGCCGCCAATGGTACGATGACAGAAGGATGTGGACGGCAGAATGGAATGAAATTGTCTTTACTGACGAGTCACGCTTCTGTCTGCAACACCACGATGGTCGCATTCGAGTCTGGAGACACCGTGAAGAGAGGATGCTGAACAGCTGCGTTATGCACCGCCACACTGGTCCTGCACCGGGTATTATGGTATGGGGCGGTATTGGATATCACTCTCGCACACCTCTAGTACGCATTGCCGGTACTTTAAACAGCCAGCTCTACATCTCCGAGGTGTTGGAGCCAGTTGTCCTTCCTTGCCTTCAGGGCTTGCTCACAGCCATATTTCAACAGGATAATGCGCGACCACACGTGGCACGCATTGTCCAACGGTTCTTCGTCAATCGCCAGATTGAATTGCTTCCCTGGCCGCCTCGCTCTCCGGATCTTTCGCCGATAGAAAACATGTGGTCCATGGTTGCTCTACGATTGACCCAGATTCCATCCCCAGCTGCCACAGCAGATCAACTTTGGCAACGTGTGGAAGCTGCTTGGTCTGCTGTACCCCAAGAACTCATCCAAAGTGTCTTTGAATCAATGCCGAGGCGTGTGGCAGCGGTGATCTCCAACAATGGCGGCTACTCTGGCTACTGATTTTGGCAGGAACCACACTTCACAGAAGTGTATAAATTTAATCATTTGATACTTGGTCAACATGTTATTTACAAAATAAATTTTGTTGTGATATTTCTTGTCTTTCTTGGTGTTGCAATTTGGGTGGCCAGCAGTGTATAAGAAGATTGATATGCAGTAGAATACCGTATTGAAAATGACCACGCATTATGTAGTAGTATGGATTTGTATCGCAAATGTTGTATATAATGTACAGAAGCTAAGATAAAAAGCAGAGTTATATATAATAAGTGTAGTGACGTCATCTTCATCTCTTCATGTTGTGATTTTCTTTTGTTCAAGTGGCAACTGTGAAAATTTTTGGAACTGCTGAATGAAACAGAAAAAAAGGCGAATTATTCATCGTGAAGATCTGTTGTCTTTTGTTTTCTCGCTTATTTCTCATTAATAAAATTATTTAAAGAAGTTGTTCTTTACAGTGAATTAGTAATACACTTGACATCATACAGTGATCTTCAATAAGCAAATACAGTATAGGTCAAGGTCAAGGTAGTAGGGTTTACGGAGTTCCTAGCAATGCGAATCATTGCACTGCTTTCACCTCCAAACGGATAATGAATTAATAAACTTATAGTAATTTTCCGAAGTAAACGAGTCGCCAAACATGAATTTAGAAAAATCGCACGGCTGCCGCTTGGATCCGTGATCGGCCCTAGCTTTGGCATGCGAAGAAAATTCCGTTTCCCCATAGAGCAAGGGTAAACCGATAACTGTGTGCTAAAGAGCAGATACCTTGGCGATGACTTTTGCTAAAATGAAACGGGATGACCGCTTCCAATCATGAGATTGAGTATTGGACCACTGTCTCCATTTAGAGGCAGGGTAGGGAACCAAAATCGCTTTCCCAAAAGGGAGGGTTTTGCAGTATCAAAGCAATTATGTTAAGAAGGAATTAAAGGATTTAAACTTGATAATTGTGGAGCCTAGCTTCGTAAAGAGAAGGGTCGACCAACGCATGCCCAATTTCACTGGTCTTTGTAGTATGGCGTGAAAGGGAAGTTAAAATTTGGATTAAGGAGCTGAAGAAACAAAAAGTAGGCTTGGTCAGCTAATCATAAGCATTCACAGTCTCCTACGCTTCTTAGATGGTGGAAGGGAGATATCTGGACTGCGTAGTAAAGCTTTTGGCTTTTACGACGAGCTGGGGATCCCTGGATCGTAGGGAGGAATGCTATGAAGATTAGGATTAGTTATACGAGAGAAACTATTGTAAAATTTAAAAGCCACTCTTTTAATTGCTAGAAAAATAGGTTTAATGCGTAGATCCCGATGAATCACGTCATTTCTGATAAAAATAGGAGCTTTACTTACATAACGTTTGAAGACATAATTTTGGATAACTTGAAGTCTCCGTAATTGGTGGATGGATGCAGTCCCCATACAGCAGAGCCATGTGTTAAAATGGGACATGCATAACTCTTGTACAGCAACAGTTTCAATTTTGGCGACAGGTGACTGTAATATGAAAGAAGGGTTTTAAGGGCGCCAATTGCATTCTTCGATTTACGGACAATACTGTCGAAATGAGGAATCCAATTTAGGGGGGGGGGGCTATCATGCCCCGGGCGCCACTCAGAGGGGCGCCAAATGCTTCCCAAGACTATTGGATCATTTGGTCCCCAAGACCATAGGGGGGGGGGGGCGGCGCCAAAAAGGTATCGTGCCCCGGGCACCAGTTATGCTCGTTACGCCACTGTTCGCACCCAGGCGGTGGAAACCGGGAAGTAATGTAAACTAATTAATGTAAATGAAATAATAAAATAAGAAAGTAGAAAGTGAAATGTAAATGAACAGTGGTAAATAAGCAAGGATAAATTAAATAAAGTGAATAGTGATAAGCCGAGTAAAGATAATGACTTACTGGTTAACTGGTACGCCTTTTAAGAAAAGGAAATAAGGAGATAATTATTAATAAAAATTGCACAAATATAAGTAATATTGTATAACTACAAATATTGTATAATAAGTAAGATGCATGAACTAATTATGTACGTTATCTATATTAATAAAGAGACAGAGGTGTCTGTCGATATATCACATGAGTGTAACGCGACCGGGCGGACCAATCCTCGAAAAAAAAATGGCCGACAAATATACAGGAATCGGTGTATTTTTTTTTCTCATGAAAGTACACAAATGTTACATATTTGGAAAGAGCTTCGAAAACTGATAATTTTTTCTGCGTACACTTATTCTGTTAATTCAATAGTTTTAGAGATATTTTAATTATAAAATCACTCACTGCTGTTTAACCTGATCATCTGGTGCAGTAGTGCTGCCATCTGTCGGTAGAGACGGGAATGAAAATTGAAAGGAATTTATTCACTTGAATTTAATACATTTGTAGGCCTTTTTTTTCCTTTTGTGGGACCCGAAGTACATAAATATGTTACACGGATGGCTTGAGCGTAGCTAGGCGAAGGCCGGCTAGTGTGTAATAATGTAAACCATAAGGTATATGGTAGTCCAATTATTGTGTAATAATTATGTAAAGGAAGATATAAATAAAAGTGCACACAGGAACCGGTTGCCACGAAGATAAGAACTTTAGTAGTTAAAAGGGTTTTGAAAATAATGGTTTATTTTTCGTCCTGGGGGTCAATCGGCCTGTGTCCTTGAGCCAGCGAGTCTGAGACAGACAGGATTGCTGTCGGGACTTCAGATCTTCCCGTTAGCCCTAATCAGATAAGACGGACATTCCATTGAATTAACATAATGGACAGAGGGGATCTGTTATCCTTCACAGCAATAGAACCGGGCTTAAAATAGTTAATATTTGGTCACTAACCGCAAGGGTCACGCTGATCGAGGAATATTTTAAGTATATATTTTTACGTGATTGTATCTTGTATAAATTATAGATTGAAACATGTTTTAGTTTAAAACAAGTAATATATAAAAAAAAGTTTTTAAAGTCAATGTTTTAGGCCAACAAAGAAAAATTTGAGTGTGAACTAATAGTAGGAATTGAAAAAAAGGATTGCCTGCCAGAACCTTGCCTCCTGTGCGAGATTAAGAGGGGGGGGGGGAGAGAGAAAAAGTTTGTCAGGTTGGGGATTCGATCTCGCAACCTACAGGACGGGAGGAGCCCGCGCTACCGCAGTGCTACCGTTTACACAGTAACAAGAGGGAAATTACTATTCAAGAGCAAGAGACGCTCTAGGTCTAAAACTAAAATTGATTAATTAAATTTAATTAATGAATTAATATTTGAAAAAACTGTATTAACATCAAGTGTCATCCACTACAAGTTTTAAAAAATGTATTTGAACTTGAGTGGATGAATAAAAAGTACTTTTATTAACGATTGAAAATTTGAACAAGATATATATAGAGAGAGTGTGAACTAATAGTAGGAATTGAAAAAGACACTGGACATTGAGGTCATAGGGGGGGGGGGGGAAACAAAAAAACATGATCCTAAAAAGGTTCAGAAACACTGATCTAGAGAATATTAGTGAGCAAGAAAAATGATCGCTCGAGGCTTCCTATAAGGATAAAACAGAAGTCCGTCCCATTATTAACTGAGAAATATGTAAAAATTAAAACTGATTAATTCCTGTAGCTGTACCCTATGTTTATATTGTTTGGTTAACCGGTATGGGATTGGCACAATTTCAGATTTTGGCGTAAAAGGCTGACATTTATTGTGCTTATTTTTTACCCCATCTATATACAGTGGACGCTCGTTAATTCGAACTCGGAGGTTCTCGGAAAAAAGTTCGAATTATCCGATGTTAAGAGAAAATATATAACTTTAAAAGTGTATCACTGAAAAAGAAAAATCTCCTAGTATGTATAACCCCAGAAAATATATTATACTATGTTATCTAAAATTAACATATTAAAAAGCAATACAGACTTGCCTTAATCATAAAATGAAGCAGAAGATATGCAGTAGATAGTAAACTTTAATTAAAAATACGAATTACACTTTGGGGAAAAACTGTAAAGTGGATGTTTGGTTTTGTTTATGATGCCTACATTGTTCAGCCAGCTTCTCGATTTGAAGTAAACATTTCAATTCATTTTCAGAGGAAGGTTCCATCTGAATAAATGCTTTCAGAGTTTTAATAGAGTCCATTATGGTTTTGTCCATTATGACCGCATTAAAAATATCTTTCGGCAGGTAAGTAGAGAAAAGCCCTGGTAGTTTCCTACCGAATTTAGTGCATACGTCTTCGTTTACATCAGAGCTTTGGCCACATACAGTTTGATAAGAAATATTGTGCCTTGACTTAAATCGAGAAAGCCATCCATCACTGCATTTAAAATCTTCAATACCCATTCGACTTGCCAATTCATCAGCCTTCGTCAGCACTAGGGGTCCATTTATCGGAAAATTTCGAGATCTAACATCCTGGAACCATAGCAGTAGAGCTTTTTCTAGATATTCTTGGGATGCATTTCTCATGCGTTTCCTACCTCTAGCAAATTTTGATTTTTCCCATAAATCTAAATTGACTCCCAGTTTTTCAAATAAGTTGACAAGATATTTTTTTTAATTCCATAGTCAGCTGCTATCTTTGTTTTACATTCGCCATTCTCTACTCTCTTTAAAATTTCTACCTTTGTCTCCAAAATTAGGGTTTTGTACTTTCCACGCGTAGACATCCTGAATTTTTAAACTTTCACATCAAACACGGAGGAAGAAAAACTAGATCACATTAACTTGTCTGCACTGCAGGCATAACTGACGCAGCTCCCTAGAATCTGTAGTAAAGACTGGTTTTTCTGAAATTCTAAGAAAATCATACAAATAACGGAAAAATCGCTTTGTCCGTTAAGCACTGATAAGGACAATAGCCACTAACGTTTAACGGAAATGCAATAGTCTAGGAATGCGGGCATGCGCCTCTTTACATAGAAAAAAAATACAGGTGATTTTGACACACAAAATAATAAATACAGCGTGTATATTCTCCGTTAATTGAGGAAAAAGAAAATTTTTTTTGTCAAATTTTTAGTTCGAATTAACCGAATTGATAACAATTTAGTTCGAATTAATGAGATATTTTTAACATTAACTCCAATACAAGTTTTTTGGGGCCTTTGGATTAGTTCGAATTAACCGAAAGTTCGAATTAACCGAGTTCGAATTAACGAGCGTCTACTGTATTTAAGTTGCTAAGCCGACTTTTTGGGCAGTCCGTGAGAGAAAACTGCTGCATCAATTTACTTCATTTTGGTCTTAAACGAAAGATTGTAATCTGTAGATTTGTGCAATTTGGTTTTTGTAACCGCAATTTCTATTAATTAGTGCTAATTTACAATTAAAAATTGATTTCTGCGCATGCTCAGTGACATGTTTTAATGATAAACACGTTTATTCCGAGGAGTCTCTCTAGATCTCTCTCTGCCATTTTTATTTTTATGATAATTATGTTTGTGAAATATAAGATGAAATCTGAAGGAAATTGTTTAATTCGCGCTGTTTAATTAGCGATAATTTACAATTTTAAAAAAAAATTGCTTTCTGCGCATGCTCAGTGACATTTTTAAATCTGGGTTTAGATACTCACTAATCACGAGGCCGCTTAAACACATTAATTTGTTTCTGCGCATTATTATGATTTTCAACATTTGGAAATGATGTGTTGAGTGTAATTTGTGTATTAGTACATTTATTTACTACCTAGCCGTCGTGCTTTGACGGGTACCAACTAGTAATATTAAAACTGCGAAATAAATCGATGAATGCTTTGAAAACATTTAAATATATAAACAAAATTTTTATAAAACTGCAAAATTGTGTATTTGGCAATGTTTTTCATCTTTCGTTTTCGCGTAATTAGGAAAAGACGCATGTGATTGAAATTAGTTTAATTTCAACAAATTGACAAATATTCCTAGTTGACAACTTTGAGGTGCACGTAAAGCCATGCCAGGAAAATCATTTGCAGACAATCTGAGGTTGGGAAGTAACATTTTATCTAGGTCGTGTTACCATGTTTTTATTAACTTGCTTTCTTGTTTGTGTGTTTGTGGGTGTGTTTGTCTGGTACAAATCTGGAAATCGATTTTTAACTAACTTCCCGACTAGCTAGACATTTGAAACTTTTAGAATAGCTCAGAACACGATGACACTGCATTATTTTAATACTTTTAGCCATCTTTATTCCATATTTTAAAATCCATTATGTAAAAATACGAGTAGCGTCTGGAGCCAAAAGTAACTGCGCTACAGGCGCCATCTATTAATGTAATAGTGAACTAAGCATATTACATTTTCATTACAATGGGATAATTTTTATTTATGCCCATATGCTATTTACGATATTTTCTATATGTTATTCAGTAAATAAATGTTTGAAAATTTCATATAATTGCTCTCTTTATTATGCATTTCATCTTTTTCTGTCAAGTTAATGGGATAATTCATCAAAAAAATTTTTTAAAAGTATTTATTAATACATAGAATTGTCAAGTTTATATGATTCAACAGAAAATTTAAAAACATGGTATATAAAAAGTCTTTTTATCTTGTAATTATGTAGTACTTAATAGCATGTTGTCGGAAGCAGCAGCGTGTTTCTGTAACCTAAGCAACGGATCTTGTGTTCTCTCCTCACTGTTAAAACAATAGTGAGGGTAGAATACAGACAAGAAGCGAAGTGTATCGTTTCGTGGCAAAGAACTGACAGAAAGCTAGTCGAATTTATCTGATCGGTTGCAGCCTAAAAAAGCGGATAGCAGCGAAAACAAATAAAATGGCATGCGAATATATAGATCAATAATTCTAAACTTTTATATGCAAGGCCGGATTTAGATGAAAAGAGGCCCTAGGCTATTCCACTTATGAGGCCCTTTCACCTCTCATTTTTAAATTTGTAAATTACATGAGAGATAATAAAATACATCATTACTGTGATATATATCAATATATTAAATGAAACATGTTGTTATTGGTACTAACCTATATATATTCAATACATTGAAGATTAAACCAAATTCAATTCAGATAAATTTATTTCATAATAATTCGCATTTAAAGTTTAAGTATGAATTATTATGAATTTTAAGTCTTAAACTAAACCGAAAATGGAACTTTATACAAACAAAATCCAGATCACAAAAAAGAAAATATCAAATTGTATATCATATCAAATTTTATGTTAATAGTTATATTATTTAAGAACTGATTCAATCCAAGTATACATTTAAAACGAAATAGTAGATTAGAATTTTTATGTTTGTTTATTAGTCATATGCGTAGAATTTCTTTCATGCGTAGATTCTTTCAGTCTCTTACATCAAGCATGAACAAAATTATATTTGATGAACTGCTTTCAAATCCCGTTGAAAAGAATCTAGTAGATCTTTTGTGGAACACCAGTAAGTTATTGAAGACGCCACGTCCTGGTTGGAATGGATACATGCAGAATTTCGCAGTCAGTGATGAGCACACAGGAGTAGTATCCACAACATTTCTACCTATGATTGACATGAATCCAGCAACTCACAGCTGTGTTTATACCACATTGAAGTTTATATGTTCGGAAGCAGAAAAACTCAACATACCTTTACCAGTTGTAACATTTCATCAGTGCCTGTGGATTAAGGCTATGGAAGTTGTTTGCAGTAAACCCGAAGAATTTCCAAACATATTAATTCCTCTTGGTGGCTTCCATACACTGATGTCATATCTAGGCACTATTGGTCAACTGTTATGTGGATCTGGAATAGAAGAGACCTTACAGACTATTTACGCAGGAAACACAGTCTCATATATGCTTACAGGTAAACCTTATTCAAGAGCTGTTAGAGGACACATTGCTTTCATCTGTACTTACATCAATGTTGCATCAGGATGTTCTGGACAGTAACTTACAACTTCCGGCAGAGCTCTCAAGTGAGGAACAGATGGAACCAATGGATACAGATGAAATACAGTCAAGTTTGTCAAATTTGCAGTCTCATGGAGCTTTACGATAAGCTGTATAATGGAGGGATTACAGTTTCTGAAATAAGTTCCTCTACCGAACTGCTGAAGTTTTCTTCTGAATTGCAAGAGAAAAAGAACTCTTTAAAGGTACCAAGTAGGACAACAAAACTGTGGATCATATATCTGGATATGGTTGACATTGCCAAGGTATTTATTTGGGCTGAACGAACAGGAAACTTGAAACTGCATCTGCAAAGCTGTGGAGCACATTCTGCCTTTCTTTGCAGCCGAGGGTCACAATAACTATGCAAAATGTGCCAGGGTGTATCTACAACAAATGAGAGACCTAGGAAAAAACATGGATGTTTATAGCTTGTTGAGTTCTGCTCATTTCACCCTTCGTAGACACACTAGATTGTGGGCTGTACAGATATGTTCATCGAACAAACCTTAATGCGATCAACAAAAAGTAGAGGTGGATAACACGTGAAAGAAGCATGGGTGATATAATCAGTAGGTGTGTATATGAGAAAGCTTTATAAATTGAACGAAATGTATAGCAATCGTAAAGTCTTACGAGTACATCGCAGGAAAGCAACCAGAAAATCAATAACGTATTTATACATTTTTTCCCCCATACTGATCGAGTATATTATGTTTCTGTTCTATGGTGTAGGAGCATGTATGCATATGTTAGAAATTTTAGTCACGGTAATTCCAGTTTGGAAATTGAGTATTTAGTGCAGGAACCGATTCAACATGTATTACATAACTTTAATTTGTTTCAAATTTTAGGACACAGTAAAAATGTGTAAAATCTGTAGAATGTGGGAAAAGTGCTATAATGTAAGCTTAGAAGAATAAAACAGCAATAATGTTTGTTTTCCTTTTCTTTCTCCCCCCTCCCCCCTCTAAACAGAAATAAGAGGGGGAAATTTTGAAGTATATGTACAAAATACAGTTTTCTTACCCAGCATTAATATATTTTACCGGGATTGTGTCTGAACTAATTGACTACAGGCTTTCGCCGAACTCGGAGATAAGACTAAGGGAGAGCTACTTAGAGCTTTCTCTCACACGATGAACGTGCTGAAGAAACAGGTGGTTCAATATTCAAATGGCATAGACCTTGAACTTGTTTAAATAAAGCGAGAGAGCAACAAAGAAAAAAAAAATTGAATAAATATTTGGGAAATTGAGCATCATTGCGATACGAAGTGAGCTAGACTAATTTGTAGAAAATCCGAAAGAAGGAAATACGCAACTAGAAAAAAGAGTGTTGTGCAAGGGAAAAAAAGAAAAAAATATTTTTTTTAAATTATAATTTCTATTTATTTAATATCATTGATGGATTCCACCTTCTAACGACACGTTGAAAAAGGGGTAAACTATTCTTGACTGACCTCATGGTATCAGTTTTGATATTCAAGTGGTGACATGTATCAACTGATAGATCGCGAGTAACTGAGCACCAAGGGGTTGTACGCCAGAGCTGCAGGGGGCGGAGCCTCCAAGTACTATTTTAACATGTTAATGAATAATGCAGAATGTTTATGTTATTACAATAATGATAATAATACTATTGTCACATGTCAATTATAGCCCCTTAGAACTATTATAACATGTCAATAAATGTCTGGTTCTAAAGACATTGTTGAAATTTCAAATGAAATGCAGAACTAAAATTAATTTTTCATCGTTTCAGGCTGGAATTTATATTTTTATTTTCATCGAAGTAGCTAATAATTCAAATTTTCATATTCATTTCATTTATTCAATATATATTCACAGTATATATGAATTTATACAACTTTCTCGTATTCTTAAGCAAAAGCAACTGTAAATTAGAACTACAGACACTGTTGATTTATTATGGCTATTTGATTGTTTCTATTGGAATTTCTTAAGGTATTTAGGGAGGTAAAAATATCGAGCATTTAGTAATCAGATTTCTGAAAAATAAATAAGTTAAACGAGATATGTATAAGAAATGAAATCTTCAATCAGATTTAGAAAAATAAAAAAATAAAAATTTCAAGACACATTCCGAAGAAATTCTATCTTTAAAAATTAAGGTATAGCAGCTCAGTATTAATTAGATATTTCCGAAACACAACTACATGGTACACAATAATTTTCAAACATATCTGCAAGCCTCTGTAAAATGTGATATTGCATTTCAAACCACTTATAAACTCCGCCTACTCGGTTTCGAACAAGAATAATTGACACTTATGATGACAAATGTCTCATTCAAAAACTAGTCTAATCATTTAAATAGAAAAATTTCTCGGCATTAAACTAAATTAAAGGCTTATGGAGTATCTTTTTCTAATTTAAATTTCTCGCAAAGTTAAACAGTAACCAATTTCTGCATGAATAAGCGTTTAGTTTAATCAAGTAGTTTAAATCAAGATTTTTCTGTAGTATTCACTCGAAATATAAATACAACATCCGAATAATATGCCACCATGTTTAATATCAATGAATACTAATGAAAATTTGTATTTAAAAAATGTTAATTTTACTTATATTTTAGTATGGGTTTATTTGATGTATAGAATTATATTTGGGCTCCGCCCATTTTAATAGTGCCGAAAGATATCAATGCTAGCTTTTAAATTCAATGGTTTATTAAGAATGACAAGTGCGGATATTTTAATTATAAGGTTAATATTTTAATTATAACCTTATAAAATTCTACAAAGAGCTTTCATTTATTCAAAGTAATAATAGTACATTTATGTGAATGCATAAATTTATGTAAACACATAATCACAGTCGGGGAATATAAAAACACATTTCGCGATAATGATTTCCTCAGAAATATTTGATAAGAATTTCAGTTTACCAGTGTTCCATTTGAATTAATATAATGCGATATTCACTTAAACTTATAAATCTGAACCGGAGAAGTAGGCGTATGTGGTTTGTAAAATCCTTAGAATGAAAATATTTTCTTTAACCCTTATTTTACTTTAAGTTCAAATTACACGTAGCTTAATACATAAAATTTATTTTGAAAAGCTGGCAGATTTACGCGTAGTAGAAGCTATATCCACCATAGTGATTGTAACATCATTAGGAAAAGATACATTCGTTGAACTAGTGATTAAAAAAAAATATCATCTAAGGTGGTTGTTATAAACTTCGAGTCTCCTCTCCCATTAATCACTGATAGATCCAAATTCGCATAGAATTCACTATGTTTCGGAATTAAACGTTCTGAATTTCATTTGAAATTTATACATAAAGTATGACAATATTAATCACAAAATTGACACTTTACCTATAGAGATTTTACTTGGTTGCCGCCCACAGTTCTTTAACGGGACATCCGAGTTAAAGATGATATTGTCACCTTCCTGTAGCTATAGTATTTATTTTGGATATATATAATAAATTTAAGATTTATCAAAAGGTAATTAAATTATTATTAATTTTAAATTTAATGTTTTTCTTTTTGAAACTAAAACTTTTAAATTTATAATCACAGAAAATTTGGCGCCATTTATTTTTCTGCTGAAAATTATTTATGTCATAACTACCACTACAAATTTATTGTATATTTGGAATGTATATAAATGCAGTTTAATGTAACTTTGTAGGTGTGAGGCTGTGGCTTCATGGAGTGAGGGTATGATGTACCGTGTTTCAACTGATAAGTCGTGATTACCCTAAATTAACTGACCCTTACTTTTTCTTTTTTCTGTGACCGCGTTATTTTTTATGATGATTAGTAAATGTATGTTTTATTAAGTTTGGGAGAATTTATATTAGGAACATTTTGCTTTTATTGGGTCCACTTTTCTTCCCGAAGTCTCCGCAGAACTAATTCCTTACCCTGCGATTACTAATTACCCTGTATAGAGCGTGAATAAAATAATTGTCTAATGCCGCATTAATAAGTAATTAGTCGATTTAAAGTTCTATTAACTCGATATTGCAATTGTAACTGTTGGGAAATACATCTCAGAAAGTGAGAGAGACAAAAAGTGGTAAGTTTATCTTTCGACTGATGTATCTATCTCTTTAATCGCTCTGCATTCGTTAAATTCATAATTCACTCAGGCCCTGATTTTCCATTAGGCCCGGGCCTAGGGGCCCCCGAATGTTGGGGGCCCCTAAGTTTATATTTTAAAGGAAAATAACTCCAATTCAAATTTTTTTAATTTTACCTTTTTTGAATAGCAATTTTTTTTATTAATCCTTTCAAACTTGATTGTTCAGTTCATCGTATGTATGTTATAGTGTATATAAAGGATTATTAAGTTTTTCTGGTTGCATTGAATTGGTGTTTTAATGATGAAGTTAATATGTTGTATTGCTTTTTGTTATTTGATAATGTTCTAGGCTTCTACACTTCAAATAGCCAATTCTTGGCAAAATGGTACTCTCACAATGATTCATAATTATTTTTTTTGTGTGTCAATTTTGGAAATTTTACGCCCACATCAGTGTTAGGGGGCCCCCCCAAGTTGTGCCTATAGTCAAGAATTTTCTAAATCTGGCCCTGAATTCACTATCATAGTTGTTTGAAAATGGGACGAATCAATCTGTATTTAATAGATCGTACCGCTTTTTAATGTACAGGGTGGTGATAAAAAAACTTTTGCCGATATATGGACCTCTAGCGGCCGTTCTGTTCAACCGATCAAGATGAGATTTCAGATATAGATATGACCTCGGTTAGGTATGAGCTCGGGATTTTGAGAACGGCAACAAAGTGGAGCTCACGGTTACGGTTATAGGTACAGAAACTCGAAAATTTCGAATGGTAACGCCCACTTTTAACCGTCGCAAAATACTCAGCGCATGTGAAGACCCTAAATAGCGTTGGAACGGTACGTGTATCACAAAAAAACGGACGCGTTATGCACGCACAAAAAAAACAGCTCTGCGAACGGCCTACAAAAACACAATCGGGGCGCACGGAGGAAATTTGCTTAAGACAGAGGCAAGACACCAATCACTGATGACAACACACATCGGACGAAAGAAAGCTTTCATTTGGATTACACATTTTCCACGTGGGTGCCATCATCGTAATTTTGTTGGCCGTTGACAGAGCTGCTTTTTGTGCGTGCATAACGCGTCCGTTTTTTTGTGATACACGTACCGTTCCAACGCTCTTCAGGGTTTTTGCATGCACTGAGCATTTTGCGAAGGGAAAAAGTGGGAGTTGCCATTCGAAAATTTCGAGTTTATATATCTATAACCGTAACCGTGAACGCCACTTGGTTGCTGTTCACAGAATCCCAAGCCCATACCTCTGAATAACTATATCTGAAATCTCATCTCGATCGGTTGAACAGAACAGCCGCTAGAGGTCCATATATCGGCAAAGTTTTTTTTATGACCACGCTATATTTGAATATCGTTTTTACTCTGCATATCGTGGCAATGATAAATTATGATCTAGTATTAATTAATATCGTCATTTTATTATTTTACATTTGTCTGCACAGTCCTTCCCAATTTTCGTCTATACTCGGGGCATACCTATCCTGAATACAGGCAAGACGCTAGAGCAGTATGATTCCGCCATTGCGATATACTTCGCACATTTTCCTATTAACAGAGTTGATAATAGGTGCATTTCAGACATAGATCATTAAAATAATGATTTAACTGATAATGCGTAAGCATATTTCGGCAACAAAAATATGGTGTTTCGTGTATTTAGTAAATAATGCGCAATACAGCATGCGAGAGAGAATGCAACGTCATAGAATAATCTGACCATTCACAAGGCTTCGTTTCCTTCGCGGGAGCATCTGGCGTTCAATGTGGATGTGGAATTTTGGTAACCCCAGGTTTCCTCCGAAGAGAAGATCCCCCAGAAAGTGTTAACCCAGGGGTAGCAGTTTTTCCCCCCCTCCATCGTAATATTTCCCCTAGTTAAATTGCGGAAAATGGGAAAATTTTATAAAGTGTTGAAAAAATTAAATGCATGTGATTTATCATTAGAAGAGGTTATTAGTGTAGTCATCATGACACTTTAAAGGGCAGGACCGGCTTTAAGCCGATTCCACCTATTAGATTAGGAAAATTTTTAAAAAATGGTCTAAAAGAAAATTGGGTTAACAGATGTAAAAATTATTCAGATTAACGACCAAACGAAGTGTGTAAAACAGGGGTGTCCAACCTTTTAGCTTCTTTGGGCCACATTGAAAGAAGATGACTGGTTTGGAGCCACACAAAAATATACCTAACATTAAAATTAGCTGATGAGTAAAAAAAGTATTATATAGTTAACATATTTATTTCGCTGTAAATTTTATTTGTAATTATAAAGATAACTATAGGAGTCATAAAATTAATGTGATATTTGGCATTGAATTTGAGAAACTAATGCATCAATATTTGGGTCAATTGAAGTGGTTGCAATTCTCAGGGAGTTCTCAAGATGTTCAACCGATATTTGGTTTTAATTTGACTCTTAGTGTGCTTCACTCTTGAAAATAGTTGTTCACAGATGTACGTGCTTCCAAATGGTTCTTTATCAAACGTGAATTTTCAACAGCAATGGCATCGTCTTCTATTAATATGATATGCAAAAAAGTCCCTCTTTTGTCTATCATAGCTGGGGCACCATCTATACCAGATATGTTGGCAAAAGTTAATTAGAATAGTACATCAACATTTTCTTCACCGCTTCATGTAAATCTCTCGAGGTTGTCTTGTCTTTTAACAGTACTAATTAAGCCATTTCTCCAGTTACAATAAATTCGTCATTTATACCTCTAATAAAAATGGCAAATTGAGCCGTGTCAGTAGCATCAGTTCTTTCTTCCTTCAACAAAGAATAAAACTTAAAACTAGAAGTTTTACTTTTTAAGTCGTTTTCGATATATTTCCCAAGTTCGTCAATTCTATAAATAATTTGATGAGACAAACTGACTTTAGATATCAACTTCCTTATCAGGCCAAATTATACCTGCCACGCCTTCCATATGCATGCATTCCTTAATAAACTCGCCATCAGAAAATGGTTTCGAATTTTTGGCAACTAATACCATTACAAATAAGAAATGTTGAATGTGTAAAAACTTCCCATTTTATTTTTGTAATGAAATTAATACACAGAAATTGCATACGAAATGATGTAGAGAATTAAAGGTAGCGAGGAGGGCTATTGATATTTTTTTTTTTTTTCGATTTGAGCTCTTTTTCTGGGCCGCGCTAATACTTGCTTTGGGCCGCGGGTTAGACACCAGGCCCTGATTTTCCATTAGGCCCGGTAGGCACGGGCCTAGGGGCCCCCCGAATGTTGGGGGGGAGGGCCCAAAATTTTATTTTAAAAGAAAAAAATTCTCAATTCAATTTTTTTTAATTTTACCTTTTTAAATAGCAATATTTTCATATATCCTTTCAAATTTGATTGATTCGTTCATCATATGTATAGTTCATCATATGAGGCATTGAAAGGTAAAGTGGTGTAAGTCAAAAGCATTTTACTGCAAAAACTACAAAAAGTTCCTCAATAAATTGAAAAAACTATAATTCATAATAATTATTATAATATTTCATATAATAATTATTTGAAATTCCATTATAAATTGAACATGGAGATTATATGTTTGCCCTCAAATACAAAAAGTTGAAAATGTGACTTACACCACTTAGCCTTTCACCGCATCATATGTATAGTGATATGTGTAGTTCATCATATACATGTTATAGTGTATATAAGGGATTAAAAAGTTTTTCTGGTTGCATTGCATTGGTGTTTTAATGATGAAGTTAATATGTTGTATTGCTTTTTGTTATTTGATAATGTTCTAGCCTTCTACGCTTCAAATAGCCACTTCTTGGTAAAATGGTACTTTCACAATGATTCATGATTTTTTTTTTTTGTGCATCAATTTTGGAAATTTTACGCCCACATCAGTGTTAGGGGGGCCCCCATCCCGAGTTGTGCCTATAGTCAAGAATTTTCTAAATTGGGCCCTGTTAGACACCCCTGGTGTAAAACATGCAGATGTAAATCTCGATATGCTGGTTGAAGAAACGGAATCATCAAAACATTATTCCATCTTAATATTTCTGAAACTCATAAAAATTCTAAAATTCCTCGTTATGAATGACAGAGCTGCTGGCTTTCCACATAGGGACCGGGAGCAGAATCTTTTCTAGATTAAAATTAATTAAAACATACCTGAGACCAACAATATCAGTCTTGCAATACTTTCTACAGAGCATGAGGATATTAAAATTTGATCAAATCATAAATGATTTTACTGATAAAAAAAATCTAGAAATATTTATTTGTAGATACTTTTGTTCTGTAAATTAAATCTGGCTTAAATACTTTTTCCGTAACTTAAGGTCTTATATAATCATTATATGTTTAATCCCCCATTTCTAGAACCGACCACTTATATCCCCTCCCCCCCCCCCAAAAAAAAAAGGATTCTGTGAAAAATAGGATATGTAAGAAATGCCTAACATCAAAAACTGAATTTGCCGAGACTCTGATAATAATCAACTCTGCACAATACATGCAATGAAAAAAAAATCTATAATTAAAAACCACACTTCAGTAGTGTCATTTTTATTACCATGTTTTTATTAACTCGCTTTCTTGTTTGTGTGTGTGTTTGTCCAGTACAAATATTGCAATCGATTTTTAACTAACTTCCCTACTAGCTAGACATTTGAAGCTTTTAGAATAGCTCAGAACACGATGACAATGCATTATTTTAATATTTTTAGCCATCTTTAAGCAGGATTGAATCCATTTTCAGTTAATTTTGTTTTGTAGACTGGTGCAGCCATCTATCGACCGGGACGGGAACAAACAGTTAAACGCAAGTTAACTTCCAATTAACTTCATTTTCTTTCAAGTTGATGGGATAATTCACCAAAAAATTTTTAAAAAAGTATTTATTAATACATAGAATTGTCAAGTTTATATGATTCAACAGGAACTTTAAAAACATGGTATATAAAAAGTTCTTTTTATCTTGTAATTATTATCATTTATTCGTGCTGTCATCGGTTTCTGAAAACTTATTTGTTTTATATTTTCATCAATTATTAATATAACTGGCCCCACTTATTATTTTAAATGAAAACAAAATTACCGAAACAGATCGCGTCTCATACAGCTTTGCATCTATAATAATAAGTTTTTGTATGATCCCGTATTTATAAAAGTAAACATGACTAAATTTTATTGAGGATTTCTGAAACTCCCTCACATTACTTCGGGAAACAGTAAGTAGATAGTAAGTAACCCCACCCCCCTCTATCTCTTTCCTTTTCACATATTTCAGAGAGAGAGAGAAAAAAAAGAGGCAAAGTAATTTATAAGAATGCGTGGTTTCTGAGAGCCACATACTATTTGAAATCGTAAAATGAACCAGAAACAATTTTTATAGGAATTAAAATAATTCGAAAATTTATGTTGGTGTACTTGAACATGAGAAAATTAGTTCAAACTTTTATGTGAAAACAAAACTCTTGTCTCCCCCTTTGCTGGAAAGCAACCGGTGGAAAAGCGAACCTCAATAGGCGATAAAAGGCTAAATATGGCAATCCTCATTTGTAGCGGCAGAGAGATACAGTGGTACCTCGACTTACGAGTGTCTCGAGATACGAGCATTCTCTCGGCAGATTTTTTGCTTCGAGTTACGAGCTAATATTCGGGTTACGAGCAAGCTTCAGATACCCCACCGCTAGTTTGCGCAGCGAACGCCATGTTGCGTGCTTATCAAATGAGAACACGAGAATCATATAATATTTACAAATTTTATGTACAGTTATTATGCAATTGTATACATATAATTCTTAAGACTACTATCCAGTCTTAAACCGAGAGATTAACACTCAACAATTATCACCCGGGGAAGCTTGCTCTGTCCACACTTGAGTAGCCCTCCGAAACCGAACAGAGCCAGGTGGTGGCCGAATGGCTAGGGAGCTAGCATTCTGTTCAGATCCTGAGGGTTCGAGTCCCACAGTTGGCATGGATGTTTGTAGCCGTTCGGAATCGACTTTAAACTGTAGGTCTCGGTCTAATTAGCCGTCGTGTAGCAAAAAGTTGACCGTAGTGCTCGAAACCAAACCGTAACCGAACAGCGTCCAACCTCTCTCGCTGAGAGAGATTCAATTCATCAATTCCCTCCCCTACACTGGAACTCCCCATGGGGTCCAGGGGATGGGATAAGCTTGGTCCTAGGATCGCAAGCCCTCCCCCTTCGACGGATTCTGAAAAAGAGGAATGCGGACATTACAACCACATTTATCGACGCAACAATCGTCCAGCTTCCGTGTCTCATTCGGTCACTTGAAGAGGCTAGCTCGTAATAAAAGCATCAGTTTTGTGCTAGTATTTGTGCTTGCAGTTGCTAAGCAAAACTTCATTTTTTCAACCATGAGTCCGACGAAAGTGAGTGCGAAGGACAGTGCTGAGAAGAAGAAGCGGATTATGTGCATTGAGTTGAAAAAAGAAATTATCAAAAAACATGACCAAGGTGTGCGTGTATGCAAAAACACTTCCTTGGCCACCTAGGTCGCTTGATCTCTCCCGTAGGGAGGACATTTGGGACTTGATGGGAAGGCGATGGCAACTATCCCGGAATGCTGCCGATTTAGCCCGACAGTTGGAGACAATTTGGCAAAAAAAAATCCCACAGGACACCAACAGGAAATTTTTTCAGTCTATGCCACACTGGGTGACAGCTTGCATCCAGGCCAGAGGTGGACCAACGCCGTATTGACTTCCTCACTTTGTAACGATTAAACTCTGGAATAAATGTTTCAATTGTTCTCAAATTTCAATCATTTTTTTTCTGTTCATGCTCGTCACATCCACCAGTTTTTTTCTTAATCGGATAACTCCTTCTTGGTGCGTCGATTTTTTACTATAGAGTGTATTATATAAAGAGTAATTAAATTTCCCTCAATGTATTTACTTCAAAGATAAGGCTCGATGTTCTGTTTCAATGCATATATTCTCCAAGATGGGTGGCAGCAGCATGGCTTTTTATTGCACTTTCGAATGGTGTTGATATTCCATCGCTCTGTAGCATCACATGCAGAATCGTGGTGCTTTTCCCTACCCACGGAGAAGTTCACGAAAACAGCTGTGGGATTAAAAACAAATCAGTGAGGTTCCCACCGAATTCTGAACATCTGAGAGGATTAAAAAACTGTACCAGCAGCTCCCGCCGAATTCTTAGTCTGGGGAGTTAAACCTCCTGTGTATCGATTTCCCGAGAAATTTTGTAAAAGTTGTGTGAAACAAAGGCATCTGCCGCCGTCCACTCGTAACTCTTTTCGTGGTTGTTATTCAGAACGCTTGACGTTATAGAAAGACATAAAGTTTACGTAACGACTCACGAGAATCGAGGCATGTCATCATGAACTAATCCCCACGGCCCCTCTTTCGAGAGGGCGCATTTCTGAGAAATCCAAGTCGCTGACGACAAAGGAAGTGCAGCTAGATATATTAAAAAA
Source organism: Dolomedes plantarius (assembly GCA_907164885.2). NCBI lineage: Eukaryota > Metazoa > Arthropoda > Arachnida > Araneae > Dolomedidae > Dolomedes > Dolomedes plantarius. The sequence goes on along the minus strand of OU015496.1, from coordinate 193,136,564 downwards.
CTTTGTGTTTTTGAGAGAGTCCCATTTTAAGAAATGGACTAGCGGCCGCACGAATATCCGCTCTCTGAGAGACTAAACTAGTGTAGGAGCTGCCGCTGTTAACTTTCATATGCACCTGAAGTCTCATTCTGCTGTAAAGTTTTAAATTCAACTTTTAATTTGTTAAGTTTTTAATAAATTTGTTAAGTTTAGTTGAACTCTGGCCTGTTTGTTTAATCCACTCGGACATTAATTTTTTTTTGCCATGCCATCTTTAAGAACGTCTCAGTTACACGCCAGAAGACGCCACAGCTCTGTCTTAAACTTTTTATTTTAAGAGACTACTGACAACAAGTGAATGAAACATTAGTCTTGTGTGCGCATCTACTGCGCATCTACTGTGAGGCCTTATGGCTAATGAAGCATTAGTATTTTGTCTAATGGTCTGCAGTTCTCAAGGATAATGTTTGCTAACATATTACTATTTGCAACATAGCGAAAATGTTACCATAAGAATTAAAAAATTTCAATTACAGAGTTTCTAGAGGAAATTTTTATAAAAATATTAGCTATTGTATATAAATATTTGAGCTAAATATCGCTCCGAACTAGTACTAAAGTAAAAACAAGTAAATGCCGGAAATAAATATTTAAAATTTTTACGCTAAATTGTTTAAGTCCAAAAGTGTTTATTTTTTCTGGGAATTTTGGTCAATAATGTGGAATGAAACTGTTTGCAGCCGAATTCTACCGAAACGGAGAAAACGAAAACAACTGCAAGCTATCAGCTTAGAATTGAACCTTTATATCTCTCTCCGATTGTCGGTCTGGAAGTGAAATAAAGGCATCCTACGGAAGAAATGTGAAACGAACACTATAAATACTACCACTGTAACCGCGAGCGGTAGAATAATCCTCTTAGAAAACGATTGCAAAAATCAACAATCTCGATACGAAAGCTTCTGAATCTAGCTTTTTGTCTATTGATGAAATTTATCAATCAACGATAGGAAAGGCTTGGGATTTAAGATTTATCTCTATCGCCTGATTATAGGTGTAGAGGATTCGTCAGAATAAGCCCTAGGAGCAAACGATTTGCCATCTAGTTTTCTGCTTGGCTTATCTGCTGTGAAGGTCTTTCTTATTCTTTTCTGACGATGACTCGGAAGAACGAAGGTGTCGTTACGTGAACTGAGATCGTGTAGAAAACTTCTTGGTATACCTGTACGGGCACCGTACAGGTAAACCAAGATTGCCCCTTTGTGTCACATCGAATAAGCCTGAGCAGCCCCAGGGGCGACATCAGGGTGTGTGTGTGGGGAAGTTCGTACCCTCCTCCCACCCTTACAAACCACACGGAGGGACTTTCCTGCCAACAGATATAACGTGTCCATAAAGTAAATAATATGTACAGTGAAATTTCTCTAGCCAGCCACCCCTGATCGGCGATCACCCCTCTAAACGGCCATATTTTGTTCAGAAGCGATTAAGGACTCCATAGAGCCAATGTTATGGAAGAAATCCCTTCTCCACGGTTACCACTCTAAAGCCAACTTTTTTCGGAACAATTAATAGCAGACGAAGGGAAGTTTCACTGTATCTGATAATCTATGGCTAGAGATGGACGAAGAGAAATACTGCCCGTAGCTTAACATGGCGACTGAAGATCTGCGGAGTCAACTGAAACCCCGCCCTTAATCCTAGGTCCCCACAGTGGCGTAGCGAGCATAACTGGCGCCCGGGACACAATACCTTTGTGGCGCCCCCCCCCCCCCTCGCAAAACATATAGTAATATAATATATAGACCTTATATTGGCGCCTCCCCGAAAAACATCTAATAATATAATATATAGATCTTATATTGGCGCCCCCTGTAAAACATATATTAATAGAAAATATAGACCTTATATTGGCACCCCCCCCCGAAAAACATATACTTATATAATATATAGACCTTATATTGGCGCCTCCCCGAAAAACATCTAATAATATAATATATAGATCTTATATTGGCGCCCCTCGTAAAACATATATTAATAGAAAATATAGACCTTATATTGGCACCCCCCCCGAAAAACATATACTTATATAATATATAGACCTTATATTGGCGCCTCCCCGAAAAACATCAAATAATATAATATATAGATCTTATATTGGCGCCCCCCGTAAAACATATATTAATAGAAAATATAGACCTTATATTGGCACCCACCCCGAAAAACATATACTTATATAATATATAGACCTTATATTGGCGCCCCCCCCGAAAAACATATAATAATGTAATATAGAGACCTTATATTGGCGCCCCTCTGCAAGTGGCGCCCGGGGCATGATAGACCCCCTTGCCCCCCCCCCTCCCCCACCCTCGCTACGGCACTAGGTCCCCATTATGAGTTAGCTCGACTGCATTTGTTCTAAAAGCTCAGTTTCATTTTATTTACTAACGATTTCGGTGTGTGTCAGAAAAATAAGACACCCTCTTGGATTTAGAACAGTTTCTAGGAAGCCTTTATAAAAATAGCAAAAAGTGTTCGCACACATACACGCGCGGATTCATAATCCACTGACTTATCTCGTCTGCCCTATTACAGGGGAAGGAATCTCAACAGGGTATATTTAAGGGTTGATTTATTTCGTGCAACCACACATCACAGTGAAGGAAAACGCAGCCCGTAATTATTTTTCACGGACGATAAATATCATATTTCAAAACGGAAATTTATCACATTTACGCTTCACGCAGACGATGGTCGTGCAAGCGATAAATAAATAAAAAATAAATACATAAATAAAAATAAAAATAAAATTTTTCTAAAAATACATATAAAAAAATAGTCGGCTTTCGGAAAGAAAAGGAAAATAAAATTTCTAATTAAGAAAACTGGACGATCAAAATCTCGGAGGGGGAATTTTGAACGGTAAGGGACCTGACGCAAATAGCTTTAATTTTTATTTTATCATCTTGGATCCACATCCACGGTAGAATCTGTTGTTGTCATCAGAGATTTATGTCACGGTTTACGAGTGGCAGAATTTTTTGTCTGATCCGAGACTCCAGACTGGTGTTATTACAACACTCTTTACTGCCAAGATTTACTTATTTATTTTTATTTATTTATTTGGGGGGGGGAGGGGTAAATTTCATATGTAACAAACTTACTGCTAATGACGAAGCTTTCAATGCTTTATCATTCATTTACATTAGTGGTTCTCGCTCACAATTTTCGGCGCTCAGGTTGAAGCATTTAGAATCTCGGGCGTGCAGAAGTGGGTCCTGTTTCCAGGGGCTCCCAGAGACTTTACAGGGCCTGGGGCAAACTTCTGTTGGGGGCCCCAAGAAATCTGATTAATCGAATAATGTTTTTTTAATTTTTTTGGGGGGGGGACCCTTTTTTCAGGAGATTATTTTGAATTTTGAAGTACGGTACAAGTTTCAGAATTTTCTTTTGGAGGAAATCTAATAAATAATTAAAAAAAAAATTTTTACGGCCCCTCCGGCGGTTGGGGGCTTGGGGCAAAGTGCCCCAGTTGCTCCCCCCCCCCCCCCCTTCTGGGTGGCCCTGCCTGTTTCTAGAGAAAGGATTTCGCGTCTTATGTTTCTGAAACGGGCACACGTATGATGAGTGAATTACGAGTGATAAATTGAGTAAGCGTTTAGCGGCTAGTTTAGAGCGATGAGATTAAGCTTTTAAGTTGAACTAGGTGAAGGATCGAGAGTGGAATATGAGCATAGACAGACAACAAATAATCTTCAAAAGGTATAAAGCTTTTAAAAAAGAAAACAAGAGAGCAGTTCCAATATGTTGTAAATAGAAGTAAATTGTAATACACAATCTTTATCAAGACCGCCAGAATGGTGAGATTAACTGCGTTCTATGGGCCACGCCTTCTAACGTAGGTATGCATAGAAACTGAACTTTAGTGGAATATGAGCATAGACAGACAACAAATAATCTTCAAAAGGTATATAGCTTTTAAAAAAGAAAATAAGAGAACAGTTCCAATATGTTGTAAATAGAAGTAAATTGTAATACACAATGTTTATCAAGACCTCCAGAATGGTGAGATTAACTACGTTCTATGGGCCACGCCTTCTAACGTAGGTATGCATAGAAACTGAACTTTAGGGGAAGATGGTCAGTAGAAGGATGAGACATAGTGTTTTGTATCAAACTAAATTGTGATTAGCTTCATATACCGAATACAAAATAACTAAGTACTAGAGAGGAGAAAGTTAAGGGACAAGGGTGCACTTAAATATTTTGAAGCACTGTTTATCGCAGTAGAGGCTAAATAATAACATCGCTCTCATTCAGTACCAGACTGAGACTATGGGTTCGAGTCCTGCTGTTGGCAAGTATGTTTGTAAGCATTCCGAACTTGTAGGCTCCGGTCTAATGAACCCTCGTGTATCAAAAATTGACCGCAGCGATCTTAAACCACAAGCTATTAATCATTTGGTTGCTTAGTAAAAAAATAACTGTCCACTTAAATGTACCGAAACCGAATTTATGTTTGTTGTTGAACCTTCAGTTCTGTGGACTTGCCCGCCTGATGTGACTCATAAACTTGGAAATCCGAAGCCCCGAAGGTCGCGCAGACTTTTGATGAGTGGGGTGCCGCAGGTGCACGACACCGATATATCGTTTTGCAAGCACCGATGAAGGCACTGCAATAGGCGTTGAACCGCCCCGCTCGCTCTGCGGCGTGCTTTTTAGCGCCCGCATCGCTCCGGTTGAGGTCGACGCGTCTCTTGCGGTCTAGCACCTCGACCCAGAGGACGTTGTCCGCGAGTGAGAGTTGAAAATACTTGGAGGATTGGCTGACGCAAATTAAAAGCTCGGGGAAGGATATTGGTTTACGAAAAAATATGCATTTCCTAAGAATATTGGTTTCCTTTCGAGCTATAAATGATCAAGGCTTAACTTAAGGCTGTCCCATCAACTGCATATTGGTTTATTTACTAGCTATGAATGAAACAAGGCGGTCCTATCAGTTGATCTCCAGGATCTTTCATCCCAACGTTTAGCTAACGGGAAGCTTTCTTTCATCGTATTTTCGTAGTCGGAGATTAGGATAATAGACTAGGATAAAAGATCATCGAGGTCAGTTGATGGGGCATCCTTCTGTTAAGCTTTGGTCATTCATAGCCTGATAGGAAACCAATATTTAATTGATGGGACAGCCTTAAGCCTTGGTCATTCATAGCTTGATAGGAAACCAATATTCAATTGATGGGACAGCATTAAGTTAAGCCTTGGTCATTCATAGCTTGATATGAAATCAATATTCAATTGATGGGACAGCATTAAGTTAAGCCTTGGTCATTCATAGCTTGATATGAAATCAATATTCAATTGATGGGAAAGCCTTAAGCCTTGGTCATTCATAGCTTGATAGGAAATCAATATTCAATTGATGGGACAGCATTAGGTTAAGCCTTGGTCATTCATAGCTTGATATGAAACCAATATTCAATTGATGGGACAGCCTTAAGCCTTGGTCATTCATAGCTTGATAGGAAATCAATATTCAATTGATGGGGCAGCATTAAGTTAAGCCTTGGTCATTCATAGCTTGAGAGGAAACCAATATTCAATTGATGGGACAGCCTTAAGTTAAGACTTGATCATTCATAGTTTGATAGGAAACCAATATTCAGTTGATGGGACAGTCTTAAGTTAATCCTTCGCAATTAATGTTTTGAAAAGAAACCATTATTCAGTTGATGGGACAGCCGTAAGTTAAACCTTGGTAATTCATAGCTTGAAAAGAAACCAATATTCTTAGCAATTTCTAAATTTTTGATTTGTTTTCATAACAAGGTAGGCGTTTAAATAAAGGACGCGTAGTTTTTGAAAAATTTAAGTTCTTCAGGGGTTAGTTTTTAACAGGGTATTAAAGCGGTACATCATTTGACCTCGCAGATCTTAAACTCTCATGTTGAGATATGGGGAAATCAGTATTTTTCTAATCACGTATTAACAAATGCATATTTTTTAATTATGTTTTCTGCTTTCGAAAACATCCTTATAATGCAAAACGCATATTTTTTTTCTTTCTTTCAAAAATAGTTCTATGATACTGATTACGGCATTAAATTATGAATAATAAAAAAAAGTAGTTTTCGAAACTATTAAATTCAAATGCTTTTCCAAGAAAAAAACACGCGAATTGCATTATAAGACCTTTTTTTTCAAATATACAAAACGTATTTTTAAAATGTGCATTTGTTAATCTTTGGATTGGAAAACAATACAGAGTTCCCCATAGCTCAGCATAGGAATTTAAGATTTGTGAGGTCAGTGGGTAATGTTAGCCGTATTGCTCAATTTTTCATATGGATTTAATTCTTGTTTTGGGTGTAGGAGTGGAAGACCTTTGTTACGTAATATACTATTTCACAGTTATGAGACTTGCTACGGGGGTATAAACAACTCGAAGTAGAATGACCCACCATCTCCGATTTTGCCTTGATCTTGGCGACAAAAAAATGCGTGACTGGATTTGTTCCTCTACGGTTGGAATCACTCGTATTTCACTTCATCAGAGATCGGAGATCGATACCTGATACTCATCTTCTAAAATTTCACTTGCTTTCACTGCGTAATCGGACGAAAACCGGACGAAACGGGATTCTTGGGTATGGCGTAACGGAGTTCTAAAATTACGCCAAAAACAAACATTTATTCATTGAAAAAGTAGAATATTTATTTTTATAAAAAATCGTCGTCTGATTCATTTCTGGCTCGATTCGTTCGTTCGCTCGCCGCGCGCAACCGTGACTTCGCTGGTCCGCTCAACCGACTTCGCTGCCCTACTTTTTCTGAACTGTCCATGGACGCAAATCGGCTGCGGATGGAATTTCTGGGCGAGAAAAACACGCACTTGTGTTTGTTTTTGCTTCCATCGAGAAAAAAGCTAAACAGCTGACTTCTGCGGTTTCGTAAAATGGACTCAAGGTTTTGGTTTTCGCGCAAAAAAAGTGACAGTTCATATTTTGTTTATATTTTCATCAAATGGACGACGGTATTGTATTCTGTTGCGAAGAAATGAAAGAAAGATTGAACAGTGGCGTCTAAATTGACAGAGGCAAAAAGTTTAAATGCATATAATCGATAAAAAGAGCAATCGCCATCCAATCGCCGGCGATTGGATGGCGATCTCCCACAATGCACTAAGACGATCAAAACATCCCAGCAGAAGGCGATTGCAATCGCAGATCTTAAATCCCCATGTTAAAATATGGAGAATTTTTCTCTAAGTATTTTTCGAATCACAGACTCATTTCCCATTTCTGATTTTATTTTTCATAACAAGGCAGACGTTTAAATAAAAGACACGTTGTTTTTAAAAATTTTAAACTCTTCAGAGTTTAATTTTTAACAGGGTATTAAGACGGTATATCATCTGACCTGGCAGATCTTAAATTCTCATGTTGAACCATGGGGAAGTCAGTAATTTTCTAATTACGGTTTAATAAACGCATGTTTTTTATTTCTGTTTTCTGCATATGAAGGTAAATGTTTACGTAGTTTAAGAATATTAAATTTGTCTGTAGTGAATTTTTTTAACATAGAATTAAGTTACTGACGTCTATCGTTACGAAATAAATTTTTTTAAACTTAATTTTTTAAAAAAATTTATTTATTTATTTATGTATTTATTTTTGAAAAGTGCCCTTGGAGCTCTATTTTAAAATGCAGAAAGAGGAATTCAAAGCTATGTAAAACAAATACTCTCAACACATCTGCATTTGGGATTTACTTTAAAACAGGCATGAAAAATGCAAAGAATCTTGTAAAATAGCGAATGAAGAACGATGTATCTTTACTTATATAAAAGCTTAGAGTAGAAAAAGTGTAGGTAACCATTCCGGGACGGACCAAGTCGGGAACTTCTTAACATTGCGACGCCATTTCCTGAAATTTTTCTTGAAAAATAATACCACAAAAGTTACATATTTTGAAAGCCCTTAAAAAAATATGAAAATTTCAAGTTAACACCCTAGCTCAAAACCGCTTAGTTTTTTAAACATCTTCAAATTAAAATATCCATTGAAAAGAATCATTTATTCAGTTGAGTCAATCACTTGAATTTCGAATTCATTCTACTCCATGGTTTTTCATATTCCCTTTAAATAACTACATTTTTAATGTTTAATTTTAATGTTAATTAAATTGTGTTTCACGTTTTATTTTTGTTTTATTTTATTGTTGTTTACTGCTGTTTAAGTATCATTTTCAGCAATGCCTGCTGTGTGGTGAGTCATTCACTTTTGAAACAGTTTTGGTTTAGTTTTGTTTTGTTGTTTACTGCTGTTTAAGTACATTTTTCAGCAATGCCCGGTGAAAATGATAAACCACCTCTTGAAACGCTGATCAACATTCCGTCATTTTTGACGGGAGTTATATACTAGTACATCTATAAAAAGCTATCTAAATCCCAACCCGCTGGGGCAGTTCTACAGTTTCATACAAAAGCTTCATCATAAAGAAAATTTCTTAGACAGAAATTAACCATGTCGATAATACTTAATACCCTGAAAATGGTCGAAAAAGTTAAATCTAAACTGATATTTACACATTAATGAAATATCAATTGTCCAAACGTTTATCGTTTTACATCGGCAAAAACGAGCTTAACTACAATAACTAGACACTTTAATATCTAATAAAAGCTGCTTAAAAAAGCATAAAAAGGGAAAAGCCGCGATTTACAAGTAAATTACAGCAATTACAGTAAATTGCTGCGATTTACAAGCAAATTACAAGAAGTTAACAGATTTTACAGTGATAAAAAGGTAGTTTTTGACATTTCAAACGCAAAATACTGTGCAGATTCGCATCTTGTGTTCATTCTTAAGCTGCTAATAAATAAATAAATAAATTGCATACCTCTTTGTTCGTTAAATTTTCACATGCTTATAAAAATAAAACACTTCACCCGTAACGCATTCTTGAAACTTAAATCTCGTCGAATCACATCGAATGCCTCTGTAGAAAAAAGAATACATCGTCAGATAAAATTTTTTCTCTTTATGGTGGGAATTAATGCACATGTAAATATCGTTCAAAGCCAAACAAGAAGAAAATTTCGTTCGAGAGAAGACTTTGCTAAATGGAGAACAATGGTAATATTTTTAAAAGTACTTTCTACATGTTTGACTTAATGTCCTTTTTAGTGTCATAAAAAGCTGACAGCCTGAGCCACTAATTTAGTAATATTCGTTTTTTTGGCAACCACTCTCTAAGGATATAACTGAGAATTTGTAAAATAAATTTACTCGTTATGCTTGATGCTGTTGTATAATGCTACAGAAATGAAATATTTCAATATTGTTCTGCCATGCTCGAGGAAATTAGAGGGGGGCGGGGGTAATAATCCCCTCTGAGTCCCTGGGGTCCAGCATCAGACAAAAGAGCTCAAAAATAATATTTTTCACAAGCCGGCTGTCTGTTCGCCACGTTCGAATATGCGCCAAAAACAACATTAATTTAAGGTACATTTTAAAAATTTTGTATAGAATTTATTATTGTCTCTGATTTATTTCATATAATTTTGAAATTTAAACCTGCTTCAATAACGGAGTTCAGAAATAAATGATTGCTATTTTTTTCCTTTATACCGAAATAGAAACAAACCTTTACTCCTTTGAACTACGCACTACTGAGCAATAGAACAAATGCTTTATCTATCGCAGAATAACAAATGAGATAAATCCCCGTCATCCATAAAAAAATATTATTCTAAACGCTTTATGAAGGTCTCATATCAAAGCCATTAACGATAAAATGCGTTTGCTTTTTTATATATAAACGTATAAATAGCGTTTTTATTTGAGTAACATAATCGTCACTACGTATCATGGCTTCCTCTTTTCGTCCATTTTGTTTCTTTTTATTATAACTGTCAAGCTGAAAATCTATGCTACACGTTTTAACAGCCAGAAATGGAATGAGAACATATACATTTTGTTTATGAAATAATTTTATTTGGAAAATGTAAATTCCATTTTAAACGACAAGCAGAGGTAAAAGTTATTTTGGAGAAAATTCCCCTGATATCTTATTTCGCTGGTAATTTCCGAATGAGATTAGCAAATATGAATTTGTGAACTGTACCTTCTGAATTTAAAAATACATCTTAATATGCTATGCGCGTTATATTCGAAAAAAAGTACGCGTTTTTAATTTAAACGTCTACCTTCATGCGCAATAAACGAAATTCAAAAATACGCATTTGCTAATCTGAGATTAGAAAATACCGAGAGCAAAATTCCTCGTATGTTAACACTAGGACTAAAGATCTGCAATATTTATTGATTTACAGCCATGGCCGGTCCCACAGGTGAGACAGCGAGCTCATTTTACTAATTTCTCATTCTGGCGCCGAGAAAGTGAAATAGGCGCCAGAATGAGAATTAGTAAAAAAACCGAAATTTTTACGGTATCTTAAACAATAAATTATAGATTCAATCAAGAAATTTGTTGCAATAAAGGCTCTAAGAATGATTAAGTAATTATTTTTATTACATAACAAATTATATTCAAATTTATTCCCTTTTCTGTAGTTTTTAAAATTCTTATTTTTTTTTAAATAAATAAATATATTTTTTATTTAATACATATTTTTCGCAAAATGCCCGTTAATCTGTTAAGTAAACTATTTTTAATAGTGATACATTCATTGTTCAGAGTTTCATCAAAAATTTGAAAAAGCGCCGTTCTTAGAACTTGCCTCGGGCGACACACAATGCATGGGCTTGGAGCTGCATAGCCTTTAAAAGTAAAGCGTGGTTGACAATGGAGGACATACATTTGTCTGGCTTCTGACGACATAGCTTTTGTAATGTGTTATTCCTTATTCAAACGTCATACAACGTCATAACCATATGTCTCTCTACGTCACAAAGTCGGAAATGGGAGATCGTGCGCGTCTCCTTTGACACGCAAAGAAGTTTTGTTTTTCTTTCTGGGTACATTATTTTTAGATGGATCGATAGTTTAGTAGTAAATACCTCACGCGTCATAGGTAAAGTTTTTATTTTACTATCTCGTAATCTGCGAGATACCCTTTTTTTTCTTTTCGTAGTTCAAACAGTGTTACTAAACGTAAACAATTTAAAACTAAAACTAAAAGAAAAACTCGGTTTGATACCTTAAATACGCAGCCGGGTGTTATTGATTTAATTTGTTATCTTTGCTTCCTCTGTTGCATGTCGCCAGGGCATTGTTCTGTTACCTTTTTTTATTGGAAATTATGACGCACTTGAAAAAAGGAGACACGCTAATGTGTAGAAGTGATGACAGTAGCGCAACAATGTTAATACAAAGAATGTAGCACAACAATTCATGGAAATTCTAAGTTACGACAAACAATGCTAATAATTGAAGTTAGAGATTAAATTATTTCAATGTTTCGCATTTACTTTCTCATACTATGATTAATTTGTTTCTAAGCATGTTCTCCTAGTGTACTACACCTTCTCTGATGTATTTTTATTCCCTTTCCTGCAGTATAAGAAATGAAATTTAGGTACAATGCATTTTAAATATAAAGGTTGTATTTTACCATCCAAAATATAAAACTGTAAATAACTGTTAAAAGTGTACACTACAAGCAAAACCGTCTCTTAGCACTGTATCAATAAAGTCTCAAGATGCTATTTTTTAAAAAAAGTAATTTTGTTCTGATATACATTATAATTAATGTCGATCACTTTTTTAAGTGAAACTTCTTTGGCCGCGGTAGATTTGCATTTGTCCGGGCGAGGCCAAAACCGAAACGCTTCCCCAAGCAAGAAGTCGCGGGTGAAGGGAGGGGGAAACGTTCAGACTTTCTCTATTTTTGTTTTGTTTTGTTTTAAATAGTAATTTAAAAAATCCACTGTAATTTATGCTAACACGTCGTGTGCAGTGCGTATAAAACGTAATTTACTCTCATAATGCCAATAAAAATTATCTCCAGATCTTATGTGGGAAAATTTTCGCGGTAAATTAGAAAATATTTTTGTGTCGGTAATAATTATTATAAACAAAGCTGAAGTGAGCCTATGTTTGCATTTTGACCATGCTTAAATATTCTTTTAATTTACATTTTATTCAAATTGTTTGAATAATGTTTAACTCCAGACGTTAAAGATGTCTTGTTGAATTCTTTACTTACATTTGTCTTAATCTGAAGTAGTAATAAATGAAACCGATCTAAACTTGTACTTATACGTAATAGTGCATATACATTGGTGCAGAGTTCTCTGCCTGCAGACCCCCGACTCCTGTCATCACATTAGTCACGGTAACATTAGTCACGGTATTTAGAACCACCCCCAAGGTCCCTCGAGTTTCTTTGATCTGGTGTCTCCCCCGACCCCGCTCGTCACCATTTGACCCGCTGACCCCCCGCCCTTTCTTTGATGCTATGTATCTGGGCCGCCAGAGGAGGCGATCCACGCATATACAGGGTACAGAGTGAACATAAATCACTGGATTCCCCAAGGCACATGCAGAGAACTCTGCACCAATGTATATGCACCATTACGTATAACACAGACAACGAAGTTCTACGAAAATAATTTTGTTTATGTATTATTCACGCTGTGTAAATATTGTTGAATGTTTCGTTCCTCGATATTTGAAGATGAGAACTCCAGATAACAGCGACACAAGTTTTTTGCTTTTTAGACAAACAGATGACAAATATAACAAACAGTCCCTTAGGACTGCAGCGAATTTTAACGAAAGACTTGAAACAATACATACAGGTACAATTACAGGCTTTCAAATCACACAGAGCAGCCTAGCTCCAGCTGAGAAACGAATGAATAACAAATTTAGTCCAAATTCAAACCCAGTTTAGTTTTTACGAGTGGAGTGCCTAGGTCGTGACGACTTTATCTCCTATGCGCAGGTTATATGTTATCAAGATACGACTGCTCAATAGGTAAAATTTAATTAAGAAAAAGGATTAAAAAATTATTAAGGTAAAAATTACGTAAAGAGGGAAAAGAAATTAAAACTGTAAAGTTAAATTATTACAATAAAGTTAAATTGAAAAGAAGAAAAATTGAAAGATTGAAAAAGAAAACTTGAAAGTTTAATTGAAAAGAATTGAAATGAGAAGTTTTAAGGTAATTGACAAATTTAGAGCCAAGTTGGACATCCTTATATACCCTTACCCAGGGGCGTGCTTAGGGTTTTAGCGGCCCTGGGCGATGCTTAAGGTTTTAGAGACCCTGGGCGAAACCCATTTACTAGCAATTAAATTTCTCTACGTACTGAGTAATGGATCTTGTAAGACAACCCCGATCTCCCTCCCTCCACTAATGATTTTACTAATTATTACTTTTAATGCATTACGTTTCGATACTTAAAAAACCTACATTCTAGCTACGTAAAAGAAAATTATACATGAAGTTACAATTGGTCCACTAAAATATAAAATTAATCAATTTGTATGAATAATGAAACAATGGAAAAATTATTTACACGATTTAGAAAACGTAAATTGTTAAACACAAATACTTACATGTATGAATTTGTTGGTTATAAAGCAATTTTTCTTGTTTCTGAGCAGCAAAATTGTCTAATATAAGGGAAAAGTTCAAAGATGATGAGAGATCATTTTCATTAGAAATAAGTGCCAAGGAGGACAGGCGTACAATCCGTATTCAAATCATATTGATTGTACTTGTCTTACATTCACTGGAGAAATTTCTTGTCTATTGTTTGCTTTGAACAGACCAAACGTTTGTCCAAATGGTATTAGTATTCGTTCACAAAGATATGTTTACGTTTTTCTCAATTTGTAACTATTCCGTGAAAACGGACAGATTCCAACAAAACGATTTATTCTTCATATGCGGTCATTCTTCAAATGACTGTATGTAGTGACTGACAGATAGTAGAAATTGATATTGAAAAAAAGGATTGATAATCAAGGTTTTACTATAACTGAATTGAAGATAAATCATGTTTTTCTAACCGAGAAATTTTTCGAACCAAAAGGGTAGTTTGTCAATTAAGATTCTTTCTACGATTCTTTTCAAAAAAATCGAAACGATAAATCGAACGATATATTTTTTTATAAGATGAATTATAGAAACCGCGAAAAATGAGGGATTTCTTAAAAAACCCGTAACATTTAGAAAAGCGTTGCGATGAGGAATAAAAATTGCGGCCCTGGGCGGTTGCCCAGTTCGCCCACCCCTAAGCACGCCCTACCCTTAGCTATACTTTCGATTGTTCTAGAAATGGAAACTACCAGAACTCGAGAAACCAGTGTTGCCAACCTTTACGAAGCGCCTCCCCCTAGCGCCATCTCGAAATCCCCCTGTTTTCCCCTAGTGCCATCTCGAAATTCCCCTGTTTACCCCTAACACCAACTTGAGATCCCCTAGACCTTCCTAAAAGAAATTCTGGTTCCAAATAGGCATCCTGTTTGAGAGATAAACTGAAATAAATAGAAAATACACACTTACATAATGAAATGGAGGTTTATTTACATTTAACATATGTATAGAACTTATCTAATAAAAAAACGCGTCTCGATTGTACATTACTGTCGATTTTTCTAATTTTAAATTTCGTCGATGTCAGGATAATTATCGAGTATTTCATCAAAGACATCGGCTTGGCTCTCATTTTGTGCTTTACTATTGCCTGCATTTTTAAAGTCATACGTATTGACGTTGAACAATTTGAGCATACGGGTGGAAGGAACGAATTTGACACATGAACCGCAGTTCTTTTGTAGAGTAAGAGCCTGTTCACATAGGAGTCCGTTGCGTTGCGTTGCGTTAAGGAAAAGATGACGTTGAGGCGAAAATAAACCAATCATAGGCATTAAAATTTCATTGCTAATCGTTTGGAGGCATATGATTGGTTTATTTTCGTCTCAACGTCATCTTTTCCTTAACGCAACGCAACGGACTCCTATGGGAACAGGCCCTTAATCTCACCATCATAATACTTTGAAGTACTTCGAGGGACAACTTATTCCGTAATTTATTTTTAATTACTTTGTATGTCGGAAAAGGACGTTCTACACTTGGGTTTGAAATTGGTAAAGTTATTAGCGCCATTGAAAATTTCGCGATATTTTCAAATCACTTTTTTCTCGCAGAATCAATCTTCAAATACTTCTGAATAAAATTCAACAGAATTAGCTACATTTGACCACGATTTATTTTGCAATTGATTCCATTTTGACTCTACATCACTTTTATTGCCGTATAAATGAGTCCGATGGAATTTCATAAAAATGTCATTGAGACTGGGTTTCACTTGAGATAATGCAACTGTAAGATGAAGATTGGACATCGTTCTTAGAACAAATAAGTTATCTGGTAATCGTTTTTGAATTTCTTGAGCCAAAGTACACAGAAATTTCTTACATCTCTCTTTGACATCTAATAATTCTTTCTCCTTGATATTTTGTGCAATAGAATGAAACTCAAAGCCAAAATACATCGCTGATGTATGCGTTAGATGGGACTGAAAATCGAAATCCGCTAATTCAGAACATTTTTATTTTCTGTCGCCGTTACGCAAAACTGTCACTACTTACTTTATCTTTATAATAATTATATTCGAATGAAATATGCAGAATTTCCGGAAAGACCACAAAAGAGAAATACTGAAAAACACAGTAAAAGTAACACAAAACAGTCGCCACTTGCCACGTGTCATAATTGCGCGCAAAATGATAAAATTTGTTTATGGTTGTATTTTGACCGCTTATTTTATTTCGGTTTAATGAGAGAAAGTGGCAGTAAACTTGAAATCAACCTCATTAAAATTCAACTGACGAGTTAATTTCTAGTTTTTTAATGAACTTTAAATCTACGCTCCTAAAACCCCCCATAGAGAATTGCCCTAAAAAAAAATGTACCCCCTAGAAAATACCCCTAAAAATATGTTCCCCCCTCAAAATGCCCCTAAGAAAATGTGGCCCCTAAAAACACCCCTTTTCATCTAATTTACCCCCAAATTTAGGGGCAAAACCCCCAAGCTGGCAACACTGCGAGAAACAAGCCACATAGGTGAAATCCATGAAGCTAAAGAGTAGCTTCATGGTGAAATCTGATTGGTTCGCCAGACACCTCCAAAAGTTGCCAAATTTGTCGCCAAGCTAGCCCTAATTCTCGAAAATATTGCCAAGGGCTCACATATTGAAATCTAAGGCTCAATAACAGTAATTAGACGGTATTTAAAATAAAATAAACATAAATTAAGAAGAAACAAAGAATATTTGCAACAATATTATTCAATTGATAAATGAATTGTTTAAGTAGAATATATAATTTAAAAACAGAATAGAATGCATTTGGCGTCGAACATCAGTTGGCGGACAGAGGGCAATTTCTCACCATAGCCAAGCAAGAAATGGTCACATGACTGACACCGAAACTATAACTCCGCAATTCAGAAAAATAAATCTCGCGTTTTCGCTGTACACTACAGTTATGATAAAAAGTTTCACTTCCAAGGCGTGAGAGTTCTCCACACAGTTAAAAATAAATAAATAAATATAGATGTAATACCGCCGAAAATTAATGTGGGATTTCCAGTTTCGAAGCCTTTTTCGTTTATTCCCCACAACCCGTATGTCACCCACCTTTCACTGGTTTTGAAGAATTCAAGCTTATTTAAATATCACACCGAAAAGAAGGATTATTTGGAGATCATTCGATTAAATAATTCAATCAATTTGTGTTCTTCACATAATTCAAGAATCACAGTTAACTATTCATCATGGTCTCGAGATGAAACTTAACGAATGAATGCTTTTAGTGACAACACTTTTGGGTTTATTTTACCTTCTTTCCACAATTCTCGAACATTTTCCTTCTCCTGCCGTTGGATTAGAGCCCCGTAGACTTGCATCTCAGAGTTAGCGCTGTTTTTCCGGAAATAAAAGCTTTGTCGTAAATAAAAGATTCCTCTTTTTGTCGGCAGAGGGTAACAGTGAAATGTTAACCATCCGTATCACTGTGCTGCACATGTGCAACCAACACAATTAGGCACTGTCATTTCAATACCCAGTTTTCAATCAGCATCTATTGTAAACATAAAACAAATATCATTTTTGTCAGTAATTCTTTTATTTTTATGTGCTAAATTTTTTAATTTAATTTCTTTATGCTTAAAATGACATAATCTTGTTTTTAAGAAAAATATTTCTCAAATCGGAGATGTTTGACTACAAAGGGTTAAAACCAACTGTCTATCATCTAAATTTAATAATTAAGAACTATGAAATATAAATAAAATACCTTTAACTCGTTAACTCGGTTACGAAAAATTCAGTTTTATTCGGCAAAGGTTTACTGATTTACAAACAAAAGTATTACTGTATTATATAGATAACAATTTTTTAGGGGGTCAGAGGGAGAACAAAGAAAAATATCGTTCCCTAGATATTTGGATGTTATAAAAACGGCCATTGAAATAAGGAAAGATCCATTAGCGAGTCTGTCACATATAATTTTTATTTTTAAGACTAGCCGGGCTTGGCCCGGCTATGCTCGGGCCATCCGTCCACCAGACAGACGGCTTTGAATTGATTGATTGAGAGGGAGAATTTTCATAAGAGGCACTATTAATTTGCAGTCGTCCCCCCCCCACAAAACCACAAAAAGAAAAATTGGTTATTCGTATTAACACCCACCACCACCAGGTATGATATGAGCATACCTGCATTACAAAAAGATAATTTTTCATGTGAAAATAAATCGGCTGGCTACTTTAGCCTATATTCCTGCAATACAAAAATTCAAATTTCCTGAAATTTGTGTTATTGGTGACATAATAATGCATTGTACATTGAAATTATATGAGTGCATGTATTAGGCAGAATTGCACATGTCTATGTTGCGAGATATTCTGTATTCGGTTTAGTCAAAAGAAAAGCACAATTGAAATATTAAACAGGCTTCCGGAGCATATGGCATTGTGGAAAAACAAATAAACCTCTCAATAAACACCAAAATTTCCTAAATATAAATATTTGTATAAAGGAAATGTGAATATGCACTTTTTAAATATTTTAGCGTGTAATCAACAAAATATAGAAATGGTGAACTTCATACAAAAATATCTTAGTAGAATATTTATCTAAAACCAAAAACTAAACTAATCAGCAAAGAAAGAAATAAATGAGATATGAACAGTTTTGGAAAAATTCGGTAAAATGAAAATTAAAATTAAAGAATTATTTGTCGTTTGGACAGTTCAAACATGATTCTATATATCTAAAATCAAAACTGAAAACCGCGTATAAACAAAACTGAAGATAGATATAGAACTATGAAATGAGAACAAAAAGAATCTTATGTCACATGTTCACGTTTAATGATTCAACAACCTCTCATGAAAGGATCTACGGGCCTAGTCTCAGGCCTTTCGAAAAGAATTCGCTATCGAGAAACGTCAGAAATGACGTCACGATGAGAGCGTTATCGCAAGCTAGAAGAAAATCGGTAATCTCAGGCCATTTCTCGGGAGCTAAACTCATTTCGTATTTCTCACTTAGCGGGTAAAACTTTCCACCAAACTTGAATCGGTGAGAATGTACTTCGCTTTCGAGTTTAAGATGGCCGCCGATTTCGTGTTGATTGTGTTCAAATGAAAGCACGTTCAGCACTTTGGGTCCAGCGGTTTGGTCTGTGCGTTATCTGTCAGTTAGTCACGGAACTGTTTTATATCTATGTATATAAAAGAGCTCGTCTGTTTGTTTGTCCGCTATAGAATCCTAGACATGCCCTGATTTTCCATTAGGCCCAGTAGGCCCGGGCCTAGCCCCCCCCCCCCCCCCATCCCAAATTTTTATTTTAAAAGAAAAAAAGAAAAAATTCCCAATTCAAATTTTTTATTTTAAATTTTACCCTTTTTAATAGCAATTTTTTAAATATATCCTTTAAAATTTGATTGATTGGTTCAGCATATGCATAGTTATATGTATAGTTGTATGTTATAGTGTATATAAGGGATTAATAAGTTTTTCTGGTTGTATTGTATTCGTGTTTTAATGATGAAGATAATATGTTGTATTGCTTTTTGTTATTTGATAATGTTCTAGGCTTCTACGCTTCAAATAGCCAATTCTTGGTAAAATGGTACTTTCACAATGATTCATGATTATTTTTTTTGTATGTCAATTTTGGACATTTTACGTCCACATCAGTGTTAGGGTATGTCTATAGGGTCAGTGTTAGGGTATGACCTATGTATGACTATAGGTCCCCAACCCGAGTTGTGCCTATAGTCAAGAATTTTCTGAATCGGGCCCTGATCCTAGACTGTTTCACCGACCGGAACCAAATTCGCCTCAGTTAATGTTTAGGACCTGTTGCCTCCTAGTTGAGACAACGTAAGAAGAATTTACTAATTTAACGGTATTTAACTAAAGAAAGACTAATAATACAACTTTTCAACACCAAACCATTTTATTTTTCAACTCAACTGCATTCTAAAGAGAAACTATGTATATAACTGTTGCCACACAATTATTTTTAACAATACAGTGGTATCTCGACTTACGAGTTTTTCGAGATACGAGCATTCTCTCGGTAGATTTTTTGCTTCGAGTTACGAGCTAAAATTCGGGTTACGAGCAAGCTTCAGATATCCCACCGCTAGTTTGAGCAGCGAATGCCATGTTACATGCTCATCAAATGAGTGCACTAGAAGCATATAATATTTACAACCTTTATGTACAATTATTATACAATTGTATACTTATTATTCTGAGACTACTATCCAGTCTTAAACGGAGAGATTAACACTGAAGAATTACCACCCGGGGTAACTTGCTTTGCCCAAACTTGAGTCGCCCTCTGAAACCGAACAGCGCCCAACCTCTCTTGCAGAGAGATAGCATCTCCTCCATACTGGAACTCCCCATGGGGTCTAAGGGATGGGATGACCTTGATCCTAGGATCGCAAGCTTTTCCCCTTCTACGGATTCTCCGAAAGAAGAATCTGGACATTACAGCCACAGTGAACGATGCAACAATCGCCCAGCTTCCGTGTCTCACCCGTTCACTCTAAGAGAGTAGCTGGTAATAAAATCAAAAGTGAGGAAAGCGGGGCGAAAATGTCAAAAATCAACGAATAATATTTAATTTTTCAGTTCAGCCTTTCTCCTCCTCTTCCATCAGCATCTTCAAGTCTGATCTCCAAGGTCAATGTTGTACATTGCACTTAATAAAACAAATTTAATGCAGTACATTCTATTGTATTGCGTTTTTATACAATGTTCGTCGTTTATCAGCACATTTTTCTTATTTAAAAACATGTAACAAAAAAAAAGCGGTGTTTTGGGGGAGCCCAGAAAGAATTAATGGCATTTCCATTCATTTCAATGGGGAAAACTGATTCAAGATACGAGTATTTCGAGGTACAAGCTCCGTCATGGAACGAATTAAACTCGTAAGTCGAGGTACCACTGTAATTACAAAAGTAACATTTAAAAATTATAAAAATATTTGAGAATCAATTTTAAATCAATTATTTACATTTTATGCCGTTACAGACCGAGAAAGGCAACGCAGCAAAAACGAAATTGTGGCTCAATTAGTTTTTTTAAAAATTAATTTTTTAATGATTTTTGTCAATTTATTGGCCAACAATGTGCGAAAGCAAAATAAAATTGCCTTAGCAGTTGCCATTCTTCATTACATATAAACGTCAATTCCAGTGTCACGCACGTTAACGTAATATATCAAGAGATAAATGAAAAATATACCCATGCAGTGACGTTAAACTTTATCTCTTTTGAAGTTTGACGTCACCGCATGGGTATATTTTTCATTTCTCAGTGATTCATTTTTTAGTGAGAATCACGCTGTGAATGAACCACGCTGTGTTTACGTTTTGTTTGGTGGAGTATGCATTTAGAATTGAAATATCTCTAAAACTATTAAAGTAACAGAATAAGTGTACGCAGAAAAAATTATCAGTTTTTAAAGCTCTTTCCAAATATGTAACATTTATGTACTTTCGTGGGGAAAAAATTCATCGATTTCGACATTTTCAAATATGGCCGAATTTCATAATGGAAACCCGGTACACCCGGAAGTATGACCGACAAACTCCACCACTGCTTTATTAATATAGACTTTGCGCCTGTTTACAAACACTGTGACGTCGAACGCTGGTTGGCAAAACATCCGTTGACTTATCATCGCGTTCTATGATCACGCTTACCACAAATTCGATATAAAGTTATAAAATTATGCGAATACTTTATATAAGTCTTGTAAACAAACTTACGTTCATAAAATAATCTTTGAAGAAGAAGATGGGGGTTTCGTTTGCCTTCTAGATCCCTTTTTATTAAAAAATTGAAGACTGGAAGGATGGCATTCCCTATGGCCAGTTGTAAAGAAATCGGACATCAAACGATTTTTGCACTTTGCACCAGGAAAAAAAAAATGTTAGATCCCTTTGTTTGTTGTAAGTTTGATTTGTATAATTTTATATGGCCTTCCCTAAATATTTAAAACTGTCGATAACTTTGCTGATCTTACTTCGTGTTGAATTATGTGTAAATTGTACCGTGGTATCTATTTTATTCTTATTATGTATTCATGACGATTCCATTTTACTGAAAAATTAGTTTTGAATCTTGAAAATTAATTTAATTAGTTCAATTCTTAACTTGATACACTCTTTTTTTTTTAAGTTGTTATATCATGTTATCCTTGCTTCTGGAATAAAGGGTAATTCTTGCTTCTGGAATAAAATGCATCACATTATACACTGAATTAACAATAAAAAATTGCTGCGAATAACACCATTTCAGTTGATTGTTTACAGTGATGTAACTGTTTTACTGACATTATAGCTTGCATTAATGATGCATTAATGCTTGCCTGAACATTATAGCTTGCATTAATGATGAAAATATTTAGTTAAAAATACTTATTAGTTAAAATTATAAATATTTATAATATTTATAAATATTTATAAATATTTAGTTAAAAATGCCGTTTAAGTTATTTAAATTTCTAGGTATTTATATTTAATTGTTCTGAATGTTTTAATAAATAAATGCTCTTTTTTAAAAAAGGGAAAGTACAAAAGATTTGTGAAAATTTCAATATTAATATTTCCATGGTTTATCAGAAATTTATAAAAAATATTATCGAGAGATTATTTGTAAGAATAAATTTTTATATCTTAAAAGAGGTTTTATATATTTGTTGTCTATATATGCTATCATCAGGTGCCATAGGTGTATATTCCTCTTCATTAATTAAAAAGAGCTTAATCTATAAAAAGTTTTTGTCATGTACCTAAATTAGGTTTGTATATTCTCTAAGTTAAAATTTTTGTAAATATAATTTAAATATATTTTGTTGTAAATATATTTTAATTAAGTAAAAAAAAAAATGTTACTAGAAAAGCAATATTTAAGTGCTGAGATGTAGTTTGCACAGAATGCTGTCTGATAAATGAAATACATAATCTTGGCAAAATGTGCGTGTCTGAAGTGTATATTTTTATTAATTAGGTTTTATTCACATATATCTCTTTTTCATCCTTCGGAAAACGATACATCAGATCCTTTTGAAAACCTGAATGTGCATCCACAAGCTACATAAATCACTACCATAATGATAATTTAAATCAATAAGCGGTTTCACAAAGATATGTAAATGTTTAAGTAGAGCTTTGCTAGCATGTGCACGATGCAAAATGCCGAATGTTTTGCCTACCAGGGGGCGGTGCTTAAGCATGACGTTTCCAGCAGAAAGCTTATAGATGAGAGTGTTTTAATATAGATGAGGGTGTTTTAGAATGAAGTTTGATATCATAAACTCCTTAATTTAAAATATAAATTACTGTGCGATGAATAATTTTCCTGTAAAAATGTATAGCATTAGCGAATCTGCAAACATCTTAAGGCTGTGACATCAGTTGACATCGCAGATATTCAGTCATTAAGTTAACGTATGGGAGAATTTTCCCTACGGTATTTTGTTAATCACAGATTGGAAAATACCTATTTTTGATTTCCGTTGCATGCATACCAAGGTAGACATTTAAATAAAGAGCATGTAGTTTTTAAAATTCTATATTTTCCAGTAGTTTGTTTTTTACAGGGCATTAAGCTATCGATGTCTATCACTACAAAATTAATATTATTTTTTGAAAACATTAAATTCAGTTGCCCCCAGGGGCGGGGGGCAAGGGTCCCTGCCCCCACAAAAGAAATAGAAATTGTATTATGAATATTGATTTTGCATTATAAATATTCTTATCCGTTCATCTCGCCCCCCCCCTCCCCAAAGAAAAAATCCGGGGTGCGCCACTGATTAAATTAAATTGAAATTAACAAGATTTTTGAAGAAAAAACGTGCATTGAACTATTTTCTAATGTAGAAAAGCAAAATTCAAAAATACGCATCCTTAATTAGAAACTCAAAAGAAAAATCTTCACAGGGTAACAAGGGAAGCTACAATTTAATTAATGTTTCTACTCCAAAAATCAAACAATTAAAGTGATATATATTTGCTGATCACTCCCACTATATATTTACCATCAGAAGCGTTTAAAATAGTAAGAAATAAAAAATAAATAATTAAATAATAATTAAGCATGTTTACGAGGGTCTTGTTAAGAGAGGAACACGTCTTCAATCTCAGCTTCGGAACTTAACGACCGAAGTAATTAGGAAAAGCAATAACTTATCGAATAAGAACGGACCAAGAACAAGAGATAAAGAATTAATGAGAAGTGTGCATGATAAAGAGTTTTTACTTGCTCTAAAAATTTGGGACGGGCCTTATCTACTTTTATCAACTAAAGTGGCACCTCGAAGATCGAAAAGAAAATATGGACCGTAAATTAAGCTCCCGAAAATGGAAGCGTATTGTTTGTTCTGTGCGAAAGGTGGCGCATGCGCATTTCATTCCTTTTTAAATACTAAGCAGTACATTAATTGCGCGACGTTTCCTGGTTGTAGGAAAATGGCGAAACTCGTGACAAATAGGCGGAAATAATTAATATTGGGGAAAAGGAAAAGTCCCAGAGAAAATGACTCTAACTGTCGATTATCACGGAGGAAAATAATTAGAGGAATCATGGTGACATTCGCTTGTTTTCTCCTTTTTTTGTTTTGTTTCGCCGTACTGATTAGAGCATCAGATTCATTAATGTACCTTCTCTGTGGTATATTCTTTAACGTTCTTTTGCGCGTGCACTCATTTCCTGATACTTCAACAAATTGAAGGGAAATTTTAATAAACATCCAGATTGATTGTTGTGGCCGTATTGATTGTTGTGGAGGAAAACTGACGGAAATTTCATCCACTTAGACCATAAATTCTCTTTCAGATATCGTGACACCGAAATTAAGTATACCCAATTAGTTTGCGACTTCAAAGTTCAAACCGAAAAAAATAAGGATGACGATGATGATGGTGATTATGATGATCATGATCAGGTGATTCTTTTCCAAATACACTGGTGTAAGAAATTAAGAGAATTTGCAGGCTTGGACGATTATCTCTAGAACTACTGTACCGATTTTAATGAAATTTGATATGTACATACATTGATACAATACAAAACAAATAACCATTCAATAATTGTAATACACACGAATGATCGTGCGTAACACTCGTTGGAGTTAGAAGGTATGAAACAGCGGTTGCAGAATAAACAAAAAAATGGGTTAATGGATGGGTTAATAGGGGGTATGGTCCCCTCTTACAGATATACAGGTCTCGCAGCGTGATTTCATACTTGAAATGAGGCAGTTTATCATTTCCTGTGGCAATTGGTCCCACTCGTTCAGCAACGCTGTTTTCATTCCCTGGATGGTTCTCGAAGGGGGGTTGCGAGTTGCAATTGCCCTCCCCAGAGCGTCCCAGACATGCTCTATAGGGTTAAGGTCTGGAGATCTGGCTGGCCAATCCATTCCCCGAATATCCTCACTCTCTAGAAATTCGTCGACCAGAAGAGCTCTATGTGGCCTCTCATTATCGTCCATTAAGATGAACTCAGGGTCAACTGCACCCATGAAAAGGCGAACATAGGGCTCCAAGACCTCATCCCTATACCTCACACCAGTCACAGTGCCTCTTTCAAAGACATGGAGAGGTGTGCGGCCATCCAACATGATGCCTGCCCAGACCATTAAACCTTCTCCGCCATAATGGTCGATTTCGCGGACATTGGAGGGTAGGTAGCGGGTCCCTGGTTCTCTCCATATGAACGTACAGCGAGAATCGGTGTATAGGCTGAACCGGGACTCATCAGTGAAGAGAACTGTCTCCCACTGATCCATACTCCAATCTCTATGCTCCCTGCACCATGATAAACGGATTCTCCTGTTCGTAGAAGTGAGCGGGACGCAAACAGCACGTCTTCTTGCAATCAACCCTCTCTCGTGAAGTCTTTTGGAAACAGTCACCCTTGATACACGGGTTCCTGTGGCTGCATACAAGTCACGAGAGAGCTGAGAAGCTGTAGCACTCCTGTTACGCCTCTCTATAATCGACAAATGGCGATCTTCTCTGGCCGTCTTGGCTCTTGGACGACCTTGCCTAGGCTTTCTCTCGATGGATCCGGTATCCTGGAACTGTTTCCATAAGTTACACACGACGCTGGGCGTTAAATTGAACTCTCTACAAATTTGGACTTGAGATTGGCCTGCTTCTAGCCTCCCCACAATTTGCCACCTCATTCCATCATCTAAACGTTGGTGGTTACACATTTTTATTGTTACAATTTGAAATTAACCGATTGCTGCAAAATAACACCAAGAAATTCGCCGAGGTGTGCTAGCGAACGAAATGCGTCTTAACTTACGCGCCCTTATAAAGCCTGTTTCTCTACAGGCTCCGCCTACACACACGTGTACGCTTACGTATTTGACGTACAAGATTTGCATTTTTGTCTAGAAGCAGTGGTTTTACATTTAGTTCAGTTCTTTTCATGAAATTCGATAAAAATATGCAAATTCTCTTAATTTATTTCACCAGCGTATTTGGAACATACAAGTGATCAAATAGATTGCCCTTAAAATGTTTTTAAAATTGTAAGGATTCATATAAATTTATTGAAAATGCCTTAACAACTTTAAATTTTAAATTGATTTTTTTCAAGTTTTTAGAAGTTTAAAGCAATACCTAAGTTGACAACACAGATCATCAATCTCAGTGTAAAACTATGGGGAATTTTCCTCTCAAATTCATTCAGAAGCAATTCCACTTAAAAAAGAAAGTTCATGAAAGATCTCGCCAAATTGGCAAGATCTTATAGGTGAAGGATCTTATAGGCTTATAGGTGACGTTTTGGCTCAAAGTTTGGCGAGATATCGCCCAAATTTGCCTATTTTCCAAGCCTGGAAGTTTCTGGAACATTGTGGAAATCTCCAGATTTTCGAGAAGCTATAAACACAGCCTCGATTGGAGTTCAGCTTTCAGTTTTAAATTGTGCTTGGAGCTTGCCAAAAGCGCCACTGTTAGTTGTGAGATTTTCTTCGAAGAATTGCTGAGATTTATGCCGAGATAAGTGTGACTCCGAGCCGCGTCTTTTGTGTTGAGTTTTTCCGTATTTCTGTTATCTAGAGATTGTGTTAGAAGCACTGTAGTCAGTTACTGACGATCTATAAGCTGTAGTATTTAGACTTACTGTAAATAAATCTTTGTTTTTATTCTGTCTTATTCAAAGTTCATTCAATCGCTGAACCCGAACTGGGAGTTTGTAAGAATATTTATATTTATATTAGTCTTTTATTAAAGTAATTATCACACTATATACACAATGAAAATTATGAAGAATAAATAAAGAGTATTTTAGAGATGAAAAATCACTAAAATAATCTTTACTTTTCATTTGAAATTTTTATATTAATAAATATTTTTTCATCTGCTGCTGGATACGCATGGACTTCACATTATTTTGCATGCACGACATGTGCAGCGTAATCAATATAATCATATACATTCTCTACGTGATGTTGCCATGCTAAAAACGCCACTCAACTCAACTCAACTTAGTTCTTCAGATTTTTCTATTCACTTTCAAATTACCTCAAACTCATAAAATGTTAGCCGCAGGCAAGTTTGCTACGTAGATTCATAAACGATCTCCTTGGCATGGAATATCTATCTGGATTCTCATCGATAGATATCGGTATGAATCATTTTGTTTGTTCCTTCCCAAAAAGAAAAAAAAAACATTCTGTAACAGAAACGGTATTAAGTAGTTTATCACAATTATTCTCCCAGAAAGAAGGCTATTATTAGAAAGCGATGGGGGATAGCGTACCTTTATTTTGGGAAAAATCATCTTTCCGCGACCATCGGATGCATATACGTCATGCAATCAATAGCCCCAGGCTTGACTGATCTGGAAAAGAGATTGTGACTTTTTGCGTCTCATTAACGTAATTTTAGAGATTCTTCAGATGAAGAGAGTAGAGCAGCCATACTCAGCCTTTTTATCTCCCTGGCTACTTACATATGTTTGCTATGTTACGCGGGCCGCAACATAATACACTTTACCTCATTATATAATCTCTCTATTCTAAAAAAAAGTAACTCCCGCTACCGCTGTCAAAAGCTTGTCACGCTATCTCCTCCGAAACCGCTGGGGGTATGGGATCGAGAGCGATACCAGTGGATGCAGAAAAATGGGGGGGGGGGACCAAAGTAAGACATATCTCATCTTCGTCGTACTAAGTTTTTTTTAATTTTATGTTTTGTGGGAAAACATTGACTTTTTCATCTTCAGATTACGATAACTCGCCAAAAAGTGATCGTAGAATTTTGATCTTTTTACATTCTAAGACTACAGACATTTCTCTTTCAAACTAGACCTCATTTGTTTAAAAATATTTTAAAACAGACTAATATTTTCATCAAAAAATTAAACACAGTTTTTCAAGAAATATCGTCCCCCATGTGGATGTAATATCGATGCTCCTCAAGTTTTTATCTTACAAAGAAAATATTTACATCATCTGGAAGCTGAAAGCTTTCTCATTCATATAAACCTCATTTCAAGTCTATACCTTAAAATTTCGATTTTTAAATGAATTTTAAAGCTGATAATTCAACAGTGATGAAACGCCCTTCGCATTAAGGGTGACAACAGTAAATGGATGGAAGCTGTTACATTTGCCCAAGAATCACCCCTATGTATCTCGGTATGAGCCATAACAGAGGAGCGAGCGTAGCGAGCCTAGGGGCGAAGCCCCTAGTAACGTAAAAAATAAGACCGAAAAGCCTAAATGTATTCAAACGTTTATTTAAAAATTGAGTGTGATTTCTTATGTTAGACAAACTTTTGATTGTATAGAAAAATCAGGTTTATACCCAGGTCCAGATTTCCGCAGGGGCAAGTGGGGCACTTGCCCAGGGCCCCCAAAATTATGGGGCCCACCTAATTTAGTATTAAATTGTACATATTTTTGAAAATGTGGTTTTTGGTTTATACAGTAAATGGGGGCAGTGGGAGATACAGAAAAAAATCCTGGATGGAGCACAGTGCACCCACTATAGTAAAAGCATACTTACATCCATAAGCATTTCTAGTTTATTTATTTCATTTTTTTTTTTTTTTTTTTTTTTGGGGGGGGGGGTATAATAACTTCAGACTGATCTATTTTGCATTTCAAAAGAAAATTTCATGAATTTATTTATTAACATTAAAAAGTAAATTAATAAATTAACTCTTATATTTATTATTATTGTAATTATTTTTCAAATTTTCGACTTGTTGGTCGAACATTTTTTGAATTTCTGGTCCCAATTTATTGGGAACCAGGGTGAATGTCCCAAATGTCCATGTGGAAATCTGGTCCGGGGGGGGGGGTGCATGTACTCCCCTCTGGATCTGTCCTTGGAGGGGGCCCCCAAAGTCTGCTTTGCCCAGGGCCCCATTGGGTCAAAGTCGGGCTCTGTTTATACCTGCTACATGCTACCCTCAATACGTCATCAAGGTAAGGACAAGTAAGCCTATTTCTGTATACGTTCTTCGCATATTGCCTTTTTGAATAGGATGGTTCACTAATATACATGCCGGCCATTAAAATTGCAACTCCATGAAGGAGGGATGATATACACGTCAAATTCAGATGAAAGGAAGAAGATGCTGGGATATGCAAACGATTAGTATTTAACCGCAATCGAACGACTCAGGAGGGAGAAACGGCATCTCAAACTCTGCATAAAAGGAAAGTTACGCGGCGGGTTTCTCATTAGGAAATCGCAGTTTGAGGGGGATAGGCAAATGGCAAGCAAAAAAATCTTATTAAAAACCTTCTCTGCTGAATAAAGAGAAGTTTTTTTTTCTTAGGCTAATACGGAATTATCAATTCTAATTCTTGAATTATTATAACCATGAAATATTCTATAATATTTATCAAAATAAACTATTTCGATGTCTTCTTGAAATTTCCTGTTATTCTCCACAAACCTATGAACACTGGGTGACCAGTGGGGCGGAGGGTCGAGTTTCAGTATGAAATTCCCGTGTAAGATAATAAACAATAGTAAGAAATAACTTATAACGAGCAATTACTAAATTTAAATTAATAAAAGCAAACAATTTTATTTAACATGTCACATATATTTTTAGCCGAACATCATCAATGGATTGAAATAAAGTAGCTGTCAAAGTGAGAAATTTTTTTTTTCATTCGGTATTTCAAAATATTATTTATTCGTAAGCGGAGGGAGAAAAAAAAAGAGATAACAAAGTCTTTCCATTCTTTTTCCGTTTCTTCCAATTAACATTCTTCCTGAAAGTATCGACTTCACTCGAGGGCGGGTTCGGGAGAAGGGAAACCAATGCCCCAGTGGCAGACTGTAATTAGCTTTTTATGTCGGGGGAAAAAATTAAGTCATTATGCTTAAATTGACTGTGTGTTTTGGTCTCTGTGTGACCTCTCCGCCAGTTACGATCTGGGAACAGATGTATTACACGCACCTCCCTTGGCGACAATTTGGCGACAAAATTTTTTTTACGCCAAATACTAGTCAAAAAAATTTTGTCGCCAACTTGTCGCCAAAACAGGCCTACGCGGACATTTTACACTTAAAATAACAAATATACACAAAATATCAATAACAACTCAAATATAAAAATAAATTCAAAACAAACTTACCAATGGCAATAATAAACTTTCAAAAACATGTCACAAAACCACAACAGCTACTTTAAAACATACACTAATATATCTAAAAACGGCTGCATTAAAATTCAAAACCTAAACAGAAATGCTCAACCGCTACTTTAAAACACGCAAAAATATCTAAAAACAGCTGTATTATACTTCAAAACCTCAGCAGAAATACTCAACCACTTATTTAAAACATACGCAAATATATCTAAAAACGGCTATATTAAAATTCAAAACCTAAACAGAAATGCTCAACCGCTACTTTAAAACATACGCAAATATATCAAAAAACGAAGACATTAAACTTCCAAAAACATTACAGAAATCCTAAACCGCTACTATGAAACGCCAACAAAAATATCGAACACCAGTATATTAAACTTCCAAAAACACTACACAATACACAACACCTATTCAGGGTTGCAACAAAAAACAAATATCACGCCAAATCGCATGGCTGCCAGACCAAAGAAAAAAATTGCTAAAAATTAAAAAAATCGCCAAACATAAAAAAAATCGCCAAATTGAAAAAGGTGCGTGAAACACATCTGTACCACGATCTGTTCACTTCATTGAGTTTGCATTTATGGGAGTGTTTATTTGCGACTTTCATGTGTGTTGCAAACGTATCCCTTTGTTTGTTTAAATTTATACCAATTTATATTAATCAACTAGTATATAACCCCCGTCAAAAATGACGGAATGTTGATCAGCGTTTCAAGAGGTGATTCATCATTTTCACCGGGCATTGCTGAAAACTGTACTTAAACAGCAATAAACAACAAAGCAAAACTAAACCAAAACTGTATCAAAAGTGAATGACTCACCCCACAGCAGGCATTGCCGAAAACGATACTTAAACAGCAGTAAACAACAATAAAATAAAACGTGAAACACAATTTAATTAACATTAAAATTAAACATTAAAAATGTAGTTATTTAAAGGGAATATGAAAAACCATGGAGTAGAATGAATTCAAAATTCAAGTGAATGACTCAATTGAATAAATGATTCTTTTCAATGGATATTTTAATTTGAAGATATTTCAAAAACTAAGCGGTTTTGAGCTAGGGAATTTTCATATTTTTTAAAGGGCTTTCAAAATATCTAACTTTTGTGGTATTAGTTTTCAAGAAAAATTTCAGGAAATGGCATCGCAATGTTAAGATGTTCCCGACTTGGTCCGTCCTGGAATGGTTACGTACAGTTTTTCTACTCTAGGCTTTTATATAAGTAAAGATAGCAGTCACGGTCAGTCTTATAATTGTTTAACCTATATTTTTATGAGTTTTGGGGTGATTTCTCAGAATATGGCAAATTTTGAAATTTATTTTAGCTTTAAAAACAATCAATAGCATTTTTCTTTTCTTAGGTCTCGAAAAATAAGTATTTTTTGAACCCATTATATATACTTTACTTGTCCTCTTTAACTCTCATCAAGAACTCTAAGACTAAATCAGGCTATTTTAGCAGAGCCGCGAAATTTTTTAAGGGTATAAACAAAAACAAAAATTAATAGAACCTACTTAAAATAAATATTAAGTTGATATCAAAC
Source organism: Dolomedes plantarius (assembly GCA_907164885.2). Taxonomy (NCBI): domain Eukaryota; kingdom Metazoa; phylum Arthropoda; class Arachnida; order Araneae; family Dolomedidae; genus Dolomedes; species Dolomedes plantarius. The sequence goes on along the minus strand of OU015496.1, from coordinate 193,104,877 downwards.
TTTTGTTCTTTAAGAATCAGTCACAAACAAAACTATTCTGAGTGATGTCCATCGTGGTCCTCTTATGTAATACTACACTCAGCCTCGTGGATGGTTTTGAAAGTACATTAGTATATTAGTTATATTCTATTTTGGTGTTTGCTACTTATACTTTTAAATAAGTAAATAAAATCAGCAATGGGGTAATTATTTGTTTGAACTCAAATTTGACATGTTCCTGGTATAAATTTAGCTTTGATTTAATATTTATAAATTGAAAACACTAAAATTCTAACAAAGGTGCCCCAAGTTTGGAATCTCATTACCAAAGGTGCCGCAGGCGTAAAAAGATTGGTAATCCCTGGTATAGGTGACTCCTCCCCCCCCCTGTTGCTACCTCTGCTTTGACCGAGCAACCCTAGGGGTGACATCTGGAGGGCTCTTACTTTCTCCCATCCTCTCACCTCATAGAAAATATGTCCAGTCTATGGATTTAACGTGCCCCTATCCGGCCTGGGCACAAAGGTATTGAATAGCGTTCGCCTGGATTCGAACCGAGTGCCCTCAGTCCGAAGCCCAACGCGCAACCACTAGGCTACCTCGGGCCCTTATCAATTAATATCAATCTTTTTCGCATTTCGTTTAAAAGTTTTTAGACAATTCCTGTCCAAATGTGGCAAAACTTTGCCATTAATCTTTGTGTCAAGGATGATCAAATGCATCTTTTCTTCGGGCTTTTACCAAAATTTAGTAAAATCTTAAAAGATGTCAAAAGATACCGAATCGGAACCACCGCTTTAAAAAAGCTTACAAATTCGCTAACCACAACCCTTAAAATAATGTAACTAATGTAAATAATGTAAATAATGTAACTTGTTTTCTTACATTCCTACTCATTTTGAAGGTTTCCGTATTCTTACAAATATGGCACAGATATGCCCTATTTTTTTTCTTCTTTTATCCCTTGCTGTGAATTATATACGACCGAACTGAGAATTTTAGTATTCATCTGCAAATAATATTTATTTTTTTATATACTACTTTATTTTTTTATATATTATCATACGTTTAGCAAGTATGTAAAGGCGTCTCTGTTACGTTTATAAATATACCAGATGATCATAATTAAACTTGGCCTATTCAGAGCCCTCTGTAGCTGAAACTAAAAGGCGGATGGAGCTGAAATTTTGCAGATAGACAATTCAAAGGATGCGCTGAAAGATTCCGAAAAAAAATAAAAAGTTCAAAAAAATGTTCGCTAGGGAGCGCATTACAGCTTAAATGCTTGAAAAGTCCTGCAATAAATAACTGCGCACAGTAAAAAAGTCATTTAAAACTCTTATTTTTACATTCTCAAGCATTATGATGTTTAAAACTGTTATTTTTACATTGAAGAAATTTAACTACTATGTTCTACTAGAAACTAAACTAAAGAGTAAGAAAATCTTCAAAACGAAAGTGGTGCAAAGTTTAAATCAATTTTGCATGTTTTTTAATGAATTTAATATATTTACATATTTACAAGAAGATGATAATAGGCTGGAAAGCCTCTAAATTAACTAAATACAAAGGTATAGACATATTATGGGATCTTAATCCCCTTCTAGGAAAACTAAATTTTACAACTGATTCATCACTCTATCAACAACAAGAGAGAAAGCGAAATTCTAAATTCCAAACATTTGAGAATAAAATCAAACGATGGGCTTGCAGCGCCATCTCTTGACATAATATTTCTCTACAACATTTGGCCCTCATTATATTTGAAGCATTATAACGGTACAAAAGTTGATAAATGTGGCAGTGCAAGTGAAGAAGAAAGTTCAACTGCTGCAGCAATTTTTTACAGTAAACTAAGCCCATGATATTTATCACTTAATGGGAGTTTTTCACTATTTAAAGGAGGACAATATTAGCGGTTTAATAGATAAACTGGAAAACCTTGAAACTCAAGAATGAAGTTTAGTACGAATATAGATAGGGTTTCTTTCTTTAAATAAATAAAAAAAAACAGTTTTACATTCGTTTTAAAGGTTTTGTAAATTAATAACAACCATAAGTGCATTAGCAGGAGACGATTATACACATCAGGAAGTACAGACGCAGATAAAGTTGGTTGCACTTTCGGATTAACTTCTGCTCATGACCTTCGAGGATATGAATTTGCAATAGTGTCTGTCACTTGGCCACCGCGCCATGAAGGCCACCAGAAATTGAATTCAATGCCAGCTATAGCACGTGGATTGCGAGTTCACAAATTATCTAAACCAGGCCTGCACACACATTACACATACCTCATTACACATACAGCCCGCCAGCACTCACTCTGTGGCAAAGACCCACAATCTCTCTATTTTTAAAAAAAAGTAACTCCCGCTGCCGCTGTCAAAGCTTGTCACGCTATCTCCTCCGAAACCGCTGGGGGTATGGGGTCGAGACCAATATCAATAATACAGAAAAATGTGGGGAACAAAGTAAGACATGTCTCATCTTCGTCGGACTTTAAGTTTTTTTTTTAATGTTTTGTGGGGAAAATATTGACTTTTTCATCTTTAGATTACTATAACTCGCCAAAAAATTATCGTAGAATTTTGATCTTTTTACAGTCTAAGACTACAGACATTTCCCTTTCAAACTAGACCTCATTTGTTTCAAAATATTTTAAAACAGACTAATATTTTCATCAAAAAATGAAACACAGTTTTTCAAGAAATATCGTCCCCTATGTGGATATAATATCGTTGCTCCTCGAGTTTTTATCTTACAAAGAAAATATTTACATCGTCTGGAAGCTGAAAGCTTTCTTATTCATATAAACCTCATTTCAAGTCTATATCTTAAATTTTTGATTTTTAATTGGATTTAAAAGCTGATAATTCAACAGTCTTGAAACGCCCTTCGCATTAAGGGTGACAACAGTAAATGGATGGAAGCTGTTACATTGCCCGAGAATCACCCTTATGTATCTCGCATATTAGCCAGAACAGAGAATCGAGAGTAGCGAGCCTAGGGGCGAAGCCCTTAGTATTATAAATTTAAAAAATACGGAATATTATTTTGAGATTTATAATATTTATTCACTTTTTTAAATTATCAGTAATTCATTTGTTAGAAAAAAATATTTTTCGTTTTCTCATCCATCCTATTTTCTTGCGGCCCGCAACTACTTTCCGTAAATAAATATGGCCCTTATTATATTTTCAGTTGTGCTTGCCTGATCTAAACTAATCAAGTAGTTGATAGTAGTGTAACTATCAACAGTAGATTGATATTCTGCGCCAAAATTGTTTTGCAAGTAATACTTACGAAATTGAAGTATCTGCTATGTTATTCTTCAGGCGCATACACAAATTCAAACAGAAAACACGTATCAACTCTCTTCTATACATCAGAAAACTCTAAAAACACAAATCAGGATAACAGAGTCTTCAATGCAATGTACGCCTAACGCACTTTCGATACATTCAATTCTCAGCAGAAAAGTACACTGAGTTCCAATGCCAATGTCAGGTATATTTATAGACTTCCAAAGCGCCCCCTATCGGTCGGCCAGATAGAAATCTCTAGAAGCTTTTAGAAAGGTCTAGAAGGCTGGCGACCATCTGGCGCCACATCGCCAAATTTGGTGACCAAAGTAAGTCACCAAATCCATCGCCAATTTGGTGATAACTCTCATATTTGGCAAGATTACCATAGACCCGTAAAATTCGTAACAATACAGTGAAACTTCTTTAAAGCAGCCAGTCATGGTTCCGAAAAAAAGTGGCGGCTCTGAGGGGTGGCAGTCGAATAGGGATGGATTTCTTTAGGGCGTCCAGCAATGGTTCTGAAAAAAGGGGCCGTTTTCAGAGTTGGCCAGCTAGAGAAGTTCCACTGCATTTATAAATGCGGAAATGCTTTAAATGTGTATTTAAGCATAAAGACTATATATAAAAATTAGGTATGTCTCACGATTAGAATAATATTTGCCGGGAAAATTTTTGAACTGTATACCACAACATTTTGCCTCAAGTGTGGGCGTATGTGTGAGCACAATAATTTGAATTAAAATGAGTAAACGCGGCAATGCTTTAAAAATTTCCTGTTAAAGTTACTCTACATTTTATATTTTATTAAGTACGAGTATTGTTCAAAAGTTTGTACTTCTTGCAGACATATCGGAGTATAGCAATCAAACTGAAAAACAAAAGCACATTTTTCGCCGGAAAAAATGAATTCCAGTTTTATTCTTGATTTTAAAATGTAACCGTTATTATAAATAATATAAAAAGTAGTTATTTGCTTCAAATTATGTATTACAATAATTTTTCAATCCTCTTCGGTCAATATTTACTCTTTTAGAAAGAAAAACCGATATACCTGGGTTTTTTTCTATTAATTGCTTTTACCTCGTTAAAATATGCTGTTTATAGGATAAAAATTTTGTTCGGAAAGAAACATCTTTTTTAATGGGCTCCAAGACACGAATTTTCTTTAAATAAGAAAATTTTTTTGTTTGTTTGTTTTCTTGACAAAAAACCTAATATATATCTTATGAGACAAAGAAAACTACAAATTTAAAAAAAATAGATTAGATATTTCAAATACGCTTCAAGGTGTTATTAATTAAATTTAGTGTTTTTTCTCCTCCTGATAAACGTTGCCAAGGCATGGCCTTGGTGACATTTTACTTGTTCTATTGATACTTGTATTATTGAAAATTTTGGCAAACTTGAAAAAGGCAGAAACGGAAATCTGTTAAAGTGACAACAATAGCACACTGCTGTTATAAAAAAACTTGCTTTGAGCTTTTAAATATGCACCAAGGTGTTGCTAGTAATTGAATCCATAACTTTTTTCTTCCTCTGTTAAAAGCCGCCAAGATGCCAAGATTGTTATATTAATTGTTTTATTGGACACTTTGGCGACAACATTTTTATGCTATACTGTCTATTTGTACCCTGTTGTACATCAGTACTTTAAGTCAATTTATGAAAATAATTTTTCATGATTTGCCATCTACAAAACTCTATATGTGAAATTCATTGCAAGATATTTCAACGAAATTTTATAAAATGTCTTATTGTTCTATTTTCACCAAACTGTCCTTCGGGATTTTTGGTTTAAAATTCTGAAAATATTTTCTTCTGGGCAAAAATTTCGCAAGAATTTTTTTTTCTGGTTTAAGTGATTGACAACTTTATAAATAAACTTTTTTATAAATCCTGAAGAGTGAAAAAAAAATTATCCAAATGGAATTAAGGGATCAGAGAATCGGCAGATCATATAGGATCAAAAACTAATTCGCCTTTTAATTTTGAATCAATTTTTTTTTAAATTTCAAATAGTTCAAGTATTTTAATATGTATAATGATGTTTATATGATATTATATAAACACTCATTAGAAGGAAGAAATCATTATGAAATTCCTGTAAATACTGGTGTTGGCGCCACCTGTCTTCTTTCATGGTGAGTCCTGAGCACTCCCTCAATAAGGGCGCCCTCTGTCGACTAGTTAGTTGTCGACAAGCCGCCAAGGCACTTGCAAGCGCGTCTTAGCACAATCATATTGTTGTTCAGCCGTCAAGGCACTTGCAGCGAGGCATAGCGCATTCATATAATTGTTTACCAACCGCCAAGGCATTTGCAGCGCGTCATAGTGCAATCTCTCTTTTCAATAAAGTTTGTTGCTGTTTTCCATTACAGACGACTCTCATTTTATTCAGGTATCATGCATGCCAGACCCAATTGGGTTGGCCAAAAAGTTCGTTTGCTTTTTAGTAAGATGGCTCTAGTAGCGCTTAGTTGTCTTTAACATCATTGGAATTTTTTTTTTAACCTATGGCTTTATTTGGAAAATTAATCCATATTTACAGGCAACACAAACAGCAAAGAACTAAGCATTGAACAGATGCATAAAGCACAACAGTGAACAAAGTCAGATAAAAGGTGTTAAAAGTTCATAGAAAGTCCATCATATCTCTGGCGTCCCAGTATAATTTGGTAAAGTTCTCACTTTTTTGGGCTTCCGGATCAAGTCCTGGGCATGTAAGTAAATGATCTGCATTCATATTGCCAGCCCTGCAGACCTGGCATTCACTTTTGGTTAGGATACCAATTCGGTTTAAATGTTCTGCTAGACAGTCGTGGCCTGTTTTCAGTCTGAAATGTGCCACTGCTTCTGTACGGGATTTATGACTATAGTCTTTCCAGCTGTCCTGGATCTCTTCCCAACGTTACATCATTGGAAATAATTTCGAGAGATTGTATTGTGACAGTTGGCATAATAGCGTGAATTTAAAACAAACAGTTATCAAAACTGGCGATTTTTTTGTGTGGCCAATTAAATAATGAATAAGGCGAAACGTCGCAACGTCACTGGCTACGTCAGTTATCGTCTGCTATAGATGACGTGATTATCGGGTGGCAGAAAACAGAAGCCGTTCCTATGAGTTTGCATATGTTTTTGGACGATACCTTTATTTTGAGTAAAATAATTTAAGTTTATTTATAAAATTCCTCATATTAGTTGTATGTAACAGGTATTTTAACACCTTTTTTTCAATATTTCGAAAGGTTTAAGAGAATATAATCATTCTTTCGTTGATAATGATTATTATTATGTTGAGATATGTATAGATATCAGGATAAGTTACTTCGGGCCAGCGTCTTGTATCGCAACTCCAGTCTTCCTCTGTCAATAAATACGGGTCACATACTGAATAAACCTTTCCGGGCTGTACCTGAATGTTTAATTTAGTGATATATCTTTGTTTAGATACCGTATCTAAAGACTTTGCGTAATCTGAGAGCATTTTATTCAACAAGCTGTAAGAATACTCATTGAACGCCATGTTAAATTATGCAATGTTTCGCCACTCCTCGCCAAACAAGAAGTAAAATCTGCAAGAGTTGAGATGTGACATGCTGCGAGACACTGCCCTCGCAGAAAATTAAGAAAATGAACAAGAATCGTTCCCTGCAAGAATCGTTTTCTGTTCCTCGTGTAAGAAAATGAACAACATTTTCGGCATAGTAGACTTTATTATTTCAAGAAATATAAACACACACACACACACACAACAAAAAAAAATGTGCACTGTAAATTTTGGAAAGATGAAATTATGAAGTTTCCTGAGACATGGCAGAAGGTAGAGGAACAAAACGGACAACATGTTGTTCCATAAAGTTAATGGTGAAAATCAAAAAAACGAATCTTTTGGCCAATCTAATAGAATAAATATAAAATTTTGTGTCTCCTTTAATCGCTAATGATAATGCGTTTATGCGTTTCACACTTCATATATATATATAAGAAGAATCTTGTTCAAAACATTTTCGTCATGTTTATCTATGACGATTTTCACCACAGTACTCGTATTCTGAACTTCCACCAATTTTCTCCTCTGACGTCAGAGGCGTATGATACAACGCTTTTCGTGTGAACAGCTGCTGTGACGATATCGAGAGTCGTGAAAAATATTAGATGTGCAGTTGACTGGAGGAGAAAAAATAGACATCATCTGCTTTGACATTTCACCTGCAAGCAAATTCCGTGTCAGAGTAAATGTTATAAACAAATAAAAATAACTTAATAACTCTTTATTGTTAAACATTACAAAATCCCTGGATTTTTTTTCAAATTCATTGTTTTAGAATTATTTTACATCAATTATAATACGAGTAAAATTTCAAATATTCCTAGTTTCTTTTTTGTGACAACCCTCGAATATCATGGTATCGTTAACACAACCATTATTTTGGTATGTCCGTAATAATGCCAGTTCTGTGTTTAGAGCGTGAAATTCTGGTCGAGTTTATGAAATGAAATCAATTTTTAGTAATTAATTTATTTTCCTTTTTCCTTTTTCTGGAGCACCTATACAGTCGGGTACCGGGTGTCTTACACTCGCTGCACCCCCGCTGTGGCCGACCTTGCGTAGAACACGTAAAGGAATACATTGAAAAGAAATTCGCCAAATATTTATGATCGCCAAGTTGGTTATATAGTCTCAGCTTTTATTGTAAGGTTGTGAAATTCCCTCCACGAGTAACTGATTACAGTAACTAACTCTGTAAGAGAAATTCGAAGCTTTTAAAGGACATAATATGCAAAAGTAATGATTGAGAGGTATTACTTACGGGTTATACTGCTATTTAGTTAAATATTTACGATAGTAATAAATCTTTATTTGCATACATGAAAGAATTTTTATTATTTAAAAACTGCACGAAGAGGAGGTCTATGTTTCTTAATCCATTTAAATAACTTTTTTCTTCGTGAATATATGTATTTAAAAGATTTATTTTATCTCACGATACTTTTAGATCTTAGTCGAATACAATAAAGTAAACGCATAACAGAGTTTAAAGTGTTTATTTGGGGCGCCGTGTTTCAACGTAGTTATTACGTTCCTCAATAACGGTCCTCCGGAGAGAAAAAAATTGTCCTGCGTCGTTATAATTTTGGCAACGCGCCAAACCCAGTAGCAGTAAACAGTTAAACAGAAAAGTACCAAAAAGCATTTTTTTCTTTTTTTTTAAAGCTAAGCAAACGATAAGTAATCCTACTTTAATAACCCACGGTAGTTTCGTTAGAGGAGACTACCTGAAATATGATTTTTTTAAAAATTTTATATTTATGTCTACTGAAATAGATATAAAATATAATAAATGTACCTACCTTTCTTGCATTCGCATGCAGTTTATATAGTACTAGCCACCCGTCCCGACTTTGTCCGGGTTGAACAATTATCTAAAGTTCAATAATTCAAGTATGATTTACGCAAATTGTGCATAAAATTGTACATAAATTCAAAAACATAAAGTTTATAAGTTAAATAAAGTTCTGTAACATTATACCGATAAATTTCCAGTTGATAGCCAATAAATTGTAAATTTTTTTTTACCTGAAATGTCCAATAAAAAGCGTGGTTCCAAATGTAATTTTCTTCAATAAACCCTTAAACGTTGCCAATTTCAAAAATTCTTTTTGTATTTATCAATACCTCCTCCACTTGATTATTTAAAATATTAAATGTTTTACTGATAATAAATGAAAATGTAGTTTGATGTGTTGCTATGGTTACTTGACTATGGTTGACAAAGGAAAAGTTGTAAAGGTGAAGCATCAACTCAACATTTAGGCCCCTAACTTTCTTTCTACTGATCAGATATACATAATATATGCCCTATGTCCATCTGGAATAATGTACCTTTCAAATAGTGAAAGAATTTTTCAAATAGGTGCAGTGGTTCCGGAGATTACCCTCCACATACAAAATCCGCTCTCTCTCTCTCTCTTTATATATTAGTATAGATAGTATATAATATCCCCAGCTCATTCACTAACGATGCTTTTTATGGCCATAACTTATTTTATATTCATATTAAAGGAAACATTTTCTTAAGTGTGAGTATTTAAACTAATCCGGGTAAACTTTCGTTGATTCACCGCATGCACATTTCCTGTTTATAAACACTGATTCTTAGATATTTATTAGTATTGATAAAAATAACTTTTGACTGGTATAAAAGGCTTAAGTCTACCAATTTTGTATACAAAATTACATTTCTTTGTACAAAAGACTCAAGTCGAAATTATAGTTCTGCGGTTGGTATAAAAGCCAATAACTTGGTATATTTAAATCACTGTTTTTGGCTTAAGCCAAAAACAGTGATTTTATACCGGGATTCAAAGAAATGTATATATATATAAAACATTTTATGTGGGAGGTCAGATTAGGACAAATTATGCATCCACCTGCAATCGATTTCTTTTGACGTCTCGGGGTGACAAATATGGAAAGGGGCTAGATTCTGCCTTTCAACAAATATTATGTCCATGGACAGGTAATGCCATTTGCGCTGCGTTGACCTTTCTCTGATTGATAGAACAAAGTGGCTTTGAAAGAGGAGATGCTTTCTAAAGTTTCACTTTTCTCTAAAAATAAGGATGCGCTATAAGATAAAAACCGTTTGTTAAAATTTCATCATATTTCCGATTTTAAAAAAAGCATTCATCAAATATCGTTTTAAAATTTTCACTGTTCTTTATAAAAAAAAAAATTTCATGAAGAGTAAAATACATTCAAATCTACTGATAAAGGACATCAAAGCTTCTTGTCGGCGACAGTGGCGTAGCTAGAACTTTTGCCGCCCGGGGCGGTCTCCAATTTGCCGCCCTTTCTATGTAAATCAATTGGTGGTTTTTATAAATTAATAAACATAAATAAATAATTGCAATTGAGACAAACTATAGGTGGGGAACTTTTTTACCATTGGCTAAAAGGAGGAAAAATATTCGAAATCATATAGTAATTCATAATTCGTAGAAATCGAATAGTAAACATATGAATTGAACAAGTGTTTTTTTTACAACTAATACTAAATAAAAATATGCCGCCCCAAAATATGTGCCGCCCGGTGCGGACCGCACCCACCGCACTCCCCTAGCTACGCCACTGGTCGGCGATGTATAAATCCCAAGACATCTCACAAAGTTTTCTCTATAAGATAACGCTTGCAAGAAACAAAATGGCGCCTTACAAAAACTCCTATTTTTAAGGAATGAGGCAAGAGTTTATGATATTCGCGATCCACCCGCACGGTCTGACGTCATTCTCTACATTGTTCGCACGCGATGGGCCCCAATCTTCTCTGCTCGATCAGGCACTCGAAATGCAACGAGAACTTAAGCGGAATAAACGTTTAGGGAAAAAGGCTCCGTTGAAGAATATGAGTTATGACAACAGCGCATAGAACTTCCCGAGCGGGAAATCGGGATGAAATGTTCCGAATAACAACAACGACAAGGCGGACGATAAAAATTCAATTACCGGAGACAAAACCCGTGAAGCTTTTCCCCTAGATCAGATTTTTGCACAGTGTATGTTTCGAGATGAGATAAGGGCGTGATCTGGGAGTTAAACAAATATTTTTCACGTTGCGACGGGAATAACTGAAGCGCAGTAAGGAAGCTCGAGGAAAATATTTTCTTCTACCTATGATTGAAATTTTTAAACTTTTCTAGACTGAGAGGGGTCAGTTTTTTTAGTGTAGAATTAATGAAAGCTTATAGACAGATTTTGAAGGCGAAATAATGCAACAAGTTTCTGAAAAATGTGACTCTGAGTAAACCATCTCAATATTATATATATAATAGCCGTTGTCTCTGTATAACACTTCCGGGCTGTACTCATCTTTCAATTGAAGCCCTCAGTAAACAAACAGCCGGTTAGGCTTAATTTCAATTTCAGATGTGGATCAGAATTTTTTCTTACCTAAAAGCTAATATCTTCTCCATCAAATCACGTTTGTTCGGCCTATTTTTCTATAAAACATTCAGAACTAAAAAAAATTTGGATGTTGTTAGCTATATATTTAACAGTTTTTAAAAATCTGTTTACTTTTGCGATGAATTCTGAAAGTAAACAAACTTGAATGTGAATGAATCAAGTTGCTCAAGTATTCATATCGCGTAGTGAGCTGTAAAAAACTGGATGGCAGTCTACTACTCCAATCTCATGAAAAACTAAATAAATAAAAAATAATGAAAGGGTTTGCTTTTACAAGGTGTGGATTAAATGCAATATTGTTAGATAATTCGGGATATTTTTTAACTTTCATATAGTTTTCCCATTATGACGTCATTATTAGTATTATGACGTCAAAATGACGGGTTACCTTCTAGTAGAAAAATAAGGCACGTATTGGTTGACACTGCAGTTCGAAATTACGAGGTCCGAAACTACGGGGATTTTTCATCTCAATATTAAAAAATATATTAGAAAACACATATATTTGAATTATGTTGTTGTTGTTGTTTCTAATGCCCCCTGACCGGAAGTCTTCCAGACCAGGTCCATGTAGGCTAGCGGGCTGAGGGGTGTTACTCCGGTTTGTAACGGCACTACTAATGTCGGAGTCCGATTTATCTAAGCGACACCTCAATTTTGAACCCCAGGGGCGACATCTGGGGGGATCGTATCTTCTCCCACCCTCTCTGACGTCATAGAGGAACTTTCCGGTATAGGGATTCTACCTGCTCATATCCGGCCTATACACGGAATGGCGCTGGTCGGGATTCGAACAGAGCACCCTCGGCTCTGAAAGCCGACGTGCTCTTTTCTGCCTTAAGTGCAGTTCGCGTAGTTTTTAAAATTTTAAATTTGTCAGCAGTTAATGTTTCACAGCACATCGAATTATTGATGTCTAGATCTGCGAGGCCATCGCATGATGTACCGTCCTATCATGGGGAAAGAACTTGTTCGTATAGAATCCGTCAGCGTCAGCGTCACTCCTATTGAAATATATTTAACCAGTTACAAACCCCTAAACGATTAGCTACGAAATTGTTAAGGTCTGTGATTGGTTTAAAATATGTCAATATGAGTATCGCTTACGCTGACGGATTCTATGTGAACAGGCCGAAAGTCTGTCGGTAGAGCTGTGAATTTGGCGACCATTTCTATTTTCGTTTAGATTGTAAGATATCGAGTTCATAATAGGGAAATAGTCGAACCAAATGCATAAAAATCCCTTGGTTAGTTCTGGAAAAGGTTATACATTTACCATCCCTTTCTGCCATATCATCAAACTATCACAGCTGTAACTTCTGGACAAAAATGTATTCGACTTTCCCATCTACCTGTCATCTCTTTTGGTCTTCCAGGCATCAAAGACCCTCCGGGATCTGTCGAAAGGGAAACAAAGTGTTTTCATCGTGCTCGCACGCAAGCCAGGCGATTACTGATCGCGAGCTTGAAATGTCGGAAAATTTTTGGCGGCTATAATTGCGCGCGGAGAAAAATGTCCCCGATCACGCCAAAGGCCGGAGTAAGTTTTGACAGACGATTTTCCCGTCTTAAATCTTGGAGGAAGAGTCAAACGATGAGTTTGACAATAGAAAGAAAATTTCAGAGACAAAATAAATAAATCGAATCAGCGTCCCGTGATCTTTTTTGACTGCAGGAAATATTTATGTAGAAGAGAAATATTCACTGTATGTGTTCGGTGATTCTCGTTGCCTATAACACGAAAACTCAACTTTGAATAATCGAAAAAAATTAAGAATTTTTGACAACTTCAGTAGGAAGACAAACGAGCTTGGAACTTTTGCCACGTCATGGCAACTAGTATTTTTAATTCTATTTGAAGGGTATCTCATTTGATAATGATGTATCACAATACAGTCGATTCCGGTTAACTGAACCACCTGTTAATCAGACCAGCTGCTTATTCGAACCGAATCCCATCTTTTAACATAGGGCATGTCCGTTTAATCGGACCAGCTGGTTATTAGGACCAAAATGATCGCGTCCCGATGTGGTCCGACTAACCGGAATCGACTGTATATTCATGTCTGAGTCAAGACAAAAGATAGAATGCATTTCAAACTTCACTATTATCATCTGTTGGCTGGAAGAGAACTTTTTTGTTCGTGGCAATAGGTAAAATCCAATTACCCGAGGATGGTTAGCAAAGATACATGGTAGACTGACGATTATTTTGCGACTTTCTACACTGACCCAGGCGCAGGGCGTTTAAAAAAAAGTTTCAGTTCAGAGCAGAAATTGCGCCAAATAAATAAAAAAAAAGGCATCGCTACCGCATATAAAAGATCTGGGCGATTTTCGTTCCTGATTTGGTGGGCATACATCAGCGTAAAGCTATGTCCACACTTTTGCGCTTTTGCGTTCGCTTTCGCTTTCGACATGTCGCACGGAGAGAGAAATGTGAGGCATGCTCAAGCTATGTCCACACTTTTGCGCTTTTGCGTTCGCTTTCGCTTTCGACATGTCGCACGGAGAGAGAAATGTGAGGCATGCTCAAGCTATGTCCACACTTTTGCGCTTTTGCGTTCGCTTTCGCTTTCGACATGTCTCACGGAGAGAGAAATGTGAGGCATGCTCAAGCTATGTCCACACTTTTGCACTTTTGCGTTCGCTTTCGCTTTCGACATGTCGCACGGAGAGAGAATTGTGAGGCATGCTCAAGCTATGTCCACACTTTTGCGCTTTTGCGTTCACTTTCGCTTTCGACATGTCTCACGGAGAGAGAAATGTGAGGCATGCTCAAGCTATGTCCACACTTTTGCGTTCGCTTTCGCTTTCGACATGTCGCACGGAGAGAGAAATGTGAGGCATGCTCAGAGTGATGCGTCACCACCTACAAATTCCAGGACAGCACATGCGCCGCGATAGAGCATGCGATATCGCAGGCGTATCCAACCCAAGTGGATTTTCTTGCGGAATTCCATGCGCTTTTCTATTCTGAAAGGCAGTTTTCAAGCCAGTGTTCAGAATGTCGCAGTCTTCGGAAGAAATTTTGAATTTGATTGATGATTACAGAAATTTATCGGCATTGTGGGATGTCAACCACTCCGCATACACAAATAAAATTATTAATACATTTAAAATAATTATTTAATAATAATTAATGTGTATTGTTTTAAAATAAAAACTAAATGCATTTTTAAACAAAGCAAATTGAAAAAAAATTTTGAAAACTTGTACTATATCATTGAAATTTTCTTTTTGAAATACAGGGAGAAGATTTCAAAAATATGCATCAGCTAATTTGTTATTATAAAAATACTGAATAAAAAATTCCCCATAGCTTATCATAGTAATTAAAAACCCACTTTGAAAAAAAAAAATAATGTTTTAGTATTATAAAAGCAGGTTACAACCTGAATTCACGTTTTGCGTGACGTAATTTCCCCCTCCCCCCCCCCCCCCCATGTCATGCATTGCTTGCATCCAAATGCGTATGATCTTGCAAGTATCATTTTCATTTGAAGCTAAATATCATCGACACATTTTAAATGTAGGCATTTTTTAGTCCATCATGGTTTTCTCGTCGTGTTCTTCATTTAACCCCCTGTTAAAGAAAAATGAACGATTTTCATTACTAACAAAATATACTTCTTAACTTCTTACATATGTAGAAATTTTTTTTTTATTATATATGAAAATTCAAAAGTAATTCTTCATGGCCCGCTTTGCTCAGAAAAGAAGTAAATGTCTCAATTTAATTCTTTACTTTATATTAAAGAGATTACTTACTTACTTACTTACTTACTTACTTACTCTCTCTCTGTATATATATATATATATATATATATATATATATATATATATATATATAGTAGGATTAGCTAACGATTTTTCTTGAATTTTCTGTATACTTCAAAAGTTATATAAATGTTCCTTTTATTCACAAATAAATTAATATACCAGTGTAATTTTACACTACATATTTAAGAGATATAATTTTAATAACAAGCAGTATTCTACCGTTTTCTATTCTTAGTATTTGTTTTTATTACTTCATAAACAAAGCTATAAATTGTAGTTCTATTTCTAATAACTTGGCATATAAAAAGCAGGTCTTCTCTATATTCCGTATCACCAATTATTAATTTCTCTATCAAACTACATTGATGTAGAACCTACGTGTATAAGAAAAACCATCTCTAATCGCTTACTGAGGTATTATATAAAAATATTATGTTTAAATTTATATTTATTTTTTAGTCTTCTCATTTAGATCATTTTCTCCTGCACGTGCATACACACACACACACACACACACATATATATATGAATGATAAATATGCAAGTAGAGGGATTATACATATTTATATACAGAGCACCGTACCAAAATTGTAGTCTATTCTTGTTGCACATTCCTTGTTGCTTTACGTAAAAATAGTGATCACCTTATAAACTCCGCGAAATCATAAGAAACGCAGCAGTAACCGTCCGACTCTACCATCTCGTGAGGCATGAACTGTCGAACAAGTGTGGACAACAAATCGAATGCGTCGAGAGGGATGCAGGGAAGCATAGGCTAAAAGTAAGTTGAAAGGAAAGACGAACCGCAAGTAGAAACGTCTGTGAAGTTGGTCCCCCGACATTGAGATATCCAAATTTTGAAAACGGCATTCGTTTGAGCGTTGTTTGAGCGTGTTTGAGCGCCAAAAATTTTCGTTTGAGCGCCATTTTTAAAAGAGTTATGAGCATTTCCTTTTTTGCCGTTTTCAAGGTAGAATATCTAAATGTCGGGGGGGGGGGGGCTAGGTGTTTTTCCCGCCAAAAAATGAAATGTTCATAACTTTTTTAAAAACGGCGCTCAAACGAAAATTTTTGGCGCTCAAACTTGCTCAAACTTGCTCAAACGAACACCGTTTTCAAAATTTGAATTTCTCAATGTCGGGGGGGGGGGGGGGGTAGGTGTTTTTCCCGCCAAAAAATGAAATGCTCATAACTTTTTTAAAAACGGCGCTCAAACGAAAACTTTTGGCGCTCAAACACGCTCAAACAACGCTCAAACGAATACCGTTTTCAAAATTTGGATATCTCAATGTCGGGGGGCCAACTTCACAGACGTCAAGTACGTAGCGAAATCGAACTCGAAAGCGCAAAAGTGTGGAAATAGCTTAAGCGTTACTCATACTGTAATATATTTAACCAATTACAAACCTCCAAACGATTAGCCACGAAATTGTTAAGGTATGTGATTGGTTTAAAATATGTCAATACGAGTAACGTTGTCGCTAGGGGTGCGACATCGATAACAAATCATCGATGTTTTGAAACATCGATATTCAATATTAAAACATCGATGCTAATAAAACATCGCCCAAAAACCATCGATGTTTTTAAACATCGATGTTTTAGAACATCCATTTTTTAAAACTGGTTTAGTAACCTTTTTTACTTCGGTTAGTCGTGGGGGGCGGGGGGTTTAATTTTACTCTCTGATTCGGCTGACACATATGATAAAAACTTGGTTGTTTTTGCCTTGGGCTACATTGATGACTCAAAATTCTCGTTGTAAATATTGCCATGTTTTGCCTATAAATGTCCATATAAATTCGTGGTATTGCCAGAAGTTTTGAGGGACTTAAGGCAAATATTGCATTTTGCCAATTTGTCAGAGGTTTTGCAAAAATATTTCCAAACGGTACTTTTGGGAGGCATCTTACTAATAATATTAACGCCATCTTATATAAAACAGAAGAAAACAAAACATCGAAGAAACATCGACATCGATGTCGCATCCCTAGTTGTCGCTGACGGCCACAGTGTGAACAGGCCCTTGCAAAATTATTTGGGCAGGAAATCTTTGCTAACTCTGTAGCAGGGCTTTATGTGGACTTTGAACCGAAGAGAAAGAAAAGAAAATGTTCGAGTATTTTAAGATAGATCAAATCCACAAAAATTTTTTCATCAAAATAATTTTTTCTTTAGTACAGGAGGAATGGTTCTTAAAATAATGAGGTATTATTGATTGTGATAACTGGATTATGAATGACATAGTTAGATGGAAAGATTTAATAAAATCACTCAATAAACTTTCATTTCAGCGCAGTACTGAAATTAGCTGAAATTCTTCATTTCGTATGAATTGTACGGGTGGTCTAGTTCAATCTGATCTTTAACCGAGAATTGATTAATCGATTTGAAGATTTCGATTCGAAAAGACTAAAGTTTAGTATTTTCTGGAGTTTTCTAGTTAAGTCTAGTTAGTCTTTTTAGTTGTTCTGGTTATCGGGTTTTCTAGATTTATCAAGAACTACCAGGAGTAACCGGCGATGCATGGAATTTTAAGAACGTTTGTTTACCAAAATCAATTTAAAAATTAAACACAATATAAATAACATAGTATTAAAAAAAACATGTGAAATGTTATTCACATCAACAGTATGAAAACCTAATATAAAAATATATAAATTTATAATAAACTCCTCAGAATTCAGCTAGCTTCAGCCTGTCATCATTGTGCCACTAAAAGCTATAAAGGAAAAATGTCAAAGTGTCTTTTGGCCTTGTGAACTCTGCATGAAAAATTTAACACAGTATAAATAACATAGTATAAAAAAAGCATGTGAAATGTTATGCACATCAATAATATGAAAACCTAATATAAAAATATATAAATTTATAATAAACTCCTCGGAATTCAGCTAGATTCAATTTGTCACCATTGTAACAAAAAAAGCTGAAGTTACAGATTTAGCAGAATTTTCCAATAGAACAATTAAATGACTCCAGCATTGCCTCTTAAAAAAATGAAGTGTTTGATTGAAGACCTGCAAAGCATTTAACTCCTATCCATACTAAACTCCTATCAGCCTCCTCTCCATAATATGCTCATTTTCTCTCAATAGTAAATTCCTCGGAATTTAGGTATTGTACCGTAGTAAGCCAAGCCTTTCGCTTCAACTATTTACTACGATACGCTAAACATACTACAACTACTACATTTAAAGCAAGTATGTACAACGAGTTAGAATATATAGTTAGATAATCAGGTTGGCTTTTTGGGGTTGCAAGACAGCTCTGGCCTAACAAGGTCTCCGACCCGGAGAGGTCCGCCTCTCTGCACTCAAAAACAGATCTCATCCTCGTGGACTCTTGCCGTCTATCTTTATATCTTTATACTGTCGGCGAATTCAAATGGATTCTCTGGCGTTTGAAGAGCTGGTAAGTGTTCGAAGTTTATGAGATTCCAGCTGTCACTATAGTGTCAAAATCTGAAGAGCCCTCGAACCACTCTGGGATTTATGCGTTCTATAACGTCAAAAACCGCATATTACAAGAACTTTATGGCCTCTTATCCTAAAGTTTATGAGACCACTCAGATCAACAGTTCGCAGATAGATGACATGTTGAGGGGTAGGAAAGGGGCATCACATACTTATATAAGTACTAATTTCGTGCAGTAATTGAGACAATGTCACAGTATAATTCAGCCTTTTATCATTGTACCAATAACGCTGAAAATGAAAAATGTGGCAGTGTCTTTTGGACTTGTGAACTGTACATGATGGAAGGAGCTTAAAAAATGTACCTCTAAGCAGATTCATAAACTATGTTTATCGTTTCTTGATTCGGGGCAAATGCATGCAGATTTCTTGAAGTTCCAACTCAAGAGCACGCAACATAAAACTGTAGAGGAGAAAAGCAAGTTGACTCCAGCTACATTGAAGATTGTCCTTGGGTCTTATTGATGGACATAGCAAAAGCTAATAGAACTGGATTTCTCCACTTTTTGTGATAAACCACAAGTTATGGACATTTCTCACCTCCAAGACCCGTGAGGCACTGTCGGCTCGGAATATCTGCAGCCGATATTGGGAGGCAAGAACATTGAGCAATTAATACGTTCCTGTTTCCCTCTTCGTTTTACTTTTTTTCTTCCTGTTGATGTCTGTTTTCTTGTAACCTATTTTTTGCTGTTTTTGTTTATTGCTTGCCATTGGAAAAAAAAGTATTTTCTAGTTTTCATAACCGAAATGTTTTATAAATTTTAAATTGAACACCCCCCCCCCCCCTCACACAAAAAAGAAAAGAAAAAAAAAAGCTAGATGGATTATAGACCGACATCGCTTAACTAAGAAATATTGGAATCACAAAAATATTTCGTCAGCATCGTGAAGGAATTCGTAACAAGAATCCCCGCACCCCTCTATTTTAAACTTATATCTCTACGGCCAGGGGCAATCTATCAAACTTGACAGGGATCCCGTAGACCCCTGATGGGAAATTCCCGATAAGGGACCAGAATTTTACGATCAGTTTCTGGACTCTTCAACTCATTTTCTTACCAGTACAATTTTTAAAAATCAAAACACTAGCCGACAGGAACTGTTGAGTAGTAAAAATTATTCGCCAACATACAAAATTATTCGCCAACGTACACTAGACTTTGTTTCAAGACATACGACAGCTGTGTTGATTCCCACGAATCAGGTGAACAACAACTCACGAATATCTCGGCTGAATGAGATTTTGACAGGAAAAAAAACCCTCTTTGCGTTTTTGGTAATTCAGTGATTTGTGTTTAAAATTCTCTAGAACGCCCATGACCTGTTGGATCACATACAATTAAAAAATTATGGAAAATTCAAAATAATTTCAATTTTGCATTGAAAGGAAGGTTTATTTTGATGTAAATATTTCAATTCAATCCTACTACTCAAGAATCGAATTTAATTAATCCTCATGATTCTGAGGGTACGTACGTACACACACTATTTTTCTATACACAATCTCATGTGAAAACAAAACTAATTCTGTATTAATGCTGAATAGGTAAAATCCTCCTTTTAAAATTGTCTCTTTCTAACGGTTGAATCAGAAAATTGTCTAATTGTCTCATGGAAGTTTATTTTCATAGCCTACTTGTTCTCGATGGATAACATTGCTAGTCCATTTAGCCTGATTTAGTTCATTGTTGAGCGCAAATAGTTTTGATGATTTTCTGCTTTGAAAAACTTCTTGCCCAAGTTCCAACGGAAATGCAAATTGTCAAAAACAACTTTAGTGCTAAACACAAGTTTGGTACTGACTTTTGAAAGTCCAATGAAAAATGAACTAACAACAATGGTCTCAAAACCCGAAGAGCTGACCATTTTTACCATGTTTTTAACTTACTTTCTTGTTTGTTTGTGGGTGTGTTTGTCCCTTACAAATATTGCAATCGATTTTTAACTAACTTCCCTACTAGCTAGACATTTGAAACTTTTAGAATATCTCAGAACACGATGACGATGCATTTTTTTAATACTTTTAGCCATCTTTAAGCAGATTTGAATTCATTTTCAGTAAATTTTGTTTTGCAGACTGGTGCAGCCATCTATCGGCCGGGACGGAAACGAAAAGTTAAACTCAAGTTAACTTCCAATTAACTTCATTTTCTTTCAAGTTGATGGGATAATTCATCAAAAAAAATTTAAAAAAGTATTTATTAATATGTAGAATTGTCAAGTTTATATGATTCAACAGAAAATTTGAAAACATGGTATATAAAAAGTTCTTTTTATCTTGTAATTATTTTACTTCCTTTATATTAATATTTGAAGCTTGTATATGACGTTTTAGTCTTTATTTCTGGTAAAACCTCGTACTTAGAAAATTCATCTTAACTTTCAGTTTCGAATTTGTTATGAATCAGTGGAGTAGCGAGCATAACTGGCGCCCGGGGCACGATACCTTTTTGGCGCCCCCTATGGTCTTGGGAACCAAATGGTCCAATGAGCTTGGAGACCATTTGGCGCTCCTCTGTGAGTGATGCCCGGGGCATGATAGACCCCCTTGCCCCCCCCCCCTCCCCTCTCTACGCCACTGTTATGAATGTTCTCCATGGATGTTTGGAGTTCCAAATACAACCTATCTACACATTGGAACATGGACTTCCTTATTTCTTCTTGTAAAGATAAACATAAGTAAAAGTTCACCCAGCACCATCTTTTAAGATCTTTTTCTGCCTCTCTTTTCAATATCAGTTCCCATTATTTCACATTTCTGGGAAGCGAAGTCCAAAGTATCAGTAAATAAAGATCCTCTATTTTTCTTAATAAAAAGTTCCAATTCTCTTAGTATATTTAAGCCTTGTCCAAGGAAATCCCCTTAATTTGTAGGTAGCGTTGAGTGTGGTTGATTTCCTCCAAAATGTCTGACCACAAACGTAGAAACGCTAAAGACGTAAAATCGCAAACATTTGCCATTATAATGTGAGCTGATCGTCTTGTATCTAGGTTTTCAGGCTCGTCTCACAGCTTCTCCACTGCATCGATCAATTTTTCAAAATTTTTCATTACTAGTTTCACAGCTGCTTGCTGTGCACTCCACCTTGTATCGAACAGCCTTTTAACTCCCACAACGGCAGTCAAAATTTCCCATCTGTGAGTTGAGCCCCAGAAGAAGTTGTAAAAATTTTCCAGTGTGCCGAAAAATGTCACAGTGGTTCAGAATGCAACTGAAAGCTTGCACCCCACACAAATAGAGTGAGTGATTGGCCCATGCCACGAAGATGGCTCTTTTAAAAACTCACTGCCTCATTTTTAAAAATCGGTTTTCATACCATCCGATAGGGGTGTTGGCCAGTTACCTACATCACAAAAAAGAGGAACTTTACTTATTTCGTCTGAAATTTCAATATCAGGCTCTTCTG
Source organism: Dolomedes plantarius (assembly GCA_907164885.2). Classification (NCBI taxonomy): domain Eukaryota; kingdom Metazoa; phylum Arthropoda; class Arachnida; order Araneae; family Dolomedidae; genus Dolomedes; species Dolomedes plantarius. The sequence continues at coordinate 193,082,952 of OU015496.1, read as the reverse complement.
CTTCACCTTCTTTTTGAGGTAATGTTCCGTCTCCGTCTAGGTCTACATATTCATTGACACTAACTAGAAGAGGATGAGTGCCCCCCTAAGCTTTGCTGACTTATCATGAAACTTTCTTCCTGTGTTTAAGGCGGCACTGATTCCACAACAGATTCTAATTCCTGCAAGCCAACTCCAGAACTAGTGGGCTCTTCTTTGCTTTTGAAAGTGGAAAGTTGTTGTTGTTGGACGAACTTTAAAATTGATCCTGGGATCAGCTCTGTTCTTTTCTCTTCTGCTTTTTTTCAGTTTCTCCTTTTGAGCCAGTAGGCTGTTTAAGCTTCATGACAGTATTTATGAAAATAATAAGTACAGTATAATATCGCTTTTAATATATTAAATATCTATAGGCCAAACACTTAGATGGTATCCTACTCGGAGTACCTGAGCGAGAGAGAGAGAAGATGATAGAGTGGGCAGAAGTGCATAGCATGATTTCCCCACTACCTTGTCGATCCTCTCAAACCTACAGTAATCCGTCGTCTTACGCGGTTAACCTATCTATACCATCCCTCATTTACGCGAGTCACTTATCCACGGTTCGAAAGAGGAAAAGCAGGATTCTCAGGCCAATGAGGCTGATGACCTTTCACTTTATGTATATGCACAACCGTAATGTTTTCTAAAAACAATAATGTTCTTGTCTGATTAAATTTTTTTTAAATGTATGTAATTTTTTGTGCAATAAAGTTATCATTCAATTAAAGAAAAGGCCCCTGTCGTGGGGCCCCTTTAGTAAGTGGGGCCCGCGGCTGACCGCCCCCATCTAGGTCCGCCACTGATGGCATGAAATCACCTTCTAAAGTGACAAAACATGAATGGTAACTAATCGGAACAACAACCATTTTTATCCAGACCTCGTAAAATGAAATTCATAATTTGCACCAAATTTTATCACCAATGCCGCCTAGGTAAAGTTCTCTGTCTGGCGACTCGTACCCATTTAATTCACTGCACATTAATAACTCCGCCACTGAAATTTTGTTGCTTGGAGGCCAGCATCTAGTGGATGTTACGACTTCGAACTCCGTCTGTAACTGTTTTCCCCTAAAACGGGAATTTTGGTTTTTACTTTCCCTACTGGAGGGAAATGCTGTATGTGTACGGTCATTTGTCAAAAAAAGCACGGCATGAAGGGAAGCCGGTAATGACCATTGTAACGAAAATTTGTAATAGTGTTGTGTTTGTGGTGTTAGTGAATAAATGTTGTGTTTTGTAAAAGAAATGGAATCGGATACCTTTAATTTATGGAACAGTAAAAACGTAACAGTGCCTAATTTTGTCTGCATAATCGAATTCATCCGGGGTTTAGAGAATATGCAAACAAAAATAGACGGACGGCTATTTTACAGATCTTTTTAAGCCTTTCATTATTCTCTTTAACAAAAATGAGCTTCCAAGTGTCATCGCTGTCAGTGGCGTACTCAGGATTTAATCTTGGAGTTGAACGGATAAAAATATTTATAATGTAAATTCAATATTCATAATGCAATTTCTATTTCTTTGGGGGAGGGGAGAGACCCTTGTTCTCCCCCTGGGTGCGCCACTGTGTAAACGAAACGTGAAGAAGCAAAAATAATGTGTGTATCAATTATAGACTTATTTGTTTTTTATTTATGATGTAAATAAAATTCAGTTAATTTGAATTTTGAAAGTCGCCAGTATTTGAAACCGGTTTCTAACGGCTGATATCACTTCGGTTTTGTAGTCTATACTTAAGTCATTCAGATCGCTTATAACGAAACTTTAAATTTTAAGAACAAAGGTTTTTCTATTTTATTTAAAATTACTTTCTAGATATAACATTTTGAACGATCAAAAATTATTTAAATTTATATAGAAATAAATCCATTCTACGTTTTAAACATATCGGTATGATCCGAGGTTTTGACGCAATGCAGCCAACTAAATTTAATTCGTTCCATTATTTATTCAAAATTCAATTATCCGTGACCGCACGCGCTCTTGTTTTTTCTTTCTTTTTTCTAAAATATTCGTAACCTCAGAAATAATTTGCTGAGAAATTACTGCTGGAGTGAGATATATATAGAAATAGAAAATAGTTTTAAACAAAAGCTTTCTAGTTTTCTACTAAATGGATGGAGAAATCAAAGACTGCATAATTATAAAAATAATAACCAAATTGCGAAACAATTTTGCTATTTGCCTGAGGTATTGCCAAAGCATAAATTTTTTTTTTGTGTTTGTGAGCTAAAAATTGCACATCTAAACTTAACAATTGTTTTGAAATGCCCAAGATCCATATGTCACTTCTGAAAAGGTAAAAAAGTTATTTGTCCAAGAGGCTTTTTATTTCTTTTGCCACCATTTTTTACTCACAGCTTACCTTTACGTTACTTACCTTGCGTTTGAGTCTTAAAACGTAATGGACGACATGCCATTTAGCAGATGATAATGGACGAATTGGGAAAAGAAGCTACTTCGCGCCCAATTGCTCTTTATTACAGTGTTTATCCTCAAAATATATTTTCCGAAAAGTGGCAATAATGAAATAGGCTTAAGGAAGGAAAGCGCAAGCATCAAACGATTTCTACTACCGGTTATTCTGGCATCAGTGAGCAAGATAAATTGCAGCTGCATCGCGAATGGCATTTCTTGTGAGAGCGTAAATAATTGACTCTAAGCAGTTTGAAAATTCTGAAATCTGACTTATTAACAATGTTTCTTTATGTACTTTTTATTACTGTAGGTTTATCCTTAATCCGACGAGATTATTCAAGTAATCTCGTAAAAGATGATGGCGTAAGGATTAGCAGCTCTGAGTCTCTTAGGAAACAGACGATTCTGAAAGAGTAAAAGTCATTTGCATAAGAAACTTAACTGATGCTCTATCTCGTTTATTGTTTTTATTCACGGAATGGCAATTTATTTTTCGAAGCTTATTTATATGGAAAGCAGATTTAGAAGACATTATTTATTAGAGGTCAAAGCACAATCCCTATTCAGTTTGAAAGCGCCGGATTTTGAGTCTGAGGTGTAGTAGTGACTTAAGTTATTCAAGGTTGCGAGAGGGACAACAGTAACAGACAGGCAGTGTGTCTGAAAAGTAATAAAAAAGTAAGATCCTCGCTTTGTGTTTGTGGCGATTCATTTCTACCTTATTGCAAGTTCAGTTTATTGTTTTAAAAGGTCAAAGTATTGGTAAATTTTTATATTACCACTACATTTTGTAATATAAAAATTTACCAATAATTTGACCTTTTAAAACAATAAACCACGAGTTTCATGGTGAGTGTGAGGTATATACAGTCGAACCTCCATATATCGAACTTCCCTATATCGAAATTTTCTATATATCGAACTCTTAGCAAATCTCCATGTTCATTACATAGAAAAACTGTTTCTATATATCGAAAAAATCTCTATATATCGAATTTTTTTTCACGACATATTGGGAGATTTTATTCCACTTTAGAATAAAATCTCCCAATTTTTGGCGTTTGAAATAATACTTCGTGGACTTCAATTCGTGGAAAACGTCCCTGATGAAGTTTTTAATGGACTGAATAAATGCGAGTATTTCTTTGATGAACTTTCCGCAAAACTGGCTGTTCAACAAGATATTCGTAGTTTTTTTTAAAGAATGTAACTGTGATCACTGTAACCACTAACTGGATTATTGTTTTTTTTAAAGGTATATAGTATTCAATAAATCTTTCACATTAATTTATTTTTTAGTTATTAACTTTCATTTAATGTGATTCGCATATAAATTGGAAATGGAGTTTCGTATACGAAAATTAGCTTTAATCTTAATGTTTTGGGAGAATTATGATAAAACTAAGATGCCATTAAATTCTATATATCGAAATTTGTATGTATCGAATTTTTTTCCGGCACTTTGCTTCTTCGATATGTAGAGGTTCGACTGTATTTAGTTTTCAAGGTTATTGTGCTAAAATCAAATGCCAGGCAGTAAATTCCAGCTTAAAAGAGAGATGGGGAATTTTTCTTTGTGAGGATTAAATGGACTAACTGCACGTCACTTGTTAGAGCAGAGTGGCATATATAATATGCCGTTCATAGACAGATGTATATTTTTTATGTTATATGCACTAGCTTCCTACAAATGTTACGCACACGAATAAAAACATAGCTTTAAAAGAAACAAGATATGAAAAACAGTCTTGTCATAAAAATGATGTAAAAAATATATATTAATAAATTTATCATCAAATTGATAGAATTCAAGGGTAAAATCAATAGTATCTGCGCATTCATTTTTGCTGCGAACTTCAGTTATAATTGGAAACTTCATTATATACTTCTTTTACTAAAAAATAGAAATAGACTTTATCAATAATTACTATCTTCATTAATTTAATACTTGCTCCGATGATAGAGGGTAGAAAGAATTAAAAATTTATAAAAAAAAACATAAAATGTGTGTGAAGGTGTTGTAGAAAACGCACTAAAATTTCATCAAATATCATCGAAGTAATCTATATACTATATAAAACAGTTCCGTAACTCACTGACTGACAGATAACGCACAGACCAAACCGCTTTACCTAAAAGGGTGAAATTTTGCATGGCGATTTTTCTCATAGTGTTGGGGTGCACTAAGAAAGATTTTTGAAAAATTCTTCTTAGATTTTTAAAAATTAAATTTTTAAGCTGTTTTTGGAACATTCTTTAAAGTTTCCATTTAAAATAATAATTTGAGGGTTATAAGATTTATATCATGAGAAAGATCATAAAAATTCTTTTAAAATGAAATCTTTTTTGAATCTTTACCTCCATTTTCTGATTTTTGGTGAATTTTTAAAGATAAATTTTTAGAATTGAATTTATTAAATGCTGATCACGTGGTTTCTTTTCTTTTTGTGATACTTTAAACTAATTTGCGTCACGTGCATAACAGCGAAATAAATTGACAAAAAAAATTTTGTTTTTTCTTTCTAATGCGGCAGACGATTGGACATTATCCAAAAAAATATTAAAATACAGTAAAAGAAATGTTCCTTATATCCGTTACAATTTTTTTATATTATTTTTGGCATTAATTGCATACATTCATCGTTGTATTTACTATAAATATATTTTTTTTGTTTTTTTTGGCATTAATTGCATACATTGATCGTTGTATTTAATTTGAATGTACTCCGTAGCGAAGCACGGGTATTCAGCTAGTTTAGTTATATATTATTGCAAATGTAAAATAGTTAAAAACGAGGGAGAAAATTTCTAAAATTGTCCAGATTGCAAATTCAATGACCTGTATTCAGTATTACTTGATATTTTTAATCACGTGATCCATTTCCCTTCTGATTACAAGCAGTTCTTCGCTAAAAAAATATATATATATATCTTTTTACATTACCACAGTAACGTCTTCGGTGTACAAACACTCTCAAACACCATTAACCCCTAAATATTAAATAAAAATCATTCCTGCAGCCGATAAAGTATTTAACGTTCACACACCTCAAGAGCTTAGCAAATACTTTTTTGGCGTTTTATTTACTTTTGAAAAGGGATTAAGAATAACATTCTATTTACTCTAGTTATTAAAAAAATTGATTGCAGTATTATACAAATATTTTCTTTTGATGCATTTTAATGAATCGGTTTGAGAAGAGGTAGAAATTAGCAACGATTATTGCTGAAAAAGTGCATGGTGAATGCTCGATGTTGATAAGAGTATTAATTTTTCAAACAAACAATGATGTATGAAGCTGCAGGGAAAAAAGATATTTAAATACTCATTAATTTTGTTCTTTCTTCCCATTAATAGCCCTTAAGAGACTTCGCCTATAAATATTCATCGTGCACGTTGGATAGAGCAAGAAGCAAAATATCTGAACTTTTCTCGCCAGAAATTGACAAATATTTAACATAAATTCTGCCGCTCTAGAGACTGATCGGGGCGAGAAATACATTATAAAACAGAGGTGGATCTACGAGGTTTTCATGCTAAATACACTTTAATCTAGAACAAGATCTCACAACAAGAGCGCGAATTTTAGGGTTTCAGGAAGCACGGGTGGGGGGGGGGGGGGGAGGCATCGGGACCACTATTCAGAAAACTGCGATGTCCTGTAGATTCTTTATAGGGGATGTAAATTTAGCATACATGTATATATATATATATATATATATATATATATATATATATATATATATATATATATATATATATATATATATATATATATATATACACAGTGATTTCCGCTTATAAGAATCACGTTTGTTATTACTGTTTTTGATTCTTATAGTCGAAATTTAGGTTTTTGGACAGGCACACACACACCTATATATACATGAGATAATTTACCATAAAATACTCTTTGATTTACGTTAATTATCTTTTATTAAAATTATTTTTTTATAATTTTAAAAATATAACTTAATTTCTATACCTATAATTAGATATACATGATTATAGTAAGAGAAGAAAAAAATTCAATATTTGTTACAACATACCTGCTGTCATGGAGAGAAAGTTTTTCATCATCTTCAATTGATCTGAGATCATCATAGCTATAATTAGGCTTATTCGTTCTCTGTTTTTTCACTAGTGTTGTATTTTCATCCATCCTTAATTTTTTCCCCTTCCTGTAGGGACCCCTTTGCCCTTTCCCTTTATTATTTCCTTATCCTTTTCTTTTTATCTTAAACTCCTTTTCCTTGCTTATCCTTTGATTTCTTATCTTTAAGGTCTATTCCTTTTTTTTTGTAGGAAACAAAGTTTTTTCGAATATGCTGCAGATCTTTTATTAATGCTATCAATCAATTTATTTTAAAAGGGTGATGATGTGATAATATCGGCTTATGGGCCCTACTTGGTTTCGAGGTGTTTTTCTCAGGTAACGTAGGCAAAGGATTTATTTCTTCAGGAGTCACTAAGAAATAGTTTGAACTTGTTGTTTGATCAATACCTTCCACATTGTCACTACTGCTACATGGTTGTGGATTTCGCCTTTGCGTCATTGCATCTTCAGCTTCAGAGGAAACAAGGCTGTGAGAGTGAAAACTAAAATGCCTAATATGAGACCCTATCTCATATTAGGTATGCTTTGGGGTCTCACATTTGGCACGACCATGTTGTTGAACACGCCAACGAATTTTTTAGGTTAGGATTGACGTTAGCTTAAAAACAAACAGGCGTGTTTACACTCCACATTTATAGCTACCTATCCAGTACTAACAGTTTTAATAAGAGTCTTACCTTGAAGGTGAAAACAGCCAATGAAAATGGTGATGCAAAAAAGTCGACGAGCACACATTCAGGAAAACAAATACTGCAACTTTGTGTGCGCTTGCAACCACTCGACTGACTCACCGATTACGAATTATGCAATAGACTACTGTTTTAGGCTAGGAATGCGACATCGATGTCGATGTTTTAAACATCGATTTATTGAAGCCGATTTATTTTAACATCGATGTTTTGTGCTCGATGTTCTCTACGTTGTCTCGATGGGTTTTTTTAATGAAAAAGTACCATAATAAAAAAAATTTATCACGTAGCATAATTTTTACACTCAGTAAATGTAAGTCTGAATTCTGAAAAGGACGAATACAAAAGGGGGAACGGTTCCTTAGCAAACAGACAAATGGCAATCCACAACCAATGAACCAATCAGGGCGCTTGGAATGTTCCTGACACTCCAGAACCTTCCATGGGGTTTTATTTTGCAAATAGTTTATATATACACGAGAGCAGCCTTTTAAGTTTTTGTTTTGTTCTGGTTTTATATAAGTTGGCGTTAATATTATTAGTAAGATGCCTCCCAAAATTACCGTTTGGATTTAAATATTTTTGTAAATTTCTGACAAATTGGCAAAATGCAATATTTGCCTTAAGTCCCTCAAAACTTCTGGCAATACCACGAATTTATCTGGACATTTGATGGCAAAACATGGCGATATTTACAACGAGATTTTTGAGTCATCAGTGTAGCCCAAGGCAAAAGCAACCAAGTTTTTGTCATTTGTGTCAGCCCAATCAGAGAGTAAAATTAAATCCCCCCCCCCCCCACGACTAACCGAAGTAACATTAATGTTAACGATTACTAAACCAGTTTTTAAAAAAATGGATGTTCTAAAACATCGATGTTTAAAAACATCGATGGGTTTTGGGCGATGTTTTATCAGCATCGATGTTTTAATATTGAATATCGATATTTCAAAACATCGATGTTTTGTTATCGATGTCGTATCCTTATTTTACGCTACAGTTGCCAGGCGGCAGTACTTGATACGTCCTGTAAGCTGGGGTCTCATATTCGGCATACTTACCCTATATATATATATATATATATATATATATATATATTAAAAAATTTCGCATTTATTTAAAAAAAATCACAATTTTACTTACTTGTTTAGGTAAGCATCAAAATTCTTAATTAAAAGCTAACATTGTAGTGGTCTCTACGTTCTCTTCCTTATGTCCAGTGGCGTAGCTAGGGAGGTGCGGTGGGTGCGGTCCGCACCGGGCGGCACATATTTTGGGGCGGTATATTTTTATTTAGTATTAGTTGTAAAAAACCACTTGTTCAATTCATAAATTTACTATTCGATTTCTACAAATTATGAATTACTATATGATTTCGAATATTTTTCCTCATCGTCAAGTCAATGTAGGGTTGAAAATATTATCTCTAAAAATTTTGCTCGGATACAGATTTACAGGACAAAAATTTTGCTCGGATACCAATTGATTGACTTAGAAAGGGCGGCAAATTGGAGACCGCCCCGGGCGGCAAAAGTTCTAGCTACGCCACTGCTTATGTCTTTAGCAATGTCTTTAGCAATAAGTAATAAGCAAATTTTGAGAGTGAGATCTCTCAGTTAAAGACCGCGGATGGTCTTAGATAAGCAATTATGTTAATATATTATTACTATTATAACCTAATTTCGCTTAAAAAGCCGTTTATCACCGAGTTTCAGCCGAAAAATGGTAAAAAAATAATTTTCTCATTTATTCGCTCATATCGGCAAATTTCGCATTTATTCGCATCTATTTTGTAAATACGAAAGTTGCGTATCCCTAATTATATACAATCTGTAAAATTGTAGTTTGTTTTTCATTTCATCTGCGACCTGCGATAGAGTTTTTTTTTTAATGTCACAACTAGTCTGTTAGCGTTATTTTTAGTCTGATGTCGTTACCTTTAATCTAGTCTGTTAAGTAATTAGTTCTGACTATATAAAAAAAAAAAACTAATTTTATTTAAAGTTTCGAAAATTATCAACATTTTCAATTGCTGTTAAATTTGTAAAATTTTGCTATAAAAATAATACAAATCAATGCATATGTACTAATATAGAAAAAACAACAAAAGATTTTCAATATTATATGCATATTATTTGGAATCCGGCTTTTGAGTTCGACAGTCTAGGGAAGGGAGGAATGATATTCTGAACGATGGTGAAACGGAAGAATGGAGCAAAAAAGGTTGAGAACTACTGATCTAGAACACTGGGATTTATAAAAAACAAAAAATTAACTATCTTAAAACGGTCGCCAGTTTCTAAAGCCAATTTTTTTTAACACGTATAAATTATATACATTTTTTTTACTGCATGTTCAGTGTGAAAGAACGAACGGATGAACGATTACGAAGGCTTACGATGACAGCCTCTAGAGCAGGGGTGGCCAACCGGTCGATCGGGATCGACCGGTCGATCTTCGACATGATTTTAGTCGATCGCGAGCCCTAATTTTGTAAATATATGGACTATGTTAGTGACGATAAGCTGCTCATTTTCTACAAAAAATGAGAACTAATCGATCACCGAATAAAAAATCATTGAAAAGTCGATCGCCAACTAAAAAAGGTTGGTCAGCCTTGCTCTAGAGAATTCACTCAGCTTTATTTCAAAACTTTGCTTACACTTCAAGATTAAGGGGGTCTGGGACACATTAAAATTTTTTTTTTTTATTTAATGAGTTAAAATTTTGAATATTTTTTTGTGATGGTCAACCATATAATTTGTAAACAAAATCACATCATAAAATTTCTCAAAAAGATTTTGAAAAATTTTGAAATTTAAAATTTTTAATAAAAGTGGGGTAGTTTAAAATCTTTATAACTCGAAATATTATTTGTCGAATTTCAAAATTTTTTCATTTAATTAAACAGAAATATATAAGTTTTAATTTTTATTCAGCATTTTTTGAAATATTAATTTTTAAAGAAATTAAAAATATTTAGATTAAAAATTACAAAAAAAATAAAAATATGTAACTTATTTTTAAAAATTCATATTTTCAAAAGTAAATATTTTTTTCAAATTTTCTGAATCAAAATTAAAGTAAAATAGTTGGAAAAGACATGTTCCAAGTTTCAATTATTTATCTTCAACGGTTCTTGACTTATAACAATTTAAAGAAGACAAAAGGGGAAAAAACCCATCGTGCAGACAAACGAACTTACAGGTTTAAACAACAATTGGCTACTATTAGAATGTTGCAAAAAAAATAAATAATAATAATAATTTATCCTGTTCTAATTAAGATAGAAACATGATTTAAACGTCATTTTAAGCGTAAAAGAACAAAAAAAAAATTTAATGCAATAAAAAATGTTTCGAAAATCCGAACAATTTTGTGTCCTGGACCCCCTTAAGTCTTTAGGTGTCTGAGCCCGGCTGTCGAATGAATAGCGACGCGAGTAAAATACAAATGTTTGACCATGAATGTTGAGATCTCACATCCAAGTTAAACGTTGTATATTTTTTCCTTTCTTAAATTGCTCGTTGCCCGCAGGAAAAAAAAAATATCTATATTTCTACGGGTTGTTAGCCGTTCTTTCAGTTTTGAATTTTATGATAAGTTCATTTAAAAAAATCATCACTTGATTACTTTTTCATCTGTACTTCACTAAACAAATCTACATTTTTGAAATTCTATTCTTATGATATTAGTAGGTGGTACATCAGTTGGCATCCCCAAGATGTTTTTCGAAAATCTTTTTATTTTAATATAATATTTTCAAAAGACAGTTTAAATTTTGTAGCGATAGACGTCAATAATTTAATGCATAGTAAAAAATTAACAGTGATAATTTTTAAAAAAGCACCTATCTATATATATAAAACGCGTAGGTATGCGGCACAAAAATCGGCGATATTTCTACACTCCGAATGGCAACGGCTGCAACTACCAGATGTAAACATTAGCGGCCAACCGCGTGTGTGTAGTGGTTCGACGATAGCACGTAATTTGGTACAATTTAATTGGTGTGTTTTACACGTGAATAATTTTAATTTATCCACGAGATAATTTATTCTTTTGATCCATCGGTTTTTCTAAATGTAAGTAAGAGGACAAACTTTTGACAAAATACTTTAGACCTATCAAATCCAGTGTTTAGTGATGGACAGTTGTATGTAGGTTTATCTAGAGTCCGTTCTTTTGAATCTGTCACTGCAGTATCTCCTACTTCTTAAATACTCACCTGTGTATATCAAGAAGTTTGAGGAATATCATGGTAAAATATTAATAATTGCATTATAATATCTTAATAGTAAGTAAGAGTTAATTGTCTACACTTTTTTTAGCAGTACTTGCTGAATTTTTAATCCATTTTATAAGTGAAGACATTTTCCCAACAATTTTTTATTTGGTATGATTAAGTGTAGATATCTGAATTGTGAACAATACTACATATAGAGAGTGATGTAATCCATACTATATTTTAGTACTTGCTGCTTTTTTACTCCTTTTTTAGTGAAAAAAGTTCTCTAACAATTTCTTATTTGATGTAATGATAAAGGATAGATATCTAAATTTTGAAAAATATTACATACAGAGACGAATGTAATTTTTAAAATCTTTGTTGTTTGATTTCTCAGTCTTATCTTTAACTCTGTTCTGAAATAATGAAAATTCATATTTTGTTAATCACGATATTTTAGAATCAGCCTTATAGAGAATTTTGCAATGATTATAAATTTTTTGGCTGAGATCGCACTACCACTTAACAACGTATATTTATAATGACATGTAATAGTAACATTCCTTACATACGTTTCTTTCAGTTGAGTTGTTTTGCAAAAGAAAATATAAAACTAAAAGCGACCATGCTGGTCGCGCAGCGGCTAGTCTCAATTTAAAACCCGCCTTCGTACGCAAAAAAAAAAAAAAAAAAAACAGAATTAAAATATATACATTTACCAATGTGTGATAATAAATTATAGAGAGAAAAATCCCCTATAGCTAATCATGGGGATCTGCGATGTCAACTGTTGTACCATCGCAGATCTTCAGTCTTTAAAGTAGTAGAATAAAAAATTTAGCTTTTTCTTAATCATTTGAAAAATTTCTAGATGAAAAGTGACTACAATTTACCATTTTACAGCTTTTATAACGGCTTATTTATTAAAGCCATTTTTCTAATCCCAAGGCTTGTTTTAACAAAAAACCTAAAGATGCTTATATTTGCTAACCATTATAGAGTTAAGGATTGCACAATTTGATACCTTTATAGTTAATAAGTATTTTCAATTAAAATTTAAACTATTCCAGAGCCAGAACTATTCATTGTAGTTACACTTTTAATAAATTTTTCAAGTGCTTTGGAAGTAGGTTTAATAGAGAATCGTAAACAATTCATTTCCGGTAGAAGAATCGTGAAAAAAAAAAAAAGAAATTAGCATATGGCTATAATTTTTAAGCCTCATGAGAAGAGAGCATAAGAATCATTAATCTTCCTAAGAAACAAACATTTACAGAGCGAAATAAAATCACTCTTGAGATTAGAAATAGCTCTCTGAAGCAGTCGATGGAAGAAAAAAAGTTTCAGTTCAGTTTGGAAACAATGAAAAAAGAATCCCCTTAATACCCAAACTAAATGTATCTCTCTTTTTTTTAATGTTTTCTCGTCGTTTTCGTTGTTTAATCTATATATATATAAAAAAAATGAAAGCAAAGCTCTTATTTTTAACTTTCCTCTCGTTTTCCGTGTTCGTCTGGTCTGCTGACCAAGGGAGAAAAAAAAATATCAAAAACTGTTTCCGTGACTTGTAAGGAAAAACAAAATCTGTGACACTCTTTGA
>OU015496.1:192984878-193064878 GCA_907164885.2 Dolomedes plantarius | reverse complement strand
TATCGTTTTTCAAGGGACCGACTGAACTGAACGATAAATGCGGGAAAACGATAGATGCGGGAACACAACAAAGCAATATGACCTTCGGGACTGAGTAAAATAAACGACACATACGGGAAAACGATGGATCCGAAAACGATCGATCGAGATTCCACTGTATATATATATATATATATATATAAAATCGTAAGGGATATTTTTATAGACAAAATAATGTAGAAGAAAATATTCAAATTAAATCTAATAGGTCATACTAAAGAATAGAGTACAGTTAATATAGTACAGTTTGAGGAACATAATATCTTTTACTGTATTTTAATATTTATTTGGATAACGTCTAATCGTCTGCCGCATTAGCAAGAAAAAACAAAAATTTTTTTTGTCTATTTAGTTGCTATGCACGTGACGATAAATTTATTTAAAGTACCAGAAAAAGAAATCACGTGATCAGCATTTAATAAATTAAATTCTAAACATTAATATTTAAAAATTCACCAAAATTTAGAAAATGGAGGTAAAGATTCGAAAAAGATCTCATTTTAAAGGAATTTTTATGATCTTTCTCGTAATATAAATCTTATAACCCTCAAATTATTATTTTAAATGCAAACTTTAAAAAAGTTACAAAACAGCTTAAAAATTTAATTTAAAAAAATCTAAGAAGAATTTTTGAAAAATCTTTCTTAGTGCACCCCTACACTATTAGAAGAATCGCCATGCAAAATTTCAGCCCTTTAGGTCCCAACGCACAGCGGTTTGGTCTGTGCGTTGTATGTCAGTGAGTCAGTCAGTCAGTGAGTCAGCCAGTTACGGAACTGTTTTATATACAGTGGAATCTCGTTCTATCGTTTTTCAAGGGACCGATTGAAATGAACGATAAATGCGGGAAAACGATAGATGCGGAAACATAACAAAGCAATATGATCGGTGGGACTGGATAAAATGAACGGTACATACGGAAAAACGATGGATCCGAAAACGATCGATCGAGATTCCACTGTATATAGATTAGTTAACCATTAAAAGACAGGAGTTAGAAAATTTAAAAAGCTGTAAAATCGGTTACAAGACAGGCTGCTTTATAATAATAATAATAATAATAATAATAATAATAATAATAATAATAATAATAAATTAAAAAAAAAAGTCAGGTCCGTTCATTTTCCCTTTTTGACCATTCTATTTCTATGAAATGTAAACAAAAATTTACTCATCTTAAAAGTATATCATGTAATACAGGCCTTCAAAATTCGAAATGTGCTAAGAGCCATATTAACTTTACGGAAAGCTGATGCGGGCCGAAAGAAAATGGGATAGATGGGAAAGCGAAAAATATTTTATCGAACAAAAAATAAATCACTCTTTATTTTAAAAATTAAATTAATACTAGTATTTACTGCTAATATATTCTTTTCGTGACATTATTAATCTAAAAATGACATTCTGTATTATTTAGATTTATTATATTATGCGTCTTCACAACAGACTTCGCGGGCCACAGAGTAATTGCTGGTAGGCCGTATATTGTGCAGGCCAGATGTAATACCTACTTCGACAACAAATAAAAAGAACGCTTGTAACATCTAAGAATAAACAGTTTTCAATTAAAATAAGGTTTGCATCCGTTTAAGAGAAAATTTACGACCAAAAACACTTGCTTGCTGCCTAATAGCTTTTTGTATGAAAAGAGCGAAAACAAGTAATATAAAAGCAAAAATTTTTAAAGTCAATTCCTACTTAGGTCAACAAAGAAAAATTTGAGTGTGAACTAATAGTAGGAATTGAAAAAAAGGATTGCCTGCCAGAATCTTGCCTACTGTGCGAGATTAGGAGGGGGGGGGGGAAGAGAGAGAGAAAAAGTTTGTCAGGTTGGGGAATCGATGCCGCAACCTACAGGACGGGAGGAGCCCGCGCTACCGCAGTGCTACCGTTTACAGAGTAGCAACAGTGAAATTACTGTTCAAGAGCAAGAGACGCTCTAGGTATAAAACTAAAATCGATTAATTAAATTTAATTAATGAATTAATATTTGAAAAAACTGTATTAACATCAAGTGTCATCCACTACAAGTTTAAAAAAATGGATTTGAACTTGAGTGGATGAATAAAAAGTATTTTATTAACGATTGAAAATTTGAACAAGATATATATAGGGAGAGTGTGAACTAATAGTAGGAATTGAAAAAGATTGCGAAAAAAACAATCCTTTTATTAATGCATTTTACATTTTTACCATCTTAATATAAGGGAAGCTCAAGGTGTTGATAGAGGGTCCCCTTACATTTCCTTCGGTACGACCATGCTTCATTGAATTCGCTAACTGCACCCCTAAAGTAAAGCAAGTGGTTACGTTACTGTGATGCAGAGAGGTTTGTCTATCTCCCAGGTTTGGTTTTTTTTTTTTCTCGAATAAAATAATCTTAAGAATTTACCTATAAAGTTTATGCAAAAAGGTTAATTTTAAAGTACATATTAAAAGTAAAAAACGTACTCTGCACTTCACATTTAGACATAGGTATTAAAAAGTCGTCGTCTCGTTCGCTTTTAGTTCATTGGTTAGACTAACGATCCAGTAGGCCGTAGATGATGCGTTCTACTCCTGACCTATTTATAACTGGAAAAAAAAATGAAATAGTGCAGCTAAAATGCGTGGTCGTTTTAAAGTTTTTTCTTTTTAAAAGAAAACTACCTTTAACTGTGTTGAGTCACAATTTTTCAATTTTCAATTTCATAAATATCAATTAATGAACTTTTAAATGGCAGGATATCCAGTAAAAGCATTTACTCTGAAAACTAAATTTAACCTACTCCTACTTATTAATAACACCCTAGAAATTCTTGAAAGCCCATAACGCATCGTTTGCCTCAGCCAATGAGACAAAATTTCACATTTTTAACTGCATTGTTATTATATTTTCTGTTTATTTTTAACGTCCCATTCTTTCAGGATTTTGTAATAAATAATATTAAATATTGATCTGATATCTATTGTAAACGAATGTTATAATTTTGTTAAATGAAAACATTGTTATTAGATGTATATATTTCATTACACAATATTCATCACGCAAATTTCATTACACAGATTTAAATATTAGTACTATATGTTTGGGGCGGTACGCTACGGGCAACTTTTTGCTACACAGGGGCTAATTAGACCGGGACCTACAATTTAAAGCCGATTCCGAGCGGCTACAAACATTTATGCCAACAGTGGGACTCAAACCCACAGGATCTGAACCGAATGCCAGCACCCTAGCCCTTCGGCCATCACCTGGCTAAATATTATATGTAGCAACTAGCTGAAAACCCGCGCTTCGCTACGGAGTACATTCAAATTAAATACAACGGTAAATGTATGCAATTAATGCCAAATATATATATATATATATATATATATATATATATATATATATATATATATATATATATTTATAATAAATGAGATGATCAATATATACAATTGATGTAAAAAAATATTTATATATATATATTTATAAAAAAATCATAAGGAATATTTATTTTTTTTTGGATAATATCCAATCGTCTGCTGCATTAGAAAGAAAAAATGTTTTTTTTTGTCTATTTAGTTGTTACGCACGTGACGATAAATTTATTGAAAGTACCAGAAAAAGAAATCACGTGATCAGCATTTAATAAATTAAATTCTAAAAATTAATCTTTAAAAATTCACCAAAAATCAGGAAATGGAGGTAAAAATTCGAAAAAAATTTCATTTTGAAGGAATTTTTATGATCTTTCTCGTGATATAAATTTTATAACCCTCAATGTATTATTTTAAATGCAAACGTAAAAAAAGTTTAAAAAACATTAAAAATTTAATTAAAAAAAATTTAAGAATAATTTTTGAAAAATCTTTCTTAGTGCACTCCTACACTATTAGAAGAATCGCCATGCAAAATTTCAGCCCTTTAGGTCCAGCGGTTTGGTCTGTGCGTTGTATGTCAGTCAGTCAGTGAATGAATGAGTCAGTTACGGAACTGTTTTATATATATAGACTAGCTGAAAACCCGCGCTTCCCTACGGAGTACATTGAAATTAAATACAACGGTCAATGTATGCAATTAATTCCAATAAAAAATAAATATATATATATTTATAATAAATACGACGATCAATGTATACAATTGATGTAAAAAAAACATTTATAAAAAAATCGTAAGGGATATTTTTATGGACAAAATAATGTCCATCGTCTGCCGCATGAGCAAGAAAAAAATTATTTTTTTGTCGATTTAGTTTTTATGCACGTGACTATAAATTTATTTAAAGTACCAGAAAAAGAAATCACGTGATCAGCATTTAATAAATTAAATTCTAAAAAAATTAATCTTTAAAAATTCACCAAAAATCAGAAAAGGGAGGTAAAAATTCAAAAAAGATCTCATTTTGAAGAAATTTTTATGATCTTTCTCGTGATATAAATTTTATAACCCTCAAATTATTATTTTAAATGCAAACTTAAAAAAAGTTACAAAAACAGCTTAAAAATTTAATTTAAAAAAATCTAAGAAGAATTTTTCAAAAATCTTTCTTAGTGCACCCCTATACTATTAGAAAAATCGCCATGCAAAATTTCAGCTCTTTAGGTCCAGCGGTTTGGTCTGTGCGTCGTATGTCAGTCAGTCAGTGAATGAATGAATGAATGAGTCAGTTACGGAACTGTTTTATATATATAGATAAGAGTAGAGGAATACAATATTTAAGAATTTGGAACTGATAAACTTATTAAACTTAAATGTCTTAGTAAGAAATAATTAACAACTTAATTAATTGATGTAAAAATAAACTGTGACTGGGTCACATTTTTTATCTTTTCTAGCACTAACTGTGCAGGGTCATTATATCGACTTCCCATGGTATCAACTTCGCAAAATTTCTGTTACATCTTGTAAGAATTTTTCTATAGGTTTTACAGCAAAGTATTGAGCAGTTTATTTAAGACTTGCTTTGCTTCCTAACACACAAGCTAAATTAAACGCTTACAAATATCGCCTCGTCACTAAACAAATAAGACTTCGTTCAAATTTTAATTAAACACTTCTTTTTTTAATATTTGTACTACGGAAACAAAAACTGCCCGAGATAAAAAAAAGCGAGAAAGAAAGAAGGAAAAACCAGTGCGTAAAACATTGATTGTTGAACTCTTCAATCACTTAAATGTGTTTTGCACTCATTATTTTCTTTTTTCATCTAGCTCTCTACGAATATAATTGCTTTAAAAGCAATTAATTTCTTGTTTCAGGTGAGAGATCAGTTGATGCAGGACGCAAAGAAAGAAATGAAAATAAAAAATAGAAAGTGTAGTTTATTAATATTTTTTTAGAATTGAACCCTATTTACTCCACTCTGACGATTTGTGCTTTCGAAATGAATCTGAGTTTATTAAAATATCGATTTAAAAAATAAACTACAAAATAATACTGATTTTTTTTCCTTTTTAAAAGCCATTAGCAAATTCCGATGTTACTAAATTTTTTATACGTTGGCGTATTTAAGATCGTTTTGCCTGTTGGTTAAGATTCAAACTATTTTAAAGCAAAATAAGATAGTTTCTATAAAACAAATTCCCACAGAAGGTAATGGACCCATTACGTTGATTTTTTTCTTCAACCGTGACGTTACTTCTGGCGTTCATGGGAAACTTTCAGCTTTAGTAATACGTCGGTTTCATCGCTGAATTTTTCTCACAACGATACTCTAACTCCTCCCAGCATGTAATGAGATCCATTAATATTCTGTTGGAGTATATGTCATTTCGGGCATTTGAAGCTTAATGGTCAAATACAGTAAGTGATGAATACAGACAATATAAAATTTATTGCTTTTCTTTTTACGTTGGTTACCAAGAGATAATGAGCCTAGTCTCGGGACGTACGAAAATTTCGCCATGTGAAAATGATGTCACTCTTAACGTTTATTTTTAAACGACAACAATGTCCACTGGTAGATCTTTAAAAAAATATACGTCATGATGACGTCAGTTCTGCAGGAAGAAATTTTCATATGCCCGAGACTAAGGCACAATACCAGAGCTTGCAAAAATTTCGCCAAACGAAATGACATCATATTGAGACACATTTCTCATATTATCTACTAATGAACGCCGTTGGCGACTACTAGTACACGTCATGATGACATCACTTTAGTTCAACAATAATTTTACAAGCCTCGAGACAAAGGCAAGGCCTCAAAATCGAAATCACTTTCCAGCTATTCTCGGAAAAAATAAAATAAAAAGTAACTAATATTATTATTTTTAAAAAATTCATTGCTTTTACAGCGTTACCCTAAAGCATAAACCATTTTCCTCTGAAAGCTGAATGGAAAAGTCGTAAATCACATCATAGTTCTTCCCGAAAGAAATGCGTTTAAAATCAACGTGGTCATTATCTCTATTTGAAATTCGAAATATCGTATGCCTTTTTTCCTTACGTTTGCAGTTTTATTTAATTTTTTTTCCTTCGTGGTATTATTACCTGGCAGACGATACACAAATGCATAAAATTTACAATGAAATCAAAATTTTTTTTCTCTTTTTATCTCCGTTTTTCACAGAAGAATGATTACAAAACATATTTCTGATGAGATAAACCAACGAGCATGAAATTTTTTTTTGTCTCATTTCTCTCTTTGCTTCTGTTTTGGAAAACTTCCTATACTTTTTTTTTTGTTTTTGAAATATTGATTTGAAAAAAATGCATTATTTAATAGCTTTAGTAAAATGTACTACATTATTTGTTCGATTTTTTTTTTTTTAAGGAAATTTCACTTTCCTGTTTTTCTTTTTTTTTTCCTCTCTCAAATCATGTTTGGTGAAAAATTATAATAATTCGAGTTATGTTCAATTACGGCAAAATGAAAGATCGTTTAAGATAGTTCTGGTCATGCAACAGATTTTAGGCGTCAATTTTCTGCCGCATGATTTTAATTATTAAATCAATTTCGAAGCTAAGAATTTAATTAAAATTTTAACCTATTCATAGAAAAAGATATACTTATCGGTTTTCGCACCAGGCTATCGTTACAAATTCTTAAATGAGAAAATGTGCCATGCGTGTAGAATTCCCATTTATAATTAAATTCTACAGTCCGTGGAATGGCGACCGCAAAGACAATTTCCATTTTACTGAAATATTCTATTCCACGGCGGTCTATTATATCTTATGTATATAAAGCAGAAACGGGAAATTGGTCGTGTCTGTATGTTTGATTCACAAAAACTCAAGAACCGTGAGCCCTACCTTGATGAAATTTACACGGTTTAATGTTCTTGGAAAATCAGGATAAATGTGACTATTTTCATCCCGCTACGACGTTCCATTCCCGAATTATGTTAGAACAAGTTTGCGCGGCATCAACGGATATTTTTGTTCAAAGCCATTGTAACATTTCATTGTTGCCAATTAAATTATAAAATTTTCGTAAAAATAAATAGACATGAATTAAAAATGTGATTTATTCATATATTGGCGTATGCAAGAATGAATTTGATATATTATTTTCATATACGTCTCAACGCCGGAATATTTCTTTTTAAAAATGAAATTATAAAGATGGAAAGTCATTAATTTTCTATGAATGTGTTCTCAATCCATTTCATGCATTAAAACTATCCCAAGCTACCTGTTCAAAATCAAATATACTGAAGGACACGTTCACTTAGCTAGAAACACGTGCGTTTAGCCCTGACGCGATGATTTATATAACTGAAGTGACACTGAAACATAGTAGGGATGCGACATCGATGTCGATGTTTTCAAAACATCGATGTTTTGATAAAAACATCGATGTTTTAAACATCGATTTATTGAAGCCGATGTTTTTTTAACATCGATGTTTTACGTTGTCTCGATGTTTTTTTTTTGTAATGAAAAAGTACCGTAATTAAAAAAAATTACCACGTAGCATAATTTTCACACTCAGTAAATGTAAGTCGGAATTCTGGAAAAGACGAATATAAAAGGGGGAATGATTCCTTAGCAAACAGACAAATGGCAATTAACAACCAATGAACCAATCAGAGCGCTTGGAATGTTCCTGACACTCCAGAACCTTCCATGGGGTTTTATTTTACAAATAGTATATACACGAGTGCATCCACTTAAGTTTTTGTTTTGTTCTGGTTTTATATAAGTTGACGGTAATATTATTAGTAAGATGCCTCCCAAAAGTACCGTTTGGAAATATTTTTACAAAACCTCTGACAAATTGGCGAAATGCAATATTTGCCTGAAGTCCCTCAAAACTTCTGGCAATACCACGAATTTATCTGGACATTTGAAGGAAAAACATGGCGGTATTTACAACGAGAATTTTGAGTCATCAAAGTAGCCGAAAGCAACCAAGTTTTTGTCATTTGTGTCAGCCGAATCAGAGAGTAAAATTAAATCCCCCCTCCCCCCCACGATTAACGGAAGTAACATTAATGTTAGAGGTTACTAAACCAGTTATAAAAAATGAATGTTCTAAAACATCGATGTTTAAAAACATCGATGTTTAAAAACATCGATGGTTTTTGGGCGATGTTTTATTAGCATCGATGTTTTAATATTGAATATCGATGTTTCAAAACAACGATGTTTTGTTATCGATGTCGCATCACTAAAACATAGCAGACGATTTAGTTTTGAGAAAGAATTACAATCATGAAATGCGTGTATATTCTAATTAAGAAAGTCTGAAAGTGGCATTGAAACGTAGCAGACGATTTAGTTTTGAGAAAGAATTCCGAGCATGAAATGTGTATATACTTTTTCTATAATAATTATCAGATTTGCTGTGTTTTAATATTGAATGGGTTCTTAATCCAGTCAAACATTATTGATTATTTTTCTATAATAATAAATCCATTCAAACATTATTGACTAGCTGTAAATTAATGCTTTAAAATGTCCGAAAAGAAGAGAGCACTGGACTGGATCTGACAGAAGAATATTTTTCGCATGGTCAGCTATATGTGGGAGTGTCTAGTGCAAGGAATCAATCAGAATTGTACATTGTCGCAGATGACAAAAAAGAAACAAAAATGTTGTGTACTGGCAAGTATTAAAATAACAACAAATTAGTTAATAAAGGAATTTTTTATTACTGAAAAAATGAAATTAATTTGTTTAAGAGTTGTTATAACTTTAGAACATCATAACATGAGACTAATCATTGAAAAAAAAAATAATAACAGAAACAATCCCTAGCGAAACTGGGTAATAAATCTAGTTATGTATAAGCAAAGCCCGAGACAGTGTAGAAATTCTATTGAAGCTTGCAAAACCCCCATATGCATGCTAAAAAAATAACTGATCATCGGAACAGCAGACTAATTCTACCAAGGAATTTTTAGAAAATTTTTTTAGCTTGGGATCTACCAGAATAGTACAAAGAAGAGAAGAAAATCTAACGTAACTACGCTCTTTGAAGAATTGAAATGCTGAAGTTAAAACTTTCGATGCTCTTGCCGTAAGTTGTTCGGTGTGTTGTTTGATTTTCTCCAAAATTGCCAAACTAAAACAGTAAATACAGAGGCTGTTCACACATTTTTTAGACGATGTATATTGTATTCACAAAACTAAATTACATAAAATTCTTGTGTTTTAAATGTTCTATTTGACATCCCTTATTCTGAACTATCTTTCGACACCGCAATTTCCAGGATAATAATGCCCTTTGAAGTGTCAGAAGAGGTATTCTATCCCATTCCTCCTGAACAGCTTTCCAGAGTCCTGTAAGGGTTTTGGGACGACGTTTGGATAATGCAGATTTTAAAAGTCCGAAAGCACAAAAATCCATAGGTGATACATCGGGAGATTTAGTAGGGATATCAGTGAAGGGTATGGCCTTGATACCAGTTTTTTGTTCCATTTCTTTTAGGAAATTTACAGTGGATTTTGATGTGTGACTGCTAGCTTTGTCCTGATGGAGTCTCACAGATTGATGGCACTGTGGGTAAAGCGATGGTATTTCATTCAGAAAAATTGGCGATAAAATATTTTCCTGATAGTATTTGGAGTTAATATTGACATTTTTTCCCTAAAAAACTGAATACTACTAATAGAGTTCAAACAGTGGTTTTTATAATGTCTGCATCTGGAATCGAAAATATATCCTATTACTCTCGAACTATTAGATCTCAAGATATCCCTTTTTCGATTTCTCAATTTTACACAAACGAAACACTTAGCCCAAAACGAAAACACAAAACTTTAATGCATGAGATGTTCTTGTTTTTCCGTAAATTTCTATTTCTTCCAGGAGATTTATCCTTGAAAATTGGGTTTGAGGCATGCATATTGCCAGAGAGACCAATTGATTTTGACTACCTTGTGTAAAGCTGAATATATAAACATTCGAAAAAAGGAGCATTATATCGTAAATGGTTTAGTTACGGTTTTATCCGAAATCGGAATATTTGGCTAAAAAATGGTTGCGAAAAAGTTTGATAAATGATTTCTTTAAATTGTATTTTATTATTTTTTGTGTAATGATTCTATCATTTGTACTTTAGATGCATCGAAACTTAAAAAAAAAAAATAAATTAATAAATGAAATTTTATGAACCTGCAGTACACTTATCAACCGTTTCCATTTGTCATGCATAAGACTGTAACGATCGCCTGCCAGGGGCGAGGATTGAACCCGCAATTCCAAACATCGAGCTGGTATTTTACCTAGGGAACGACCTGATGATACGAGAAAATTTTCACGAAATACAATGGTACCTCTATTTTCGTCGTTAATTGGTCCAGAGGGCATGAAGAGTACCGAAGAAATTTTTCCTATAAGGAGTAATGTAAACTAAATTAATTCATTCCTGGAAACCAGAAATTTCATATTTTACCGTGCAATTTATAAATTGATAGGGTTGTTTTTCATACAAAACCTTAAAACTAGACATGCATAATTTAAAACAATAATTAGATAAAATAAAATAAAGTAAAATTTATCTTCACTCAACCGCACGTCTACTAACTAACTTCACTCTACTACTGAAAGGAGTTGATGGCCTAATGGAATAGTGGCAAAGTAAAGAAGGAGAGGGTTATTGTTTACAAGTATTGTTTCGAGTTGCAAGTCTCCTTCCAATAAAACATCAGGCGCTTGCACACGGATTCTATCTCTTTCCTGTCTCTTTACACCACCGATCCCTGGTGTAGAATCAGATTTAGGGAGTTTCACTACAAATATGTCGAGAAACTTGCTTCTGCTTAATAATGTTGTATTGCTTTGAAGTGAGATATTGTTTAATCATTAAATAAGTCCACACAGGCCCTGATTTTCCATTAGGCCCGGTAAGCCCAGGCCTAGGGGCCCCCGAATGTTGGGGCCCCCAAAAAATTTAATTTTAAAAGGAAAAAAGAAACAATTCCCAATTCAATTTTTTTAAATTTTACCTTTTTTAATAGCAATTTTTTTTATATATCCTTTCAAATTTGATTGATTGATTGGTTCATCATATGTATAGTTATAATATGTATAGTTCATCATATATATGTTAAAGTGTATATAAGGGATTAATAAGTTTTTCTGGTTGCATTGTATTGGTGTTTTAATGATGAAGTTAACATGTTGTATTGCTTTTTGTAATTTGATAATGTTCTAAGCTTCTACGCTTCAAATAGCTAATTCTTGGTAAAATGGTACTTTCACAATGATTCATGATTTTTTTTTTTTTTTTGGTGTGTGTGTGTGTCAATTTTGGAAATTTTACGTCCCCATCCCGAGTTGTGCCTTATAGTCAAGAATTTTCTAAATCGGGCCCTGAGTCCACATTTCAGCTTGCTAGAGCTTTGTCAGGGTGACACTTTTGAACAAAATTTTGTAATTCAACTCATTTAGAACACAATTCAGCCTATGCGACGAGTACCGAGCAAATGTCAAGTACCGAAGCTTTTTATTTATTTATTTACTAGCCGGGCGAAGCCCGGCTATGCTCAAGCCATCAAAGGAAGACGATGAATGAATCAAGTGAATGAATGACTCAATCGTTGTCAACCCAAAGGGAGAATTTGCCGTTCTTTGCGTTTGAAGAACCGATAGAAAATTTGTGTTAAGTATCGTTCTTTAAAATTCAATTAAAAAATCGAAATTTTAAGATAGAGACTTGAAATGAGGTTTATATGAATGAGAAAGCTTTCATCTTCCAGATGATGTAAATATTTTCTTTGTAAGGCAAAAACTCGAAGAGCATCGACCGTAGATCCTCAAAAGTGCGTAAATTTCTCGAAAAAGTGGGTTAATATTTTGATGAAAATATTAGTCTGTTTTAAATTATTTTTAAACAAATGAGGTCTTGTTTGAAGGAGAAATGTCTGTAGTCTTAGATTGTAAAGAGATCAAAATTCTACAAGGATTTTTTGCCGAGATATCGTAATCTGAAGTTAAAAAAAAATAAAATATCCCACAAAACATAAAATAAAAAATTTTCTAGAATAAAATTTAAAATTCGGGCTTCGAGGTGCACTTTCCCATAGTCTGCACTACCCGTGTGCCAAATTTCATGGCTGTAAGTTTCATAGGCCGCACACACGCACACATTGAGGCGGTACACCCGGAGATTGTGACCGACAAACAGACCCGGACCTTTCTTTATTAATATAGATTACTAGCTGAAAACCCGCGCTTCGCTACGGAGTACATTCAAATTAAATACAACGGTCAACGTATGCAATTTATGCCAAAAAATAAATATATATATTTATAATAAATGCGATGATCAATGTATACAATTGATGTAAAATATATATCTATATATATATATATATATTTATAAAAAAATCGTAAGGGATATGCATATTTTTTGGATAATATCCAATCGTCTACTGCATTAGAAAGAGAAAAAAATATTTTTTTTGTCTATTTAGTTGTTACGCACGGCCGTTTCTATTCCCACTCATTGTGGGAATAGCGCAGTGGCTAACCCCACAATCTACATAAGATCTATGATGCTGCCATCTATATCCAAAAATTTGAACGATTTGTATAATGTAATATATATGTATATATATATATATATATTATATACATATATATACATATATATGTATATATATATATATATATATATATATATATATATATATATATATATATATATATATATATATATATATATATATATATATATATTATATATATAAATATACACATATATACATATATACACATATATACATATATATGTATATACACATATACACATATATACATATACACATATATACATATATATACATATATACATATATATACACATATATACATATATATGTATATATATATATATATATATATATATATATATATATATATATATATAACATAAAAAACCCCATACCATTTTAAAATCTAACATTATTCTAAATTCCCTTGGGCGTACGAGCTAAATTTCGCTTTTGATTCTAAACTCTAATAACCTCGAGAGAAAATATTAAATGGCTTCCTTTTTCAAATAGGCGCGGCGTCCCCAATATTTTAGATAAGCTCTGCGCAGATTATATAAAACCACATGTGACTTATCGACAACAGCAAATCCCTAATCGCGATGATGATCACATGACAATGTTTATATAAACAACATGAACGGAAACATGTACGCTTTTTTGATTTTGTAACTGCCTTGAGAAGACGTATTCGCCGTCTAATAAAGATGTAATTAAATTAACGTTGTGGTGTTTTATGTGTCCGAGGGTGAGATGAAAAGCGGGAAAGAAAATTAAACATATGTGATGCACGGCCGGGTGCAAGTCATCCATCTTTAACCCCAAAAGAAATACCACTCAGGCCTTCCTTCGTCGGCCCGCGCCCGTGCTATTACAAAAGTCGGTAGGAATACCTCCCCTCGGATACAGACAGTGAGTTGAGCCGCCATCAATCCTTTTCAACGGAGAAAAAACTCCCCTATCTTACCATGTGACATTGATAACTTTACTGGAATACAATATTGGGCTGAGTGTGTCGCGTACAAATCCCATGGATTCCCACGAAGTGAACTTTGATTGAATCTGAAATTTAAATTTTTGTGTCAAAAAGGAGTTTCATTTCCGGATTACATTAAGTCAAGATGATGTCGCTTACTTCGGAGTGTGGATTACCAGCTATTAAAGATTTTCAACGACGAGTTGTCGACCACCAGTGTTAGTTTTGAATATTTTTCAGTCGTCGAATCGTGTGAACTTCCGAAGTTTCGTGGCAGAGATTTCGTGAAAAAATATTTTCAGATTATGTGAAACGTCGATTTTCACTAATCGTTGACCTGGGGATAAAAATATCCCGAGAAATTCTGCGAAAACATATGCTGTGTGCAGTGGAATAATCTGTTGGATACAACGTGCGAAGTTTTGAATTTAATTGACTGGAAATCCATTGGGATACTGAGTTCTAGGACTATTTCGAAATAAAAACTGTCACCTTGGGACTAGCTAAGCTAAGAACTTCACCAAGATAAATTCAGAACCGAGCTGCAGATGTTAAATATATGAAAAATGTGTATAATTAATTTGGAAATACTAATGGTGAAAATTAATAAGGATAATGGTAAAGAGTGTGAATAACCGCTTCAATTGGTAAGCTAAAATTTACGAATTATTGTTAAGGGTGAAAATTTTAATATTAATAGATATTGATACAAATTTATTATAAATGTGTTTCGGTGAAAGTATTTTCAAATTGTTGATTTAATTAAGTACTTATGATAAAAAATAAATCGATAAAAAGTAAAACGAAAGTAAGAATCATTGGTTTAAAACGTGTATTTTGTTTTTGATTTTAAAATGTTTCATGTTGATTTGCATTTTGATAGAATTTTAAGAGTATATTTTTTCCTATTATAAGATATTTGAATTTAAAGAAATTTTTGAGACTTATATGTGATAAATTTATTATAAGTGTGTGTTTTTAGTGTAATTTTATAATATTTCTAGGTTCTTTTTCTGATAATGAATATTTTAGTGTTTTAAGATAATTAATGATCCTTGGTTACGTTAAACTGAAATATTAAATGAGTAAAGTAATGTTACAAGTATCTAATTTAGCACGCAGTTCTGAGTCGTCGCGGAAAAAAAAAAAAGAAAAAAAAAATAACGTAAATCATTTCCGTTTTCGAGCGCGTTGTATTACATTTCGAAGGTCGCCTCCGCAATAAATTTGAATGCTCAGCATTAGTTTTGTAAACACGATCATGAAAAGAGCCAAACTTGTTTTGATTCATTTAACTTAGAATTTTTTGCGACTCTAAATTTAAACATATGATGCCTGTGGTTTTGATTTTGGAAAATATCTGCAGGGATAACATAGTAATTTTCAGACATCAAGAAAATTTTATAATTTAAGTACTTTGACATATTACATTTGATGTTGAGACCTCGTAAATTGTTCTACGAATTTAAGTAAAGGAGATTTCTGGAGGTTAGTCGACAATTAAAATTCGTGTTACGATTTTCATAAACGGAACGTCTTTATAACATGACTTAGGGTGCCAAAAAACCACAATTGGAGAATTGAAAAACCATTGTATGTTATATTTGGTTCATCCGCCCCAGAAAATTCTCGAAATAGAAATAATGAAGAATAATAAATAAATAGGAAAGATAATATTATAATGAGAAATATGTTTTAAGATATTAAATACAAATGATGAATATTTGGGAACTTTACAGCGAGGATTCATACCAAAATGTGATATAAGAAAAGAAAAATTGTTTTTGGTTTATCGATTTCATGATTAACTTAATAAAACTGAGATATCTATTGGTAAGAGAATTTTGATTATTTGTGTCAATTAATAGAATAATAGTTTGAAATTTGAACATTAACATTAAATTATGGCAATTGATAGAGAATATTAAGGTATTATTATTATTATTATTATTATTGGTATTAGAAATATTTTATTAGTGTGTGTTTAATACTTTCATATGTTGTGTATTTTGAATTCTACTGAATATAAAATTGATAGACCAAACTTTCACACTAAACGAGATTCTGAAATTGTCCATGCTTGCAGATTGAGATATTATAATGCACCAGAGAACTTAAAACTACACCACGAATAATGACAAACATTAGATCCATTTTTCTTTCTTTTCTATGTGATGCTTAACATCATTATATTTTTTTTAATTGATATAATTAATTATGTGTTGCCCTACTAAAGATATATTTAAAAAAAAAAAAAAAAAAAAAAACTGTCTAACTTAAACTTTCTTCTTAAGAATACTATTATATGTGAATTTTTTTTTAGATCTCAATTTAAACACCGACTATGACAACTCTACTTCTTTAACCTTTCAGTAAATTTCCTATTTCTTGAATACACTTTCCTATCACCCAACTCTACAAGCGCGTTGGATGCCGTCCCAACTGTTTAAGATCTTTTTTAATTTTTTTTGCTATTTGTTTTTAATTCATCAACTCAGTCACTTAAAGTGCTGAAGTTCATATGCTTGAGTAATGACTAAAACAGGGCTGGGATGGCCACTCCTTTTGTCCTCCCATTTCTATATATTATACTCCCACAGGTATGACAACTGCACCTTTTCCTTTTTCTCCATCTGTGTACTATGCAAGATGCTGTTTTCCAACGCAGTCATATTCTGTCGGAGATTAACGGTTAGTCCACTGTACGGCTAAAAGACTCTTCCTCCTTATTAGTCAGAGAACGATATGGAGAAAGAAAACCCACTTGTTACACAAACATAAACACAACCCTCACTGCTTAGAGGTAGAATTAAAGAATTTGAGACTGAGAGTTGGGGAACACACATACAACAAGGTACCTTCAAAACAAGGAAATGGATCCACATAAACTTATAATAAGTGTACACAAATGAATAGTAAATAAATAATTTGAAAATAAAGTGAAAAGTATTGAGAATTAATAAATAGAGTTAGAATAAATATGAATAAGTATAATTAAAGAATATTGAATAGAATTTTGGAATGAATAAATATTGTCGAAATAAAATGAATATAAGAAATGATGAAATGAGAATAAGAAATATAAATGATATTGAAAAGAGATTTTTTTTGTTGATAATAAGTAATATTGAAATAAAGGAGATAATGGATATTAAGAAAAAATAATGAGATAAATAAAGATACGAAAACTAGATAATGAGTGATATGTTTTGTAATTTTTATATACAATTGATATATTTGAGTGTGATTTTATTAAATCTTGTGATTTTTATTGAAAGTGTGATTTTTATTATAAACTGTGATTTTTTTTAAATTGGTGTTTTTTCCTCAACATACGAATGACTGTGAAAGGACTAAAAGTGTTGCACAGATAAATCATTACAAGATAAGTAAATAAAGATTTTTTTTTGGACTCACTCCATAGTAGTGAACGTTGAGGAAGAATTTTTGAATTTTTCATCCTGTTATCAAAGTCAACTTCATTTACTTAATTTTTGTTTGTTTTTGATATTTTTATTACTATGTTTTGTTATTCTGTATTATTCAAATCGAGATGATGGTATATATTGTATTAAATGTATGTTTATAGTGAAAATTTTTGGTAGTTTACAAATTTTTGGTTATGTTAATTGATTTTTTTTTTGAGATTTTGTTGTGTGGGGACGGCCGCCCTGCTCAGCATTGTCTTCATTTGATGATAAGTGCATATTTAAATTTAATTGTTTTTCACAGCAACAATATAAGAAATTTATATAATTTACAATTTTCTATAATTGATCATTAATTTCTATAATTTTTTTGTTTTTATTGTGTTCATAAATTAGTAAATCATTAGTGTATTTTTGTGTATTCGATATTGAAATGTGCAATGTCTTGCCATGTTATCATCATACTAAATTAACTTAAAACATATGTTCCTTTTCAAACTTTTCCAAATTTGTGGTCGACGCCCATTTTCCTCACATGGTCGGGTGAGTCTGTCCTCCAATGCAGGCATTGTTGGTCAGCCTCTTCTCGGACGGGGGGGATATTCTATAACATAAAAAACCCCATACCATTTTAAAATCTAACATTATTCTAAATTCCCTTGGGCGTACGAGCTAAATTTCGCTTTTGATTCTAAACTCTAATAACCTCGAGAGAAAATATTAAATGGCTTCCTTTTTCAAATAGGCGCGGCGTCCCCAATATTTTAGATAAGCTCTGCGCAGATTATATAAAACCACATGTGACTTATCGACAACAGCAAATCCCTAATCGCGATGATGATCACATGACAATGTTTATATAAACAACATGAACGGAAACATGTACGCTTTTTTGATTTTGTAACTGCCTTGAGAAGACGTATTCGCCGTCTAATAAAGATGTAATTAAATTAACGTTGTGGTGTTTTATGTGTCCGAGGGTGAGATGAAAAGCGGGAAAGAAAATTAAACATATGTGATGCACGGCCGGGCGCAAGTCATCCATCTTTAACCCCAAAAGAAATACCACTCAGGCCTTCCTTCGTCGGCCCGCGCCCGTGCTATTACATATATATATATATATATATATATATATATATATATATATATATATATATATATATATATATATATATATATATATTCATATATATACATATATATACATATATATATGCATATATATATATATATATATATATATACATATATATACATATATATATATATACATATATACATATATACACACACACACACACACACACACACACACACACACATATATATATATATATATATATATATATATATATATATATAAATATATATATATATATACATATATATACATATATATATATATATGTATATATATATATATATATATATATATATATATATACATATATATACATATATATATATATATATGTATATATATATATATATATATATATATACATATATACATATATATACACACACACACACATATATATATATATATGTATGTCTGTATATTTATATATATAATATATATACATATATATTGCATTATACAAATCGTTCAAATTTCTGGATATAGATAGCAGCATCATAGATCCTACGTATAATATGTTGACATAGATTAGAGGTGGTGGGGATAGCCACTGCGGTTACGCACGTGACGATAAATTTATTGAAAGTACCAGAAAAAGAAATCACGTGATCAGCATTTAATAAATTAAATTCTAAAAATTAATCTTTAAAAATTCACCAAAAATCAGGAAATGGAGGTAAAAATTCGAAAAAAATTTCATTTTGAAGGAAATTTTATGATGTAAATTTTATAACCCTCAATGTATTATTTTAAATGCAAACGTAAAAAAAGTTTAAAAAACAGCTTAAAAATTTAATTTAAAAAAATGTAAGAAGAATTTATGAAAAATCTTTCTTAGTGCACCCCTACACTATTAGAAGAATCGCCATGCAAAATTTCAGCCCTTTAGGTCCAGCGGTTTGGTCTGTGCGTTGTATGTCAGTCAGTCAGTCAGTCATTGAATGAATGAGTCAGTTACGGAACTGTTTTATATATATAGATTATTATTTGCGTCGAAATGCGACGAGTACCGAAGCATTTTTTTAGCGTCGAAATGCGACGAGTACGTAATTCGACGAGTACCGAGGTATATGACTGTACTAAGATCCCATGAGTCCATATCTGGAGATGACCTGCATGAGTTCTACGTACGGTTAAATCTTGACTGAGGGTTAAAATATAAGCGAATCATTACACTTTCTTCACTGCAGTTCATTTTCTGCGCATCTGTAACATGAGTAATAAGTTTATCAAAAGTCGTCTGTCCTCAAAATATCTCTTAAATCAATCATATGGCGGGGTATTAAACATGGCCAGGTTTTCGATCTCGCTGCGTGAGAGATAAAGCTTTCGCAAACATTAGGGGTGTATGTCAACATTACATCACGATAAACGTTTGCAGGGCTAGGTCACAGAGACGATTTTCTCTATCTGAGTATATTTCAGGGTCGTCATTTCGCTACCAGTCCTTGTAAGTACTTCCTGGAAAACAGACGAGACTCCAGGAAATCTGTGTTGAATTTCTTGTCGTGGCATCCACAAAGGAAATGAACGAAGGAACGAGTTATCTTTAGCAACAAAAACAATTTAGGTGGACCCTAAAGCGGATTTCGTTGCTCATGAAGAGAAAAAAACCTAACTACTGAATGAAATTAATCAATACATTTGGTAAACTCAAAACAGATATAATAATTAAAATACGCTTTGTGCTAAATTTGATATAATTTGTTACGCATTTCAGTGCCAGTATCCCCAATTTGATTTCAATTTATGTTCGTGAAAAAATGAAAATGAAAATTAAACAAATAATAATATTAATATTTTAAAATGAAAGCCAGACAAAGTGAAACTCGGGGCAATTTTAAATCATTCATTTAGTACTTAGTAGAAATTTTCTTACTTTTTATGTTCGTTAAAAGACGTTTAGGCATGGATTCAGCAAAAATTTTAGAGTAAGAGGCCATATCTTGGTCCACTCTTTCATGAAAAATTTCTTTACAACTACTTTCTGCATATATGATTATTTTCGAACTTTTCTTTCTAAAAGTTTCACATACAGGGTGATTTTTTTCAATTCCTACTATTAGTTCACACTCTATATATATCTTGTTCAAATTTTCAATCGTTAATAAAAGTACTTTTTATTCATCCACTCAAGTTCAAATACATTTTTTTAAACTTGTAGTGGATGACACTTGACGTTAATACAGTTTTTTCAAATATTAATTCATTAATTAAATTTAATTAATCAATTTTAGTTTTAGACCTAGAGCGTCTCTTGCTCTTGAATAGTAATTTCCCTCTTGTTACTGTGTAAACGGTAGCACTGCGGTATCGCGGGCTTCTCCCGTCCTGTAGGTTGCGGGATCGAATCCCCAACCTGACAAACTTTTTCTCTCTCTTTCCCCCCCCCCCCTCCTAATCTCGCACAGTAGGCAAGGTTCTGGCAGGCAATCCTTTTTTTCAATTCCTACTATTAGTTCACACTCAAATTTTTCTTTGTTGACCTAAGTAGGAATTGACTTTAAATTTTTTTTTTATATATTACTTGTTTAAAACTGATACTACTCAGAGCCATCTGTAGCGCGATCTATCTGCCGGAATTCCACCAAAATTGATAGAGGGACTAAGGACGACATGGGAGAGAGTTTCCGCGAGAAAAAAAAGAAAAAAAATTATCGCTAAAAGTCGATAGGGGACGATATGGCGCTGTTGATGTAGGCGCACTCGAGAATTTGCATCAGAGGCAAGTAAAACATCAAAATGCAAGTTCATGACTACGTAGTCGACAGCAGCGCCAGTATTTTGGTCTATAAATATCGTTGCGGAATCTGTTGCGCCTTCGCTTTACAGAAGAAAGGGTCGTCAGTCTCTTTTTTCCACTGGCATGGCCACCTCACTTCCCGAACGTAACTCATGTGACATCTTTCTGTGGGGTTATTTAAAGTCTTATAGCGCATACAGATTGGTACAGAGTTCTCTGCATCTGCCAGTGATTTATGTCTCTCTGTACTCTCTACTATGCGTCGATTGCCTCCTCTGGTGGTCCATCGAAGAAAGAGTGAGGGGTCAGCGGGTCAAATGGTGTCGAGCGGGGTCGGGGGACACACCACATCAAAGAAATTTTGCGGTCGGGAATGGGGGTGGTTCTAAATACCGTGTCTAATGTTACCGTGACTAATGTGATGACAGGAGTCGGGGAGAGAACTCTGTACCAATGTATATGCACCATAATAGATTGGTGCAGAGTTCTCTGCCTGCAGATCCCCGACTCCTGTCATCACATTAGTCACGGTAACATTAGACACGGTATTTAGAATCACCCCCATTCCCGCTCTTTGATCTGGTGTCTCCCCCGACCCCGCTCGACACCATTTGACCCGCTGATCCCCCGCCCTTTCTTTGATGGACCGCCAGAGGAGGCGATCCACGCATAGTACAGAGTGAACATAAATCACTGGATTCCCCAAGGCACAGGCAGAGAACTCTGCACCAATGTATATGCACCATAAGGTGTATCTCGGTGGACTCTCGAACTTGGTGCCCTAAAGGACAACATATCCCGGACTTTATGAACATTCCTGGTGACGTGTTACGCTCGGCCGTTGAGAACGTAGTGTTCAGGATGCGATGTGTCGTCCACCAGGACTGTGGTCACATTGAAGGGGGGAGAAGTGAATTTGCTGCATAAAGTGGTGTTGCAGGGAAATTTCTTTGCTATTCATTTGTCTGCTTACAACTTTTTTCGGTATTCATTCCTTATCTTTATAGCCCGAAATACTGGCGCTGCTGTCGACTAAATAGTTGGGAATGTGTATTTTAATGTTTTACTTGCCTTTTATGCAAATTCTCGGGTGCGCCGACAACAAAAGCGCCATATCTTCCCCTAACGGCGATTTTTGGAACTATTTTTTTTTTTACGGAAACTCTTTCCTACGTCATCATTAGCCCCTCTATCAATTTTGGTGAAATTCCGGCTGATAGATCGCGCTACAGATGGCTCTGAGTAGTGTCAGTTTTAAAACAATCACCCTGTATTTTTGATACTTTTCCATGACACGGGCTCATATATTCCCCTACATATCACATTCACGAGGCCTGTAGTTTTGATAGCAGTAAAAGTCACTTTCTTTTAGCCAATTTTAACCACTGGGGAAAAGAGGGGAACGAGGCTGCTGACTTCCTGGCGAAAAAGGGGGCTCCTGTTTTACAGCCAAACAACCACGATTTGGCCTACCATTCCATCAAGACGATAGTCAAAAAAGACCCTAGGGTGTTCCTTCTCACAGGTTGTTGCCGCTAGAAGCGGTCACAAGCCCTGGTATGTCCATGTCCACGATATTCCTGAGTGGCCTAGAGATAAATATGTGGCAATGCTACGGCTTTTTTTTTCTGGCCATG
The DNA here is from genome assembly GCA_907164885.2 of Dolomedes plantarius. Lineage (NCBI taxonomy): Eukaryota > Metazoa > Arthropoda > Arachnida > Araneae > Dolomedidae > Dolomedes > Dolomedes plantarius. The sequence goes on along the minus strand of OU015496.1, from coordinate 193,041,998 downwards.
ATTTCGTCCGCAAACACCTCCGCAGAATTAACTTGGCTCCCGACCCTCTTTGTCTCCTGTGTGATGACCAGGTAGAAATGGGCATGTCTCACCTTGTTTCATGGACTGTTCTACTTCCCGTTTCTTTATGGGAGCGCTATTGGATTGCCAGACGCAGGTTGATGGATTAACTGACGTCATTTTTCAATCTTGTATTTTTGTCTTTTTTGATATCTGTTGTCCTGTAATTCTTGCCATTGGGAAAAAAAAAAGTTTAATAATTTTCTTAAATATCTGACTTTAGAATGTCAATACACACACATAGATCCCTAACTCCCCAAACCACGTAAGAGCTTCCGCAATGTTTTACAGTAGATTTTAATTTATGAGTCGTATAAGTTGAGTTTTTTTCAGGTTTTAACTTTTCAATCAGTCCAAATAAATTACGTTTAAGATAGTAGTATTCGCCCCCCCCCCCCCATTCATCCCTTCATCTCATTTGCTCTCGTATAGGTCTGTATGTCTGTAGGGCTACCGCCAACAGTTGCCACAACTTCAGGAGTGAAACTTTGACCTATGATTTTGGCGGGCAGAAGACCAGAGCAAGAAGTGGACACTAGAGTTAAAGACGGACCAGAACTGTCATGTGTAATTTTTTTAATGAAGGCATAACGTCTTAACAGTAATGCCTTTGAAAGAAATTACTGTTAAGACGTGTTCAATCAAGACGCAATGTTATAGTAACCTCCTTTGTAAATAGTATATATGTGAACTGTGTCGTTCCTGTATATCCAAGATTTTATTAAACGTACTCTGTGTTGTCCCACGTTCTGATTGCCCACCACAATATCACCATTAAATTTTTTTGTTTTTTGTTTTTAAATGAATTATCCTTTACACGTGGCACAATTTTGCGAATTTAGGCGAACTTGTTTGTTAACGTTTATGGTGTAAGTTTTACTTCCTGCTATTATTCTTCGATGTAAATACATTTTTGTGATAATAATTCCGATTATTTCCATGCTAGCTTTTTTTTTATCTAAGAATTTAAAAACATCAACAACTTTTAACAGCATTCAAAACTGTTTTTAATTTTTCTTTATACAGTCCACGATACTGGAAAAGGTTTCAATTGTTTCTCTTTGCCTTTTTATCAATTCTAATAATCTTTTTAAAATTTGAAATAACGCCGAACGCATTTGGTGGATCTCTGGTAGTAATTTTACTTATATTTCGAAGAGTTTTACCTGATTTAATTTGAAGTTTAACCATTTTTTTATATATCAGTACTGTTATCGTGGCGTAGTATACGAAGAAATAAGAAATATACCTGAATATGTCATGAAACAACGATCTAATAAAATTTCTTATTTGCCCTTGGCTAAATCCACAACCACAACCATCCAAGCAATGTAAGCCTCCGGGAATCCTGGAAAAAAAGACCATTCGATTTTTATTTTGAGATCATCTGTTGGCATAATAAGATTTTGTATGGTGAAATTCAAAGTAAAACCGATTTCTTTCCTTATTTTAAGTACTTTTCATAGATAAACGTTTTTCTTTCAAATATTCGTTTTTTTTTTTAAAAGATGTCCATCACATTTTTTTTTGTGATTTCTAGCGAAAATATCTGTAAAAGATCATCCGGTTTTCCCTTTCACTAACTGTAACTTTATGTGATTTGAGAGCTAAAACTAGCCAAATGGAATTATTTGACGAGTCTTCCGCAAAATTTCTCAGTCTTAGCATTTGTTGCAGAGTTTCAGAATATCATTTGTTCATGAGCTGTGTACATGACTTAAAAAATTTTTCCGTTTAATATTTTATTTTCGGAATCATGTCTTACGCTTTAAATTGCTGTAGAAGTAAACTGAACTAAAATATTAATGTCTAATAAATTTGTCAGCATTATACAAACGCATATTATCATTTCAGTGCATATGAAAGATTCGTGTGAGCAAAATAAATCGATATCATGCATCATAAATCTGAAATCTGAGTCGCTTGCTAGCAAAACTAAAAAGTTGTGCGCATGCTAGATGATGAAAGAAGCCAATCTGCTCGCTAATTAAAGGCTTCTGCGAGAAAGCTCATTTTCTAATTTCGATTGACAGACCGTATGAAACGCCCATATGACGATGTTAAAATAAATTATTAAATAAGTGCATCATAAGTTTGGATTCATCGCTTTCCAACATCGCTTAGTATTTCACTAAAATATAAAAATGTACGTTCTTCTAATTGCTCAACCCTTTTTTGCTCTGCGAAATTTTCTAAAGGGAACGAAACTGCTGTGGCTTTTACCGAAATTAATATCCAATTTTTAATCTTTTGCTGCGTTCTGTGTTATTCACTACGCTTATTCACTGCTGCAGCTGCTATAGGTTGAGAACTCCCCCCCCCCCCACACACACACCGGATGCTATGGTGGGGCATCTGGTGTGTGTGTGCGTGGGGGGGGAGGTGTTTTTGTTATACATATACTTTAAATCTAGGCCCCTATATACCGCGAGTCCCTAGAGCGGCAATGGGCTGAAAAGAGGTAAATGAAGTGGCATTCATGGCTCTTTCATTGGAGAATAATGCGCGTTTGGTATACTTGATCTCCCCAGGGAATACTATGAGTGGATAAGAGGGGATACAAACCTCAACTGTACAGCCATGGAGGTCACAGATAGCTACGCTTCAAAAGATATGAACAGATTCCAAACGCAATGGAGAACAGGTGGTACTGAATAATCTGACTATAAATTTACCAAAACTTAATGGAAGGAGCTATATGTTTCCGGAAGAACTATAACTTTGCCCGATTTGTGTGCTCCAAGCTTTGCAATCGTGGCAATCTCGAAAGTCGAGAAGAATGGTATGCATGGCAATGGACGTTTTTAAGTCCTAAAGGGGTTTAAGTAAGACCAAAAAGCATGGCCGTCATTTTGGTTGTAAACTTTTTGGCCCTCAAACAAATCAAAGTAGAAACACTACGGTTGGTACGTAGTATCTTCAGCAGAGACCGCAAGACAGAATTCCATTAGCTAATTTTGTTATTAATCCATTAGTTTCGAACTGTTTGTTCGTCTGTATGAGAATTTTTATCAATCAAAAGGAACTAGTCGAAGGTGTTTCTGGAAACAGACAGAATGATTTTGGTCAATATTTTTCAAACTATTCGTCAGTGTTTTCAAAGAAGTATATCCTTTGCTCTCTCAGTTCGACTTCCGTACTTAATTATTTAACGCTTCTTTAATACTTTATCAGCGTTGAAAATTCAATAGCAATAATTCTATTCTTTATATTCCTCCTGCTTGGAAATATGTTATATATCAGACGTCTTTTAAATCATTGCGTTTCATTCTATTTCCGTTTGTTTATTTTTTTTAAATTTTATTTTAGTTTGAAGTATTTTCTTGCTTTTCTTTTATTTATGGAGAGGTGGTGGACAGAATATATCATCTTCTGAATTTCTAAAAGAAATTAAAAGTGGCAACTAATTTCAAACTAATTATCATAGTTCCTCATCAGGCCGTTGAGCATTCGGAGTGATTGCTTCTATTAGCATTTATTCATAAAGATAATCTCACTTAAGTTAACGCTCAAATCGAATTTAGAAACCTTTCTAACGTCTTCCTTTCTACAATTCATGTTAAACTTTTCATTTCATCCCTTTATCTGTTTAGTTTTTTACTGATAAGACCATATCGGTATGACTGAGACTTCTCAAAATTTATTATTAAAGCTATTCTATTTGTTTTCCGGATAAGAAAGTCTGGCGCTAAACTTGGCGAGCTAATTAATTAGATGACATCGTTGGAGTCTATCGATTCAGTACCTTCCGTGATAGTTGACCGTTCCTCATTTTTGTTTTCATCCAGTGAAATAGCGAAAGAAATTTGAATACTGAAAGCCCTGTAACGCAGTTTTGGTTTAAATTTTGAATTTTCCCCCCTACTGCTGTACGTACACCACCCAAAAACCTTTCTCTCTCTCTCGAAGAAGAAGAAGAAGAAGCATCCCAGAACAGTAAACAGAACGGAACAAAATAGATGTGTTTAACTTTGGGCTATCACTTTCGCCTTATTTGTTTATGAAAAATGCATGAGGGTGGGAATTATGGAAATCTAACACCTGCTCTGCAGAAAATACGATCGTTTCCGTCTTCTGATGTATGTGGCTTATTCCCATCCGCGAAAAAAAAGAAAATATTTCCAGGTAAAATGAGACTCTTTTTATTCTTTTGTTCTCATGATTTTGTTCAGCTGAAAAACGCGAAATGATCAGAAGAAAAAGAGTGGTGGTAATAATAGGAAACGATGGCGAATTATTCGGAACATTTAGAAGATTAAGGTTAATTTAGGAGATATGGAGTTAGGGGGCGATTTTGTTTTAGAATGGTAAGTTTTGCATTCGAAGTATGGCTTCGGAGAAACGAAAGAAGAATCCTTTCTAAAGTCAAAACAGTGCGGAGAGGCTGTACTTTTTTATTCTAATGACAAAATAGTAGTTATAATGATTCTTTTCTAGGAATTTAGAGATAAAAAGAAAAAAAAATTATATCTTTTGATAGATTAGGGTAAAAAACTTAACTGCCAGATAATTATGTTTTTAAACCAGATTATAATCTAAAAATTATCGTATTAGACATGAAATTTAAATTCATGTCTGTTACTAAATCAAACAGAACTCTAAATTGCCATATTTACCTTTAAAATTATCTAAGCAATACTAAAATTCTGAATGTATGTGACTAATCCAGAACATCCACAACTCAACACGAAATTACCACTTATTTAATAAGGAACTTTCCTAACATGATTTGGAACGGAATAAAGTGAGCTTTCTTAAAATCTGGTACAGGTTATAAGGTTTCTCTTATATTTCACCAATATGATATCATTAAATTCAGGCAAAAGGTAGGTCCATTTCAAATTTTATCCTGCCGAAGAATGAATCTTTTGTTAACGGCAAAACTATTTTGTTCTAATTTGATTTTTTCATAACTTAAGAATGGTGGGTCAATGGTGCTGGTCTAGTTATTATAATTGTCATTGTTCCTATTGTTACAGATAAAAATAACTTGGCGTCCAGTACTTGAGTAGTTGTCGTTGCCTATAGATATCTGGTTGCTGAGTTTCAGGGGTTCAGAACCCGGAGAAGGCTTTGCGGCAGGTATTTCTTTGCTTTCCTAGTATGCGAGGTAAACCGGTCGCCTCTCCTTTCTCTTTGATCTTGGTAGATCATAGTTGTGATGAGCTGCCGGTAAATATAAAGAATATGATACGGTTTCTCGCCAAGCCGTTTTTTGCGCAAATATTTGGCTTGTTTTGTGGGTTTGCCAGATAGAGTAGTGCTAATTTACACTATATTGTCTTCGATTTGTAATGTCACATTCGCGCCATATCGCTACAGGTTGGCGACCGTATCATGTTCTTCATATTAACCGTTGCCCTCTCCGATCCTTCTCCCTTGCTGTTTTAAAATTGTTCTGAACATGAATATTTTTTGATGATTTAATTAAATATAACAGTTGCTGGATTACGGCACATTGAGGCCATTTGGTTACAATTTCTTTTTTTCGCTAAACAACAACAAAAATAATAATACCGGCAGCGGTTAAAAGTGTAGTCAGTGTTACAAAGTGCTTTTTCTCTCTTGGTACCCCATAGACTCTTTCCATAGGCGATTTCGTGATCGGGTAGTTTAACCCTTCAGCGGGCACGCCCCCGTGTATAAAGTGCAACATTTCCGTAATTTTGAATGGTTTGTTTTTACATGTAAGATTTGAATGTTCTAAGCAGTTTCTATTTGTAGCTACACCCTTTCTAATGCAGGTCTGATTTTCTGACCCATGTATTCTTTTCCATTCATTTGTTAGTCGTGATTTAACCGTGGTAAACCAGCGATTATACTGGATTACGATACGACAAAAGCGGGAGTTGATGTAGTCGATCCAATGATGTAGTCGATCCATATCACGAAGATGGATAATCTCATTGTTTTTTAGGTTTTTGGACATAATAGGAAACCATTCGCAAGTTGTCCTGAGATCCAACAAACCGGGCAGTTTTGAAATAAGGCGATTCTATCTGCATTCTTTGACCTTTAATTATAAATATATCTCAATATTATCAAGATTTTATATCTTGTCATAAAACTCAGAACCATTATTTTCAATTTCAAAAGAAAAAGTTTTTTACAAAAGGAATAATCAAGGTTGAAAGAGACGTTGCACGTTGTGCCACGCGCGCCTGCTGGTGTTCCAAAAAATTGGCGCGCCCGCTGAAGGGTTAAGCTGTGTTTGGATTGACGTAACTCTTCACAACCTCCCAAGTGAGCCCTGATCATTCACTTGGCAACGAGACAAAATCGTTCTCAGGCGTTCTGGGATTCTAACATTTCAAAACTGCACAACGCTGTGTCATTTTAGTAATATATTTAAAAACAGGTGTCATGGATTTGATGACAGAATGAAGCAGAATCTGGTCCTGTTAAGTATGTCAACGACAAGCGTAACAAGTTATACATTTTACATACTTACATACTTAACGTGTCATGTAACAACGTTACATGACATGTTCAAAAATGGATCCCTTTGTTTCTAACAAGCAAATTCGAAACAAGTGTGAGGAAGAGCGTATCAAAATGCTATTGAATATACACACGCGCTAGCCACTTTTTCATATTATTTTTAGAACAAGAGCACTTCAAACAATGATATTTATATCATTAGGATAGATAAATAACTATTTGCATAAACTAAAACAACCAAACCGGCTTTACAAATAATTTGCATTTCCTGTCTATTAATTATTTATTCTCTTCTTAAGATACCATTCACTCTTTCTTACTTCCTTGGTTTTTATGCAGAAAAATAAAAAGAATGAATTTTAAAACGCAACACCTGCTCTCAACTTACGCAATGCATCTGCAAATTTGATCCCCTCTTATGTTGGAGGAAGTTTCTCGCGTTTGATGGACGACCATTTTAATTCACGACGAATTTGCGAATTTACCTAATGGTGCTTTTCATTCGCTTCTTTTGAAAGTTTTTTAAAGATGAAGGAAAATTCCTTCTAATGCATGTTTGTATTTCTTTATTGAAAAAAAAAAATTAATTTAATAATTCTAAAAAAATAAAAACTTTCGTTGGCTAGCATTATTGTTGCTAAGCAACGTAAAAATAAGGTGCAGAATAATTCATGTCGTTAAAGCTAAGCGTATTCTATCGAGCACAGAGGTCTCGGAGCTTTAAAAAATCTAAGGGCACTTCTCTACAAGAAATGTTTTAGTGAACTCGCCACATTTTAGCTTGTAATTTTAAATTTGTATGCTAACTTAAATAATTCAACTCTTTATATTGAAAATAAATATATTTCTGGTAGTCTCTTCTAACGAAACTACCGCGGGTTATTAACGTAGGGTTACTTATCGTTGTTTACCTCTTTTCTTTTCTTTTTTTTTATGACGCAGTTTGGTACTTTTCTGTTTAACTGTTTACTGCTACTCGGTATGGCGCGCTGCCAAAATTATAACTCGCGACGGACTCTGAATTTTTTCTTTCCAAAGGACCGTTATTGAGGAACGTAATCCTACGTTCAAAATTTGTAGTCTTATTATAAATTTCACTCTGCCTATTTCGAACCTATAAAATTAAAATTATTTAGTTATATGAATGTATAAATTGCTATTTTTCTGTGCACAGTCGCATGACAGATGACGTTATTTCTTTGACAGATGGATCACAATATCAACTGATAGTTATTCTCAACTAATGAATAACATTTAATCAATTCCGAAGTTTATTTTTATTTATTTTTTTTTTTTTGAATGGGGTGACGTAGCGAAAAGATGTTCTTTAATTTGTAAAAAAAATGTGTTAGTTAGAAGACTACAGGGATTTATCTGCTAAATAATTCTTGATGAGAAATTCTCCCTCATAGCCAAAACTCAGAGAGACTGTATTCTTTCTAAATAAATTCTTAAAGTTCGGGCAGTTCTTAATTCAGTGAATTTATTCTAAAATCGGAAATATCACATTTCTTATTCTGTGACTGGCAAATTAAAAGATTTTTTTTTAAAAAATTGTCAGTCATAGTTAAGCTAACGAATTTACCCCATGTTAGATCTGATTATTAGTTGCAGGCGACATGTTTGATAAATCTTTAAAATCATGACAATCTTCAGTTAGTCAGTGATGATAAAAGAAATGGTTGCCAAGGGAAGCAAATGTTTTAAACTGGTTAAGTTAAAAAACTGCAGAACTTTTAAAAGAATTGATAAATTTAAATAACATTATTTCGGGCATTAAAAAGAATATACAGTGGCTCCCAAAAGTGATCGTACACTTACGATTTTCAATGAAATAGGGGTCTATCCATTGATTAAAATGAATATTTCAGAAAGGGTATTTAATAATAAGATCTGTAATCTATTCTTAACAAAACTACATGAAATATTTTGAAAATATAGTAAAACTTTATTTTTAAGAAACCAATAATCCAAAAGTAACAAAAACTTTATCTCACAAAAGTCATCGTACACTTGTAAAAAATCTCTACATATTAGTAAATACTCGAATTTTTCGTTAAATTAATATTCAGTAGGATATCCTTTAGCATCCACAACAGCGAATAGATTGCACTAGTTCTTTTGTAATTTCTGCATCAATGTTCACCCATTCTTCCATCAAAATTGCTTTAGTTCGCTTTTCTTGTGAATGTCGTATTTTCGTACTCGAACCTCCAGTTCTCTCCAAATATGTGTTCTATTGGGTTTAAATCTGGTGATTGAGGTGGTGTTTTCAAAACTTGTGGACAATTATAGAGACACCAGAGGCGAACGTTGAGAGCCGTGTGATTAGGATCGTTATTTTGATAAAAAAACAAAGTTGTTTCCAATACCCAAATTTTGGGCTGATAATTTTAAAATATTTATATAAACAGCATGATTCATTATGCCATCAATAAATACCGAATTAACTAGTCCTGATGCTGACATGCACCCCCACACAAGGACACCTCCATCGCCATGTTTAACTCTTCCTACTAAGTTCTTGGGATTAAGTTCCTCATTTTTTCTTCTCCATACAATTATACGCCCATCGGAACGAAAAAAGTTAAACTTGCTTTCATCGGCAAATAAGACATTATTCCAATACGTCTGGGGCTTATTTATCATTGATTGTACGAAGGAAAGCCTAAGCTTTATGTTTTTCTCACTCACAAAATTTTTTACGAGCTGAACGCCCATGTAATCCAGCTGCTCTGAGAACTCGTCGAACAGTTTCAGGTAAAATTGAAGTAGAAAATGTTTCATTAAATTCTGCAAACTTTTACAGCACTCAAACGTGGATTTTTCACAAATTTTCTATTTATAAATCTCTGATCACGTTTTGTTAACTTTGCCGGACGACTATTTATTACCTTGTTTTCGATCCGATTTTCTTCTTTAAAGCGTTTTATCACATACTGCACAGTAGTGTGACGTCACGCCTATACAGGGGCGCGTTCTCAGACCTCACGGACCAGCTGCATATTTTTCGAGGATTCCAAATCAAGTTCCCTCTGAAAATTTGAACACGTGGGGGGGATTAAAAAACTATCACATGCGGATTCTAACATTCCTGGTTTCTGCGGGTAAATCGCTCGTCTTCATCTTTGCCGGCAGAATCTGGAGTCCGTCGCCTTTTCTCTCATAAAAAATGCCCGTCCAGTTCGTCAGTCAGAGTATTCTGACATTATAGAAGCAATACGTTCCTATAAAAATGCCATCAGAGGCCACGAATGTCATCGGGTTAACCCCACTGTCCCGGCGCTTGGAAGCTGCGGGTTTTCTTAGAAGAAGGAGCTGCCGACAAGAAAACGCAGCGAAATATAGTCAGAGACTTTATGTTTTTAGAGAGATTTTCCTCGTGTAACATCCAGCTAGGCAGACGTATTTTTTAAAGCTCCTGGTTTTGAGACCAAGGGTCTGGGAGCGTACGCTGTGAAATCTGCACTTAAGTTAACTGAATATGTTGTACCTGTTTAATGTTAATTTTTTTTTGTAAATAAATTTCCTTGTTAAGTTTATGTTTTAAGAATTGGCCTTTTCATTGCAATTAGGACTCTGTCTTTTTTGGTCATGAATTTAGTAAATTTAAAAAATCCTCAGAGATTAGCCTTAACGACCGGTGATGCCACAGTAGAATGTGATAAATTAAGTAATTTAGCAATATTCCGAACTGATTTACCACTACTATGATGAAAAATAATCAATTTTCGAATGTTGTTTGTTGTTTCTTTAAGACCGCGAGCCATTTTTAAATAATAAATAGAATATTACGGAGTAGGCAAGCAAAAATTAAAGCCAAACGATATTTTAAATGCCACCACAATTCAAAAATAAAAATAAAGCGCCAGACGATAATTTTAATTATGAATTTATCCGAAAATATTTCACTGTAGGATGACTTTTGTGAGATAAAGTTTTTGTTACTTTTTGATTACTGGTTTCTTAAAAATAAACTTTTACTATGTTTTCAAAATATTTCATAGTTTTATTAAGAATAGATTATAGATCTTATTATTAAATACCCATTCTGAAATATTCATTTTAATTAATGGATAGAGCCCCTATTTCATTGAAAATCGTAAGTGTACGAACACTTTTGGGAGCCACTGTATGTGCACAAGATAATTTTTTTATCGGCAATCTAAATATTAAAAAAAAAAAGCTTAAGCCTCTACTGTAATCAATTAAAATTTTAAGATTTGCGATGCCCCTGAAACTATAGCTGTAGGTTGATTGTCAGATTTGAAAAGCTCTCGTGGTGGTAAATGAAGAAAATGTATCAAAATGTTACCTAAGGGGATTTCCATTTATTAAGACAGTTATCTCGGGAACTTGTAAAAAACGAACTTAATGTGTTTCTGTATTTCCACCTCAAGTTTTCATGAACCTTGATCTATCGGTTGAAATGTAATGCATAGTCATGAATTTTACGGCAAGAAATTGTATTAAGTAATTAAATTTCCAATATAGTTTTTTTTTTTTCTTTTTTTTTTTTTTGGGGGGGGGGTATGAAACCGAATAGTTAATTATTTTCGAAAATTAAGATAAACAATAGGGTATCGAAAGTTGAGGAAATTTAGAGGGCCAACGTGTCATGGTGGCATGCAGTGACTTTTGAGTATTAATGATAAGTTGAATTCCACTGAATATTTATGAACAAGTTGAATATCGGGGCATGCAAAAATATTACTTTGTAAAAATGAAATGAACCTGAAGTATATTTGTGACAACTGTCAAAAACATTCATAGCTAGGTATTCCGGAAAATTATTATGATGGCGTCATTTTTCTCATGGCAAAATTTTGTCACGCCAAACATTAAATTTTAACTTCGCTAATTATTTTGCATTTAAATTTTTTCATTTTCAAAAGAAGTTTCGTGAAATATGAATTATTAAATCAGAATAAATAGAAATCACGCGTGGAGCTCAAATATATGTTTAGAACGTCACACCTTTTAACAGTGAACAATGACACATTAAAAAAAATAACGCATGAAAAACAGCGTAAGATTGTATGGAATTGGGTGATTTGACTGGTCGGGCAACTCAAATCGTAGGCCCAAAACACAAGTATATAGGAGGTTTAATATAGCAACTTATCAAATGTTGTAAAACTTTGAACTCATAAAAAAATTTTAGTCATTAAATAATTTTTGAAATAATTTTTTTTTTACCGAGTCAAGTCTGTTTCCTCTCCCTTTGCATCGCAGTCGATAATTATTTTTGTCCCATTACTAAAGAAAAATACATTTGTAGCAGACGACTTTGCTAAATAATAAAAGAATGATTTTTCTTATAATATTTTATTTTCTTGGATGGAAACTTACAGCTTGTCCTCACTTCGCATTGTACGGAAATAATACTTTCGCGTTCAACTTTCGAAATTGCAGGCTCTTTAATACGTCAAATTTTAACACGTTCACTATTTTCTTCAGGATAGTCATTTTTTTTTAATTAACTTGAGTGACTGCGGCAGTCAAAAATGTCCTTTTGTCTGTCGGAAGTGCCGCGGCTCTAATTAAAATCAAGTCGGAAAACTTCAACATCGCTTCCTTAGGACGTTGACTTTCTATCGGCATAACGAACATAACAAGCTCTGAAGTTCATTTGGAAAAAAGTGAATCTAATGCAGTAATTAATAATTTCATGAGGTAAGTTTTTCTGAATTTTAGAACAAATATTCCCGAAAGAAGAGTTCAAAAAAGAAATATTTAAAAATAAATGAAAGCCTTAATCAATTATTAATGAAACAGAGGATAAAAGTTTAGTTAAATAACATTAATTGGATACATGTGTAAGATCAAAATATGAATATACATTTGCATATACGTATGTCTATAAAAATTAATTGTACATCATGAAAAGGAGACCCCAATTAGCAAGACACACTATGCAGAGAATATTTTAAAAAAACAGCTCTTTAAAGTGAATAAATTATTGTAGAAATTTTACCGCCATCGGACAATAAATAACTGGTTTAAACAGTTTAAATAAAAATTGAACGGAAATTATTTTTTTGAAAAAGTTTAATGTATTCATGAACAAAACCAATGTTGATATTTTTGAGTTTATAACTTTATGGTCACTATAGTTAAGCTGTATCTTATTAGGAACATTGTAGTTTTGTTTTATTTAGTTTTCTAGTAAGTACTGGCGTCGAAACACAGGTGAATGACGCTTCTGGGTAAAAATTTACACATCTCAGTACTAAGCGTATATTATACTCGTATTATCTTTCTATTACTAAGGACTTAGAAAAAAATTGAACGACGCAAATTGACTCTCCCATGGCTTGAGTGCCTAAAGTTTGGATATTTTCCAACACGCTTCAATACGGATTATATTTTTCTCTGCTGCAGAATCACAATAAAATTTTATGCTACAGAAATGATAAATTTTATGTTCTTAACATTTTGTCAATTTTTTTTCTTCATCTGTAATATGTTACAGGATTTGTTTGTGCGCCAGTATATCAGTATAAATATAGTATGTACAGTCGCTCCTCAATTTTCCTAATCGTTCTATGACGTTGTTTTAACAGATGTTTTTTTCTAGTCAAGACTAATATGCACAGAATTTTGCGTTAAATAATTTTCAATTAAATTAACAGTTTTTCTAATTTAATGAATATCAATATTACTCAGAGAACTGATAAGTAGTTATTAGAATTCTTATGACAGTGCCTACTTTTGAAATGCAAGGTATATTATCATTATTACGATGAAAATAATTTTTTGGTGACGGTGTGGTGGTTCAAAAAGAGGACAGAATTTCACGTTAAATAATCTTCAATTTAATTAACGGTTTTTCTCATTTAATGAATATCAATATTTCTAAGAGAACTGATAAGTAGTTATTGGAATTCTTATGACAGTGCCTGTACTTTTTGAAATGCCAGGTATATTATTATTACGATGAAAAGAATTTTTTGGTGGTTCAAAAAGAGGACAGAATTTCACGTTAAATAATCTTCAATTAAATTAACGGCTTTTCTGATTTAATGAATATCAATATTTCTCAGAGAACTGATAAGTTGTTATTGGAATTCTTATGACAGTGCCTATACTTTTGAAATGCAAGGTATATTATCATTATTGCGATGAAAATAATTTTTTGGTGGTTCAAAAAGAGGACAGAATTTCACGTTAAATAATCTTCAATTTAATTAACGGTTTTTCTGATTTAATGAATATCAATATTTCTCAGAGAACTGATAAGTAGTTATTGGAATTCTTATGACAGTGCCTATACTTTTGAAATGCAAGGTATATTATCATTATTGCGATGAAAATAATTTTTTGGTGGTTCAAAAAGAGGACAGAATTTCACGTTAAATAATCTTCAATTTAATTAACGGTTTTTCTGATTTAATGAATATCAATATTTCTCAGAGAACTGATAAGTAGTTATTGGAATTCTTATGACAGTGTCTATACTTTTGAAATACAAAGTATATTATCATTATTACGATGAAAAGAATTTTTTGGTGGTTCAAAAAGAGGACAGAATTTCACGTTAAATAACCTTCAATTTAATTAACGGTTTTTCTGATTTAATGAATATCAATATTTCTCAGAGAACTGATAAGTAGTTATTGGAATTCTTTTTACAGTGAAATGCAAGGTATATATATATTATCATTATTACGATGAAAAGAATTTTTTGGTGGTTCAAAAAGAATTTGACGAAATGTTTTGATTTATTAAAGAAGTCCTTTTCGGTGTGGCTAATGATTGGTTGGTGTGTGTGTGTGTGTGTGTGTGAAGCAATATTTTCAATATTTAATGTATATGATCTACGTTACTGCATTCGTGTTTATAAGTAACGATTTAAAATATTTTCAGAACTAAAATAATTATCATGAAGAAAAAGGGGTAATGAACAAGGTATATACCTTTATTTTAATTATGTACCAACTAAATGCAATTTCATGATAATGATTCTTATTCCGCGAAACTGTAATAAAGTGGCTTATCGATAACTGCTGGGTATTCAATCTTTTAAAACGTCTTTAAAATAATAATAAAAAATGTGTCTTAGGATAAATTGAGCGAACACACGCTGGTATATGGAAGCTATAAATTTTCTTTAATAGAAAAAAAATATTATTTCTTAAAAATGTAAAACTTGATCTCAAATGCTGAACAATGCTTTTTTTTAAAACTCAGTGTTAAGAGATTGAAAAGTATTTTTAAATCGAGGTTCTACCAACATATACATGGGCCAGACAGATTGCGATACCACGTGATTGGAGAGTTTAGGGTGGGGTTGCGAGAGGGCATAAATTTTTGAAGAAAACCAAGGTGGAATTTCTCAAGAAGAAAAAAAATTGCCGCGGTATTTAATCTTCTCTCGTCTTTTTGGCAATTTGCCTTGGAAGTAAAACGTCACCTACCAAACGGATTCGAACGTTGCGTGAGGAACTATTTTTGCCTTAAAAATTAATACCCTATAGCTCACGTAAGCGGGGTTTTTTTCAATGTCTAGGCCTTTTCATGATAATGAAAACGCCGTCCTGTATTTGGTTGGTAATGAACTTGCGGAGAGCAGTCACTTTGGGGAAAAAGTTCACAATACTAAAACTATTCACGCACGTCGGAGTGTCTCGAAGTGAGAAGATAAAACAGTAACAAGTTGCATATAATTATGAATGTGATTTTATCGAAACGGGAATATCATTCATGGATTTTTACTTAAAATGCTTTTTGATACGCTATTAATCGAAATAAAGATTCCATGTAATACCGAGAATACAGAGGCTGTTCACACATTTTTTAGACGATATATATTGTATTCACAAAGCTAAATTACATAAAATTCTTGTGTTTTAAATGTTCTATTTGACATACCTTATTCTGAACTATCTTTCGACACCGCAATTTCCAGGATAATAATGCCTTTTGAAGTGTCAGAAGAGGTATTCTATCCCATTCCTCCTGAACAGCTTTCCAGAGTCCTGTAAGGGTTTTGGGACGACGTTTGGATAATGCAGATTTTAAAAGTCCGAAAGCACAAAAATCCATATGTGATACATCGGAAGATTTAGTAGGGATATCAGTGAAGGTTATGGCCTTGATACCAGTTTTTTGTTCCATTTCTTTTAGGAAATTTACAGTGGATTTTGATGTGTGATTGCTAGCTTTGTCTTTATGGAGTCTCACAGATTGATGGCACTGTGGGTAAAGCGATGGTATTTCATTCAGAAAAATTGGCGATAAAATATGTTCCTGATAGTATTTGGAGTTAATCTTGACTTTTTTTCACTCTCTTTATTTTTAACTTGCCATTATAAGAAAAAACAGCGACAATCATGAATCCCTTAGAAAAACTTTCGATTCTTTGAACAATGTACTTAAATTTTTTTATCCCCTTTTATGATAATAAATGGCTCTTTTTTTGTTGCAATCATTTAAATACACCCATGATTCATCTATTGTTTCATCTATTGTGTGACAATTGTTTTCCATTTTTCTTTGGATAAGTGTTTCTCATATAGAATTCTGCAGCGTGTCCTGCGTTCAGCGATATGATTTGGAAGAAGACGATGCACATTGCGTTTTTTCGCTTTCTTAAGATTTAAATCAACGTTTATCATTTTGTTTACAGTGGACACCGAGCATTTTAATGATTTTGCAACTGTCCTTTGACTAGGGGGATTTTTTTTTAACATTAAACAACGTACCTTTGCAATAGTCGAAGGTGTCCGTTTTTTCCTTGGATACTTGTTTGGAATTTTTGTCCCACTTGAGGCTCCAATTTGACGTTTTTTTCCTTTCTTGTTGACGATATTACCTATCGACGCTTTAGATATCACAAAACCATGACTCTCACATCGTTTTTGGATAACAGAGTATGCATATTTCTCTTCGGAAAGAGCATAAATGTAGCCTTCGAACCTCTGCTTTGTTAAAAACGCCATTTTGAATAAAAACAAAACTTTCAACCCGCAGACGATAATTTTGACTTTTAAAAACATAGTACAATTGCAATTATTTCTTTTGCAGCAAACGATTTTTTATTACCGCTTACCAAAATCGTCTAAAAAATGTGCGAACAGCCTCTGTAGTGTAAGCGGCAGCAACTGGCATTACATATATAGCGCGACCAGATTCGAAACTAAATTATGCTGGGTAACTCTGTATTTATAGAGTTAGAGCTCCTGAAACACAGGCTGACCCTTCATTGCCATTCCTTTTCCTGCGAGATCTGAGCTAATGGCGAAGTCTTAGAATGCGTGTGCTTTTTTTGGTTCATTCGAATTTGACTCGTTTCGACCACGACCAAATTTTACGACCTATATGTGTGTGTATGTGCGCGGTAATTAATTTACCACAGGTCAAATGCAGTTAAGGTTTTTGGGTTTTGTATGTTATATATATATATATATATATATATATATATATATATATATATATATATATATATATATATATATATATATATACACCCATACCTCCCTTTACAGCCTAGATACGTTCCGGAGAAGTTGGCCGTAAAGCGAAAAGCCGTATAACGAATCAATTATTTTGATACAAACCTATACAAATTTAATTGGATCTGTTCCAATTTTTTATAAATAATATAGTTTTTAGTTCATAAAGCATTTTATTCTTTTTAATTTCTATAAAAATGCTTACATTAAAAATAAAAGTACAAAACAATGTAATAATAAGCAGAAATTCAAAAAATAAACATATAAACAAAAAACAAAAGAAATCATATACACATATTGCATACATATAATAAAAAACTTAAAATAAAATATTTAAAAACTGTTTTAATGTGATGACGGACACTAACCTGAAGAATCATTAAGCTATAATATGCTGCCATCATCACTTTCCGCTGTTGTGGCCGTATAACGAAACATTGAGGGCCGTAATTAAAAAAGGCCGTTATAACGAAATGCCGTATAAAGAGCGGCCGTATTGCGAGGAATAGGTGTGTATATATATATATATATATATATATATATATACACATACACTGAAGTGCCACTGAATTAGAGATACCTACCTAGTAACGAGTTGGGCCTCCTCTGGCCTTGATAACGGCTGCCACACGACGAGGCATAGATTCAACAAGTTTCTGGAAACGTTCCACGGGAATGGCTTGCCAAATATTGGCTAAAGCTGTCCATAATTCAGTAAGGTTCTTTGGTGCTGTGTGATGGCCTTTCACGCCTTGTTCCAAAACATCCCAAAGATGCTCAATAGGATTTAAGTCTGGGCTTCTAGGTGGCCAATTCATGACAGAGAAGTCAGAGGAATGCTCATCCAACCAGCCAGTAGCCAACCGAGACTTGTGAGAGGTACAGTTGTCTTGCTGGAAAACTCCATTACCGTGCGGATAACAGAACAGCATAAACGGATGAAGGTGATCACCCAGCAACTCTACGTACCGAATTGCATCGAGGGAGGTTGGTACACGCACCAAAGATCCCAAACTGTGCCACGAAAAAACACCCCAGACCATGATTGAGCCACCATGCCCTTGTACAGTTCCAGCCAGGCATGCAGGATCCATGGCTTCATGAGCCTGACGCCATATTCTCAGCCTCCCGTCGGCGTTAAGTAGTCGGAATCGAGACTCATCAGTCCATGCTACTCGTTTCCAGTCCTCTACACTCCAGTCTCTGTGCTCTCTTGCCCAGGCAAGACGTGCAGCCCGATGGCGAGTATAGAGCAATGGTACTCTCGTAGGTCGACGGCTCCCGAAACCCATACGGTGAAGCGAGCGTTGCACAGTCCGTTTACTGACTGTACGACTGGCGCCGTCATTAAACTGGGTAGTAATTTGAGCTAATGGTTGGCTTCGCTGGCTACGTACAATACGCCTGAGCCGTCTCTCACCACGCACTGTCAAGGCTAATTGTCCTTTGCAGTTTGCCCGATCGCTAGTTTTTTTTCCACCATCCATGTATTCTTGGTATACTCTTGACACTGTCGACCTTGAAAATCCTTGCTGTCTGACGATTTCGGAAATTGAATGGCCCATGCGTCGCGCACCTACGATTTGTCCGCGATCGAAGGCGTCTAAATCAGGCAGTTTACCCATACTGGCAATTCCAACAACTAATTCAGAACAACCACAGTACGCGCTATATATGCAGTTACCACAGCGCCCTCACTTGCGCATACATGATGCGCAGCGCTACACAATTTGCATAGGCTTTGCTATCCCTAATTCAGTGGCACTTCAGTGTATATATATATATAGATATATATATTCATTCGACGTATATGGATATATAATTGTTGGCAGCTATGAAAGAAAAAGTATTTACTGAAGTTGTCTTATGAGGTATTATTACATAGTGGGAAATTATCTAACAGGGTATTTTATCAAGACTTCGATCTGAAAAGTGCGATAGTAAGAGAGTAATCATTTCACAAGGAGCAATAAAATATATAAATAAATCTATATGTTCTCTTCTGAAAGCTTGCAAAATTATTTAGAAAATTTATCGAACACAAATAAGTGTTAATAGAGATGGTGCCATTAGGTAAAATTTTGTAGGTAAGCGTGATAAAATATAAATATTAAGTAATTATTGAATAATTATATAAGTATTAAGTAATTATGAAAGGAATTGAAATATTAAGTGATTATTTTATGTGATAAAAGGTAATAGAATATAAATAAAAACCTTCAAAATTTTAAGCCCATATGTACAATAAATCATAATATTTAAATAAATGAGGGACTGAATTCAATGATAATAAATGGAGAAAATGGGGTAGAACATAATAATTTTATAATGCTTATTCGGGAATACGTACGAAGAAAAAAATCTCGCCAAAAATTTTTGAGTTCCACTGACTCTATGACTCTCAAAGACTTATTTTCATTCCAGTTTTTTTTTAAAATTATTATTATTATTATTATTATTGTTATTGTTATTATTATTATTATTATTATTATTATTATTATTATTATTATTATTATTTTGCAAGTGAAATGTTCACAAAGTACTAATCCTCTTTCTACAAAGAAAACGTGACTTTTCCACTCTTTATTGTTGAAAAATGCCTTCCAGAACTGCCAAAATGTTTCAGTTTTTACGCCTAATTAAAGCTTTCCCACACTAACCACAGAGCGTTTATGCGTTCAGTTTGTGCATCCATCGTCTGCCTCTCCTTACCTAATCAAGGAAAGAGTTTTCTCCATTTTCCCTCGACTATTCTTCCGAATACATTATCATTATAGGGTTCTCTAAAAGTCAAAAACCCTTCTTTTTATTTATTCATCTGAGCATGGGAATGAGGATGGCAAATGTAATTATAGACCTTTACGTTATTGATACTAAAAAAATCAGTAACCCCCTCCTTTAAAGGAAAGTCGATTTTGGTCGATTTTCGTCTCGTTGATTTTGGTGAGTGTACTGGAAAATAATATTTAGTTCTCCTTTATATACGCCTCAGACAGAGGGAAAAGTTTCCAGTAGGAGGTTTTTCTTGGAATTCTTTTCGACTTAATAAATATGCAAAATTTCTTTTCGGCGTCGATCTTTTCTTTCCTCTTTTGCTTCTCCTACTGGGATTTTAATTCTTGAATAAATGAATCACTTTACTGTATAATGAGGAACTTTGCCACCTCCTGCTCTTTGAAATCAATACCTCTGCACACTTGGTTTCTCATTAGTTGATATCTCCACGTGCAACTTGCAGCTTTAAGAGTGCAAGTGTCCGGTGAAGGGCAAGCTGACGCAGCCCGACGCATCGAATAGACGAGATGGTGATTTTTACTTAACATTTGTCGTTTATTCACTCGGAGAATTTTCTGTTAATGGAATTAGTGATTGAGCTTTGTTCTCAATGTATTTTAAAAATTAACATCGTTTAAACTGATGAAAAAAAAATTCTTAAAGCAGAACTTTGGTTTAGTATTTTGAAATTCTGGGAACAGTTCTAAAAGAAATTCCAAAAAAGAAAGATGCTAAAATAAGAGAGTATCGGGAAAGACGAGTTCACTCGAAAGATAATATTAAAGCAAAAAAACAGATGTTATTATAACAGATAAAGTTGAGTAGCTACGAATGCTTTGATCCTGTGACATTTTCCCTCCTTCAGACCCAGAAAATTTATTAACCGCGGCTGGTAACAAAGCCACCCCACCGACGAACTTCGAGGATGCAATATTTCCCCCGCAACGAAGGGTGGCTTACAATAGCGAGTCGCCACGATGTCTGGGCGGTTAGACATTAAAGTACAAACGGGGATCCGCCTCTTGACAAGAAGCAGTAATGATCCACCTGTGCGATTACGATATGAAAACAGGTATCGTTTTGCACACGGGCCAAAAGGAAGGGCCTATCAGAGCCCAGATTCAAGGAGCGGGGATGTTAAAGATCCCGCCAGGGAAAAAATATTTTAAAAGGCGACGCAGGAGATTTTTAGAGGGGTCGGAGACTGATTTTGATGCTGGATCTGATACAGATTCTAGGCTGATCCCGATTCTGATTCTGAGGTTCAGACCTCTGAAGTGTGAAGACCTCTTTCTCGCTGAGAAGGGTCGTGGAAAGATCAAAGCTTGATCTTCCTTAGTTTTGAAGCAGCTAGCTTCTTTAGTGAGAGTGTGTGGAACGAGCCGTCCACTACTCTGTGACAGATCTACCGATTACTCTTGGAGTTCGAGTTTGCCTAATCCAGCTGATTCCGACGAGTGGAATCCGTTTCCTACAAATAGTGCTACTTCTGCGTTAGAGCCATAAGGCCTGTTCACATAGCAGTCCGTTAGCGCAAGCGTAAAAGCTCAACGGAGTGTTCACGGATGATGATACGTGAGTCAACGGATGATGTCATAGCGCTCAGCTATATGATTGGTTAAAAATTAACGCTTTCGCTAACGGACTGCTATGTGAACAGGCCCTAATTCCCCGAAGGCCCGACCGACGACCTGCAACGACAGCGCATCCAGTCAGCAAAGAGGACGATCCTCAACGTGTGTTCGCAGACTTCAACGGCAATTACTTGTGCGTAATAGATGTTCAAGAACACGACCTAATCGTGAGATAATTAATCCAGAATACTCCAAAAAAATTGTTATTAAGTATAACGAAGTTCTAATTAGTTAGCTGTCTGATCAATTTACATAACCTGTGTGTCGCTACCTAGAGTGTCGGCTTTTGACACCAAGCACGGGAATATGCTACAATCCCATGGTTCGAGGAAACTCATGTTTTCAATTTTCCAGTGATTTAGAGGGAGAGAAAGGTCCAAATTTTATTGACAACCATATGAACTGATATTTTTTCGCAACGTTGGGCTGTTTGAAGATAATGAAGAAACGACGTACCTACTCGGAAGGTATAGCCATTATAGTCAAGGCAAAATTTAAAAAGCTTCAAGTTTTCAAGTTATTTTAACTTTTGAATTGTGTAGATTTATCAGATTACTTCAGTTTCGCTAAAGTTGTTAAACTTTTGTATATTTTTCTGGCAATATCCCCTTAAAATTTCTGCTTAAATTACATGACCTCCTACATATGTGACTCTTTCATTCAGATGTCGTTTTTGGCCGGTCCCTTGAGCAGATGATATAAGTGACAGGTCACTGCAGATCTAATTGAAACAGTTGTTTGCTGAGCCTCACTTTGACCGTCACTATTCCCAGAGAAATAAATCTTCATGAAATATATTATGCAATATATTTCATCAAACAGAAAATGCTCATTCGAATAATAGCTCCTTCTTTCAGAAAACAAAAATAATTAAATCGTTATATACCATATTTTATATCTCTCTTTTATTTTCTCGCCCTTTAATGAGTGTGTGTGTGTAAGTAACATCCAAAATTAATTGTAAGGTATGAGACGGAAACGCAACGGACGCTGCAAACTGTCAAATACACTGGTGTAAGAAATTAAGAGAATTTGCAGACTTGGTCTATTATCTCTAGAACTACTGTACCGATTTTAATGAAATTTGATATGTACATACATTGATACAATACAAAAGAAATAACCATTGAATAATTGTAATACACACGCATGATCGTGCGTAACACTCGTTGGAGTCGGAAGGTATGAAACAGCAGTTGCAGAATAAACAAAAAAATCGGTTAATTCTTGATGTTAATTTGCAGCAATCGGTTAATTTCAAATTGTAACAGTAAAAATGAGTAACCACCAACGTTGAGATGATGGAATGAGGTGGCGAATTGTGGGGAGGATAGAAGCATGCCAATCTCAAGTCCAAATTTTTAGAGAGTTCAATTTAACGCCCAGCGTCGTGTGCAACTTATGGAAACAGTTCCAGGATACCGGATCCATCGAGAGAAAGCCTGGGCAAGGTCGTCCAAGAGCCACGACGGCCAGAGAAGATCGCCATTTGCCGATTATAGCGAGGCGTAACAGGAGTGCTACAACTTCTCAGCTCTCTCGTGACTTGTATGCAGCCACAGGAACCCGTGTATCAAGGGTGACTGTTTCCAAAAGACTTCATGAGAGAGGGTTGTTTGCAAGAAGACCTGCTGTTTGCGTCCCGCACACTTCTACGAACAGGAGAATCCGTTTATCATAGTGCAGAGAGCATAGAGATTGGAGTATGGATCAATAGGCGACCGTTTTCTTCACTGATGAGTCCCGGTACATCCTAAACACCGATTCTCGCCGTACGTTCATATGGAGAGAACCAGGGACCCGTTACCTACCCTCCAATGTCCGCGAAATCGACCATTATGGCGGAGGAGGTTTAATGGTCTGGGAAGGCATCATGTTGGATGGCCGCACATCTCTCCATGTCTTTGAAAGAGGCACTGTGACTGGTGTGAGGTATAGGGATGAGGTCTTTGAGCCCTATGTTCGCCTTTTCAGGGGTGCAGTTGGCCCTGAGTTCATTTTAATGGACGATAACACGAGGCCACATAGAGCTCTTCTGGTCGAGGAATTTCTAGAGAGTGAGGATATTCGCCGGATGGATTGGGCAGCCAGATCTCCAGACCTTAACCCTATAGAGCATGTCTGGGACTCTTTGGGGAGGGCAATTGCAACTTACAACCCCCCTCCGAGAACCATCCAGGGAATGAAAACAGCGTTGCTGAACGAGTGGTACCAATTGCCAGAGGATATGATAAACTGCCTTATTTCAAGTATGAAATCACGCTGCGAGACCTGTATATCTGTAAGAGGGGACCATACCCCCTATTAACCTATCTATTAACCCATTTTTTTGTTTATTCTGCAACCGCTGTTTCATACCATCCGACTCCAACGAGTGTTACGCATGATCATGCGTGTGTATTACAATTATTGAATGGTTATTTGTTTTGTATTGTATCAGTGTATGTACATATCAAAGTTCATTAAAATCGGTACAGTAGTTCTAGAGATAATCGACCAAGTCTGCAAATTCTCTTAATTTCTTACACCAGTGGTGGGATACCTTTTACATGGCGACAGGAAGTCGCACTGATCAAACATTCAAACATTCGGATTTGGATTCTTAATTAGGCATAGGTTACTGACGTCACGGAGTGCAAATATGCAAGCGGCTAGATTCTGCCATCCATTAAAAATGAATTGCATTTTTAGCGGACCATGGGTTGTGCCATTTAAAATCATATGTCTTTTTCTAACTCTTCTTGATATCTTGTACTGTATCTTTACAAGAAAAAAAAGCTGTACTCAGTTTTTTAATCATTCAATAACTATTTAGTTTGATATTTTGAAATTTAACAGTAACGAAACAAATTAATCATTTTGCTTGCCTTTTTTTGGCATCATTTTAAAGAACCAGTTACAAAGTGGCATAAAAGTCTGACTCTACAGACTTTTATATCACTCTGGCAATACTAATAAAAACTAAAGCAAATGCCAATCAGTCATCTTATTTGCCAGTTTCAGCTATGCGCAGACAATCTACACAAGTTGTTTGTTTAGTTTTGCCCGCTCTTTATAAAGATATATAATACATATATTGATTGCCTTAACAGTCACAGTACATAGCGTTCAGGTGATCGCTCCAATTCTTTAAGCTCTAACAAAGCTTTTCTATCCTTTTCATTTGGAGTAACCTTTAGAATTTTATTGTTGAAGACTCTCTAATAACTTTCTAATAAAATGATGACTTTAAATCGATGTCAGAACTATTAAAACATACTTATTTCTACCAATGTTAAAACTAGTCATTTTAGCTGGTTTGGTAGGTCTAGCGTTAAAGTTGTTCACCTGAGTACATATCAGGGTAATTACCTATGAAGTCCTGGGATAATTTTTTTTTTCATGCATAGCATAATGTTTGCTAATCAGCAAGTTAAAATTTCTTACTTACACGCAATTGAAGGTTTTCGTCTGCAGAAAAAAAAAAGTAGAATAACTGAATAATCTATTAAAGTCTGGTGTTTAGGAAAATAAACAACATAGATTGAATATGTAAGTTAAATTTTAAAAGATAACACACAAAATGCAAATAATTTAACGTGAAATAAAACGTATAAAGAGGGCATAGACTGTCAAACAAATTAACAGAAAACCTACCCTAGCGTTGAAAATTATAACTCTTCAATAAAAGATTGCGCAGTTGCAACAAATCCTCATACTGAAAACGGACAAATATAACTAAGAGTAAAATAATTCAACAAAGCAAGATAATTATTGACAGGAAGAATGTATACAATAAACAGAAATCACGGCACTTAGGACTCAACGCACCATAATGCAAGATTCTGTAGCAGTAATGGAACTAATCCATATAACGAGGTAACTGATTGGTCTCGTCATCAGGAGGCCTAACCAAATCAGTTACCTCAAGGGGGAACTTTCTGAATAAGATGCAGGTCTAACTAAAAGACATCCCAAGGCCCCGAGATCCCCATTGAAACAGACAGTCAAAACAAATGAAAAATGCATAGACATCCTGCACTTAGGGCTCAACGCACATAATAAATGCAAGTGCACATGCAAACCTGAAGAACCTATAACTGTTTACTCACTGGATTAGGGTGAGTGGGCATCTTTGCATTTCAGTCTTTTCATTTGTGTTCTTTAGGTTTGTATGTCAGACCTGCCAACCTCAGTAAGAGCAAAACCCTGCAATATTCTACCGTGCATAAAATAATCGACATAACGACATAAAGCAAAACAGTATAGTAAAAAATTATAATAAAAGAATCATAATGTATATTTATTTATAGTTTATAGGATCTCTTTGATAATATTACATAGTTCAAAATATTTCCTTACTGTTCAGCTCATCTTGAAATTACAATATTAAGCAAAAGTTATATATTTGAAATTTGCAATCATACATTTTAATGTACATCATATTTACACTAGCAGGGACCCCAGCAGTCTATATTTTGAGTACTTCTATTTTTTTATAATGTTTGTTTTAATTAATTGCAGAAAATCTTGGAATTTTTGTAGTATTTACTGTAGTTGATTTTGCACTTTTTATAAATTCATTGTGAAATTGTTCTTCATAACAGCGTCCTTGTGGGTTCGATTTGCATATTGGCAAATTTTCTAAGGTTCCCCTTGACATAGATGACCCGAACTGAGTAGATATTTCTGTTATTTAACTAAAAATCCTCTCACACTGCATTACTGTGAGGGATTGTTAAAACCAGCGTTATTTTTTTTTTTACGTTTCGGAATCCGGTAATAATAGCGTGCATTCCGGAAACCCGGAAGATGCATTAAAAATCCGGCATTTCCTAGGTAAATCCGGAAAGTTGGCAGGTCTGGGTATGTGTACTTGCATTTATGGTGCGTTGAGCCCTAAGTGCAGGATGTCCGTGTATTTTTCATTTGTTTTGACTGTCTGTTTCCATGGTGATCTCGGGGCCTTGGGATGTCTTTCGGTTAGACCTGCATCCTGTTCAGAAAGTTCCCTTTTGAGGTAACTGATTTGGTTAGGCCTCCTGATGATGAGATCAATCAGTTACCTCGTTATATGGTTTAGTTCCGTTACTGCTACAGAATCTTGCATTTATGGTGCGTTGAGTCTCAAGTGCTTGATTTCTGTTTATTATCTACATTCTTCCTGTTAATAAATATCTCGCTTTGTTGAATAATTTTACTTATAGTTATATTAAATTTTAAAAGGTTATTTTCATTAGTTCGTGACAGCGCCAAATGGCCAAAATCAAATGATTAATATTTTTAATCAAATTTTGTCTTTTTCTCCTCTTAAGAAAGTGGTAAATCCTCTTTTAAGTAACTGTTTTGTCCCTCTCTGCCTGTATGCCTCCGACCCTGATGGCTTGAGAGTGATGCATGACGAAATAAATAACATAAAGTTGATATTTTAAATGCCCTTAAGGAAGCCTATAATGATAAACGTGTTTAAAGTGACATTAATTGTCCAGTCTTCTGCGCACTCGAAAGATTTTTAATGTATGTGGAAGGCAGTGGTGCGCAAACAGTGGGTCTCGAAAAAAAACAGGGAACGGATAGTTTGAGATAAATTTATATCATATTGAATTAATTATTTAATTAAAAAAAAGGCTTTAAATTTTTCATAATTGCACTTTTTTAATATTTTTATTTATATTTTTATAGCTGTTAAAAAATATGATAGGACTAGCTGAATACCCGTGCTTCGCTACAGAGTACATTCAAACTAAATACAACGGTCAATGTATGCAATTAATGCCAAAATATATATACAGGGTGGTTATAATTAAAGTTTCACTTTGAAATGGTCATAAAAGGAAAACTACTGGACCAAATGTTATCAAACTTGGTAATAGTTTAAAGGAGGTCATGAGAATTTCTTTTCCGCTAAAAAAAAGTTCAAAAACTCACCACCAGGGTGGAAATGGCGCTGTATGCAATATTGTTAAATGGAATAAGACATGAAGACATCGGTCTTGCATGGTTAGAGACATTGTCGATTCGTAACAATGAGAACTCTGACAAACAGGCTCACTTTTACCTGGAAAATCAAATGACGTGTAAAGAGCATTTGTATAAATCATTTGGTTCTTCCTGCCGTAAGCCAATTACAAGCCATTGCGGTTTTGCATAACCCCACAAACAGTTTCGTTTTAGAAACGATTAAAAACGTTTTAAACTGATATCTTCATGTGATAGGGACGAATTCAGGCTTCAAAATTCACAAATTAGCGATCTGTAAGAAAACGATTCCCGGAATGCGCACACTTTAAATGGTAATTTTGTTTAGGTCAATGTTTTTTAAGGGTATACAAAATGTTAAACCCGTGTAACAAAAGGTTAAGTTAGATTCCGACCCTTATTTCGTTTAACAATATTGCATACAGCGCCATTTCCCCCCTGGTGGTGAATTTTGAACTTTTTCTTTTTTTGCGGAAAAGAAATTCCCATGACCTCCTTTAAACTATTACCAAGTTTGATAACATTTGGTCCAGTAGTTTTCCTTTTTATGACCATTTAAAAGTGAAACTTTAATTATAACCACCCTGTATTTATATTTATACTACAACGATGAATTCATACAAGTGATGTAAAAAAAAACATATATATACAGTGGAATCTCGATCGATCGTTTTCGGATCCATCGTTTTTCCGTATGTGTCGTTCATTTTATCCAGTCCCAACGATCATATTGCTTTGTTAGGTTTCCGCATCTATCGTTTTCCCGCATTTATCGTTCATTTCAATCGGTCCCTTGGAAAACGATAGATCGAGATTCCACTGTATATATATATATATATATATATATATATATATATATATATATATATATATATATATATATATATATATACTAACTGTTTGTGGGGTTATGCAAAAACAGCAATGGCTTGTAATTGGCTTACGGCAGGAAGAAGCGTCATTTGATTTTCCAGGTAAAAGTGAGCCTGTTTGTCAGAGTTCTCATTGTTACGAATCGACAATGTATCTAACCATGCAAGACCGATGTCTTCATGTCTTATTCCGTTTAACCCCTATTTCAGTGAAAATCGTAAGTGTTCGTACACTTACGATTTTCACTGAAATAGGGGTCTATCCATTAATTAAAATGAATATTTCAGAATGGGTATTTAATAATAAGGTCTATAATCTATTCTTAACAAAACTACATGAAATATTTTAAAAACATAGTAAAACTTTTGTGGTGTGTCATTGCTTCATGCTTCGTCGAGGTTCATGGGAGAGCACAGTTCAATGTTTTAAAAACGCTAATGTAGTAGACTTCACAAAAAAACAATTCAAGATAAAACTTAAACAAGTATTTAATCTTAACAGCTAAAATGAACACAGAAAATTCGTAAAAAGATTCCGCATCATGAGCGGCAATAAACCTGCTGAACGTCGGACAAACGAACAGCAATGAACTGACATTCCTCTCACTTCACATCCGTTCTTTAATTTGAAATCAGGTAAATTATGCAAGGCGCAGCTGCGTCTTCTTCCTCTCATGACGGCACATGGAGACCACAGAGCTTTAGGAACTTCTCTCTGCACTCGGCAAATTCAACGACGGAACAACTTCATTTTTAAGAAACCAGTAATCAAAAAGTAACAAAAACTTTATCTCACAAAAGTCATCGTACACTGAAATATTTTCGGATAAATTCAAAATTAAAATTATCGTCTGGCGCTTTATTTTTATTTTTGAATTGTGGTTGCATTTAAAATATCGTTTGGCTTTAATTTTTGCTTGCCTACTCCGTAATATTCTATTTATTATTTTAAAATGGCTCGTAGTTGTAAAGAAACAACAAACAGCATTCGAAAATTGATTATTTTCCATCATAGTAGTGGTAAATCAGTTCGGAATATTGCTAAATTACTCAATTTCTACTCAATTTCCCATTCTACTGTGCAGTATGTGATAAAACGCTTTAAAGAAGAAAATCGGATCGAAAACAAGGTAAGAAAAGGTCATCCGGCAAAGTTAACAAAACGTGATCAGAGATTTATTATTGGAAAATTTGTGAAAAATCCACGTTTGAGTGCTGTAAAAGTTTCTGCAGAATTTAATGAAACATTCTCTACTTCAGTTTCACCTGAAACTGTTCGACGAGTTCTCAGAGCAGCTGGATTACATGGGCGTTCTGCCCATAGAAAAATTTTGTGAGTGAGAAAAACAGAAAGATTAGGCTTTCCTTCGTACTATCAATGATAAATAAGCCCCAAACGTATTGGAATAATGTTTTTTTTTTTTTTGCCGATGAAAGCAAGTTTAACATTTTTGGTTCCGGTGAGTGTATAACTGTACGGAGAAGAAAAAATGAGGAACTTAATCCCAAGAACTTAGTAGGAACAGTTAAGCATGCCGGTGGAGGTGTCCTTGTGTGGGGGTGCATGTCAGCATCAGGACTAGGTAATTTGGTATTTATTGATGGCATAATGAATCATCCTGTTTATATAAATATTTTAAGAGAAATTAAAATTATCAGCCCAAAATTTGGGTATTGGAAACAACTTTGTTTTTATCAAGATAAAGATCCTAGGCACACGGCTCTCAACGTTCGCCTCTGGTGTCTCTATAATTGTCCACAAGTTTTGAAAACACCACCTCAATCACCAGATTTAAACCCAATAGAACACATATTTGGAGAGAACTGGAGGTTCGAGTACGAAAATACGACATTCACAAGAAAAGCGAACTAAAAACAATTTTGATGGAAGAATGGATGAACATTGATGCAAAAATTACAAAAGAACTAGTGCAATCTATTCCCAGACGTTTAAAAGCTGTTGTGGATGCTAAAGGACATCCTACTAAATATTAATTTAACGAAAAATTAGAATATTTACTAATATGTAGAGATTTTTTACAAGTGTACGATGACTTTTGTGAGATAAAGTTTTTGTTACTTTTGGATTATTGGTTTCTTAAAAATAAAGTTTTACTATATTTTCAAAATATTTCATGTAGTTTTGTTAAGAATAGATTACAGATCTTATTATTAAATACCCTTTCTGAAATATTCATTTTAATCAATGGATAGACCCCTATTTCATTGAAAATCGTAAGTGTACGATCACTTTTGGGAGCCACTGTATATTCTTTTTAATGCCCGAAATAATGTTATTTAAATTTATCAATTCTTTTAAAAGTTCTGCAGTTTTTTAACTTAACCAGTTTAAAACATTTGCTTCCCTTGGCAACCATTTCTTTTATCATCACTGACTAACTGAAGATTGTCATGATTTTAAAGATTTATCAAACATGTCGCCTGCAACTAATAATCAGATCTAACATGGGGTAAATTCGTTAGCTTAACTATGACTGACAATTTTTTAAAAAAAAATCTTTTAATTTGCCAGTCACAGAATAAGAAATGTGATATTTCCGATTTTAGAATAAATTCACTGAATTAAGAACTGCCCGAACTTTAAGAATTTATTTAGAAAGAATACAGTCTCTCTGAGTTTTGGCTATGAGGGAGAATTTCTCATCAAGAATTATTTAGCAGATAAATCCCTGTAGTCTTCTAACTAACATATTTTCAAAATGTTTCATGTAGTTTTGTTAAGGATAGATTATAGATCTTATTATTAAATACCCATTCTGAAATATTCATTTTAACTAATGGATAGACCCCCTATTTCATTGAAAATCGTAAATGTACGAACACTTTTGGGACCCACTGTATTTATAAAAAAATCGTAAAGGATATTTTTATAGACAAAATTATGTAGAAAAAAATATTCAAATTAAATCTAATAGAACATACTAAAGAATATAGTACAGTTTGAGGAACATTTCTTTTTGTGTATTTTAATTTTTTATTTTTTGGATAATGTCCAATCGTCTGCCGCATTAGAAAGAAAAATTTTTTTTTTTTGTAAATTTATTTCGTTGTTATGCACGTGACGCAAAATTAGTTTAAAATATAAAAAAAAGAAAAACCACGTGATCAGAATTTAATAAATTAAATTCTAAAAATTAATCTTTAAAAAATCACCAAAAATCAGAAAATGGAGGTAAAGATTCAAAAAAAATTTCATTTTAAAGGAACTTTTATGATCTTTCTCGTGACATAAATTTTTTAACCATCAGATTATTATTTTAAATGCAAACTTAAAAGAATGTTACAAAAACAGCTTAAAAGTTTAATTTAAAATAAAATCTAAGAAGAATTTTTCAAAAATCTTTCTTAGTGCACTCCTATAAGAAGAATCGCCATGCAAAATTTCAGCCCTTTAGGTCCCGCGGTTTGGTTTGTTCGTTATATGTCAGTTATTCAGTTAGTTACGGAACCGTTTTATAATATAGATATCGTTAAATAAGGTGTCTTACAGTAAAAACTTCTTCAGCAACCAACTTTTTAACCCAAATAAACTATCATGGTCCAGTTGTGTTTCAGTTTGAATTGATGGTGCAGTTGCATCAACTGAGAGGGAAAAAAAGGGGGGGGGGGTTAAAATAAATAAAAGGAAATTGTACCAAACATAGTTTTCTATCATTGTATGATTAATAGGGAAACATTAGTATCAAAATAAATGCAGGAATGTTTATATTGAGTATTAAATGATGCAGTAAGTGTGATCAACTTTATAAAAAGTTGAAGCTTAAATAGTAGACTCTCAACTATACTTTGAAATGAAGTGGATTCTGCTCATGAGACGCTTCTCTTACATACAGAGGCAAGATGGTTATCTCGTGGCAGAATATTGAAACGCCTTTTTCATATTAAAGATGAAATTTTGCTGTTTCTTAACGTAGGATTACGTTCCTCAATAACGGTCCTCCGGAAAGACAAAAAATTCAGAGTCCGTCCTGCGTCGCGAGTTATAATTTTGGCAGCGTTCCAAACCCAGTAGCAGTAAACAATTATACAGAAAAGTAACAAAATGCATAAAAAAAAGAGGTAAGCAAACGATAAGTAATTCTACGTTAATAAGCCGCGGTAGTTTCGTTAGAAGTGTCTACCTGAAATATTTTTTTATGATAAAAACCCTTGTCTTTCCGAATTGTTTGAAAAAGAAAACTAACTTGAAAAGCTGAGTAATCTTGTTGATATATTTGAAAATTTTATAGATTTGAATTTTAGCCTGCAAGAAAGGGAAACAAATATTTTAATGTTTAATGATAAAATACAAGGTGCGCCCATAAAGTAACCGGACATTTTTTATATAAATAAAAAAAATATCACTCACCTTCAAATAAATTTATCTCCTTCAAAATAATCGCCAAAGGAGTCTATACAGTTTTTCCAACGTGTCTCCAAGTCATCGAAACACTGTCTATAGGCGTTGGAACTAACCGTTCGCAAAATACGCGTAACATTTCATTTAATATCCGAGACGTTTTCAAATCGCTGTCCTTTCGTGGCCATCTTAAGCTTCGGAAAAAGGAAAAAATCAGCTGGCGATAAGTCGGGGGAATAGGGTGGGTGATTTATCACCGTAATTGAATGCTTAGCAAGATATTGTTGCACAGAAATTGCTGTATGGGGCCTAGCATTATCGTGTAAAAGAAACCATTGCCCAGAATCAAACAGTTCCTTCCTAACTCGCCTTATCCTGTTTCTTAATCGAAAAAGCACCTCCTTGTAAAAATACTGATTAATTGTTTGGGTTTCAGGAACAAATTCGTGGTGGATAAATCCTTTGTAATCAAAAAATGCCAAAATCCATGAAAGGACAGCGATTTGAAAGCGTCTCGGATATTAAATGAAATGCTACACGTATTTTGCGAACGGTTAGTTCCAAGGCCTATAAACAGTGTTTCGATGACTTGGAGAAGCGTTGGAAAAATTGTATAGACTCCTTTGGCAATTATTTTGAAGGGATAAATTTATTTGAAGGTGAGTGATATTTTTCTTATTTATAAAAAAATTGTCCGGTTATTTTATGGGCGCACCTTGTAGAATCTTATTTTTTGGAAAGGTAAAATTGGAGTTGATAATACCGAAATGTTGCCGTGTTTTTCTGAGTTTTTTAATGCTAATAACATCGAATTTCAACAAACATAGAGTATAATTAATGTACATCTCATAAATTTAATGCAAACTTTTCTAATCGATTTGAAGTTCTGCAGAGCTTCAAATCTTTTAGAAAAGTTTACAAAAAAGGTCGTAAAAAAGAGTTGGTCTGAATTCGAGGTACGGTTTCTTTCGCAATTTCTTCAAGTTTAGAAATTAATGTTCAGGAAAAAAGAACAACTTATCGACGTATCAATCGATGAAACGTTCCTTTCGATACCTCGTCATGTGCCAAGTTTTGGATATTTCTTCGAGTTGAATATCCACAATTATCGAAAAAGGCTATGCTTCCATTGCTTCCATCTATCTGTGTGAGAGTGGGTTTTCAAAATGAGTAACTATAAAAACCGAACGACGATCAAGGCTTAACCCGCAGAATCAGATATGTGGATATCATAGTACTTTCAAATATTTCACCAAATATTGAACAAACATTACTTGAGATCCAGGATCATCTTTGTCATTATTTTAACGTAGGATTACGTTCCTCAATAACGGCCCTTTGGAGAGAAAAAAATTGTCCGTCCTGCGTCGCGAGTTTTAATTTTGGCAGCGCGCCAAACCCAGTAGCAGTAAACAGTTAAACAGAAAAGTACCAAAATGCGCGAAAAAAAAAAGAAGAAAAAAAAAGAGGTAAGCAACGATAAGTAATTCTACGTTAATAACCCGCGTAAGTTTCGTTAGAAGAGTCTACCTGAATTTTTTTTTCTATCTTAGTTTTATATAAATAAATGACGTTTATAATTTTCAATGTTTTAATATGAAGTTTTTAATTTTGAAATCATGCTCTTTTTTTAATTTTAATTTTTGTTAATTTTTTACCTAAACGAATACGAATGCATATTAATACTTAAATATGAAGTTTTCGTCACATGAGATTTGCCAAAAACAAGTGCAGAAGATTAGCAAGACATTTTTCTATTGTTATAATGCAAAGTCTACATATACCTAAAATTTCAGTTTATTGATCTTTAAAATAGCTTGTCAAAATTTGCTTATTTCTTTATTCGACTTTTTTTTTTGCTAACATTTTCCTGATTTTTCAAAAAACTTCGCTACCATCAAAAATTTTCATTCGGGTCGAGTGATTTTTCTTTACTTAAAGGAAGTGGATAGCGGTCGAAAAAAGTTTGCGCATCGTTGGTATAACGCATGGACTACTGACGTAGCTGAATGACAAAAATACACGCGGCTGTTCATGTGCTACTCATCATTTCTTGTTCTACTCATCATTTTGTTTGTATGCTTTGATGCCATTTTGAAAAGTCAATTAGTCACAGTTTTGTGCCAAAGGAATGCTATCCGCCCATCTTCATTTGCCACTTCCAAGTATGTGGTTACAGTCTGGATATGTTGTTTGTTTGTTCGCGGTTATCTCTGCCCGTTTCTTTTATACATGTCAGGGATGCTACATCGGCAACAAAACATCGATGTTTTGAAACATCGACATTCAATATTAAAGCATCGATGCTAATAAAACATCGCCCTAAAACCATCGATGTTTTTGAACATCGATGTTTTTGAACATCCATTCTTTAAAACTGATTTAGTAACGGCACTTTTGGGAGACATCTTAATATTAATTAACGTTAACTTATATAAAACCAGAACAAAACAAAAACTTAAATGGCCGCTCGTGTTTATACTATTTATAAAAAGGAAACCCCATGAAAGGTTCTGGAGTGTCGAGAACATTCCAAGGGCTCTAATTGGTTCATTGGTTGTTAATTGCCATTTGTCTCGTTGGTAGGTTATCTTTCATCCTTTTCTATTCATCCTTTTCAGAATTCAGACTTACGTTTACTGAGTGTGAAAATAATGCTACGTGGTTTTTTTTATTGTGGTACTGTTTCATTTTTAAAAAAAACCCATCAAGACAACGTAAAACATCGAGCACAAAACATCGATGTTTAAAAAAAATCGACTTCAATAAATCGATGTTTAGAACATCGATGTTTTTATCAAAACATCGACATCGATGTCGTATCCCTAATACATGTGACTAAGGGCCTGTTTACATAGAATCCCCCTGCGTCAACGTTAAAGATTCCGTTGGCGCTGTTTGGTTTAAATGGGTCAATGATTGGTATTTGATTGGTTAAAAATTTTCACGCGGACGCTGACGGGTTTCTATGTGAACAGGCCCTGTGGCATTCAAACCTAATTTAATTTAGTGATAAACCATCAGTTCGTTCGTTC
This sequence comes from Dolomedes plantarius, assembly GCA_907164885.2. Taxonomy (NCBI): domain Eukaryota; kingdom Metazoa; phylum Arthropoda; class Arachnida; order Araneae; family Dolomedidae; genus Dolomedes; species Dolomedes plantarius. The sequence continues at coordinate 193,006,406 of OU015496.1, read as the reverse complement.
ACTGATTAGAATAAAATTGCATCTTTTTACTGTCGGGTGATTCCTTGATAGATACTTCAGTAGGTTCAAAACACCAGAAATTAACTTGGAGATCACAGGCAGTGGCGTAGCGAGAGGGGGGGGGGAGGGCAAGGGGGTCTATCATGCCCCGGGCGCCACTCGCAGAGGGGCGCCACATGGTCACAAAATAACTTATTCTATATATTATACTAGCTGAAAACTCGCACTTCGCTACGGAGTACATTCAAATTAAATACAACTGTCAATGTATGCAATTCATGACAAATATATATATATATTATATGATAAATACGACGATCAGTGTATACAATTGATGTAATATATATATATATATATATATATATATATATATATATATATATATTTTAAGAAAATCGTAAATGATAACTTTATAGACAAAAGAATGTAGAAGAATATATTCAAATTAAATCTAATATTATAAAGAATACTAAAGAATATAGTACAGTTAATATAGTACAGTTTGTAGAACATTTCTTTTGCTGTACTTTAATATTTTTTTGGATAATGTCCAATCGTCTGCCGCATTTTTGTTTATTTAGTTGTTATGCACGTGACGATAAATTTATTTAAAGTACCAGAAAAAGAAATCACGTGATCGGCATTTAATAAATTAAATTCTAAAAATTAATCTTTAAAAATTCACCAAAAATCAGGAAATGGAGGTAAAGATTCGAAAAAAATTTCATTTTAAAGGAATTTTTATGATTTTTCTTGTAATATAAATTTTATAACCCTCAAAGTATTATTTTAAATGCAAACGTAAAAACAGTTAAAAAACATCTTAAAAATTTAAATTAAAAAATCTAAGAAGAATTTTTGAAAAATCTTTCTTAGTGCACTCCTACACTATAAGAAGAATCGCCATGTAAAATTTCAGCCCTTTAGGTCCAGGGGTTTGGTCTGTGCGTTGTATGTCAGTCAGTCAGTCAGTGAATGAGTCAGTTACGGAACTGTTTTATACATAGAGATTACTATATGTTTTTCGAGGGAGGGCGCCAAAAAGGTATCGTGCCCCGGGCGCCAGTTATGCTCGCTACGTCACTGATAACATGAAAAATTATTAACATGCAAAGTAGTTTTTGCGGTTGGCAAATTAGTGCTCTATTGTTCAAAACATCATGATATTCAGAAGGAAATTTTGAAATACGTTCATCCTAGTTTGACATGTGTGTATGAATACAGCGAAACCGTTCACGTTCCCTAGAAAGCCCAATTTTCCCCGCAGAAAACACAGAAATCGAACGATAAACGATGGATGCCGCAGCCTAGTATTATTCCATCCATAATTTTTATTGAAATTGTGTCAGCCCTACTTTCGATCGATCCGTGTATCTCGGAATTTTCGAAAGCCTCGCAAACCGTTAAAGTGCAATTTTTCGAACACACGATCGAGGATGATGAATGAACGCGCCTTTCTCCAGAACTTTTCCGGGGCCCCCCCCCCCCCCGCCCCCCACATCCTTGACAGGAACATATTTTTGCCACCCCCTGAAATTGAGGCGCACTATGGGAAGCTCGGATCTTTTCTTTTGCATCAAAAGTTATATTTTACGCCAGTTTTCACCTGTATTTTTTTTTTTCCCCGTTTTGGTTATTAAGAAATAGCTCCCCGAGTAAGTGGAGGAGAAATTTTAAATTCTTTTCGGTGCCTGTCAGAGAAGGTTTAACGTCTTATTTCCTTTATTTTATACGGGATGGATATTTTCTTAAAACCTCCTATATTATTCCATTAAAAATACTTCAATACGTTAGAGTGAAAAATTGTATTACGTAAATTATATCTCAATTTATGACACGTTGTTCGTTTAGTTTGCTTTATTCGTACAAAATTCGAGCTTTTGATGGATATGGTCCATGATTGTCCTGGACTCCCGACAAATAATTGAAAAAAATCGATTTTTTTTTGTTTTGTATGTGATCACCATAGTTATTGATTTTTCTTCGCCTATCCTTACACGTGGCATCGAAAAACAGCAAAAGCGTTTCTCCTCTATTTACATTAATTGTAATCGAAACGCGTTCTTTACTGTCAGTTAGAACGTCAGTGACCGGGGTTTGCGGAAATTATCCCATCGATCTAATCGACTCTCTGATGACCTTTCTTCTGTAGAGAGGACTTGAACCCCTCACATCACATGCAACAGTTAAAGCCCATCTTATGTTTTGCCTTCTCAAAAAAAAAAGGAGATTAGTGGAAGAAACCCGTCTCTTTTGATCACTAAAGGAATTTTAGATTTTCTGGTAAACATTCAAGTTTATGGAAGAGATCTCCCGAAACATGTGGTTCTCAATCTGTAAAATGTGTTATACCTAGGGATACATTTTCGTATTTACAAAATAGATGCGAAAAAATGCGAAATTTGCCGGTATGAGCGAATAAATGCGAAAATTATTTTTTTTGCTACTTTTCGGTGAAAACTGGGTGATAAACAGCTTTTTAACACTTCCCCCATAGGAAGTTAATATGATCACCGGTATGCCAAACTTAAAAACACTAATTTAACTGTTTGTAAAGGGTTTATTGGGTTTAAAATAGTTACAGTAAAAACAATTCAGTATAGGTTTACAAAAATACAGTGAGACCACTGGTGATGCTCATGGCACTGTAAGTATGTGTTATAAGCTCTATGCCATGAGCCTCAACGGTGACCTAAGCAAAAATAATTACAAGATAAAAAGACTTTTTATATACCATGTTTTTAAATTTTCTGTTGAATCATATAAACTTGACAATTATATGTATTAATAAATACTTTTTTGATGAATTATCCCATCAACTTGAAAGAAAATGATCAAATGCGTAATAAAGAGAGCAATTATAAGAAATTTTCAAACATTTATTTATTGAATAACATATATAAACACATTACCCGAATAATTTCGCTATTACGTTAATAGGTTCACTATTACGTTAATAGATGGCGCCTGTAGCGCAGTTACTTTTGGCTCCAGACGCTACTCGTATTTTTACGTAATGGATTTTAAAATATGGAATAAAGATGGCTAAAAGTATTAAAATTATGCATTGTCATCGTGTTCTGAGCTATTCTAAAAGTTTCAAATGTCTAGCTAGTCGGGAAGTTAGTTAAAAATCGATTCCAAGATTTGTACCAGACAAACACACACACACACACACAAACAAGAAAACAAGTTAATAAAAACATGGTAAAAATAGCTAAAACGACATAGTTCGTTCAGTGTGTTTCAATAAAGCATGTAATACATTAACAAATTAGCAAAAAAAGAGCTAAAACGACATAGTTCGTTCAGTGTGTTTCTGTAAAGCATGCAAAACATAAAAGAATGCTACACTAGCAGCATTTGTCATCCCTTTTTTTTGTTTTCTTTTGAGCTATTGCTCTACCACTCTCCTGTTTACGTTTTTCATAAAACACATAATGCATCGGATTCTTTTCTTTCCGTTGTCGCTAGTCTTCTCCCCGGTCTCTTCTAGTACATGTTTTTTCTGATCCTCCTTCAGATCCATTTCGTTTATACCCAGCATTTCCAAAACTATTGCTTCTCGGAATTGTTTTATAGAAACCTTCTCATTTTTTAAAGTTGTAAAGATAATCCATGAATTAACAACAGCTGTTGTAATACCAGTCTTTGTTTAAGTGGTCGTTTCAGTTCTTTCACTCAATGAAGAGGCACCATCCGGACGAAAGACGTTTATTTTCTTGACACACACACACACACATATATACATATAGAAGGAACAAAGAATAAAAATAATCCGCTCACGGCAGAAGATCTATGTAGCTTTGTGATGATATTCTCAGCCTACTCACTAAGGGTATTACTAGCTGACTGAAAATGGCACTGTTACGTCTTGGCCCTTTTCGGGGTGAAAAGGCCACCCAAGCAAAAGCCCACCCCTTTACGAATTCTGCCCGGTTCCAAGAAACCATCTTGGGTCGCTCCTGCGCCCCTTCCCCGGCCAGCTGGCTGAAAAAACAAAAGGAGGAAGCAGTGTGTGGGAGGCAACCGGAGAGGGTAGCTGTGTTGTTGAGCCTCGGATCTTTCCGTCGACAAACGGTGCCTAAAGGGCGTTGTGCGGACCGAACTCTCAGGCGTATCCGCCGAGCATTCCGTTACCTGTCGAATTCGACTATCAGACGTGACTTCGACATTTCAACTTTCTCGAAACAGGCTCATAAAATTTGTAAAAAATTTTATGAAACCCTTCCTAACATTCGTAATGAAGTACTCGCAGAATTGCCAGATTATGACCATTCTCTCCCTGCTAATCGTAAACGCCCTAGGGCGTGTCTCCTTAGGAGCTAACATTAACTACCGCATCGCGATACTCATTCTATCTTGCACACCTGCTTATGTCCTGCCGTAGCGCAGAGGCATCGCGCTGATCTATGAAACCCTGAGTTGTGGGTTCGATCCCAGGTGGTATCGCACCTTCCAAATTTTTTATCTTGATATTTCTTTTTCCCCCGTGGAATTCTGCTTCCTACTCATTACGAATTGTATGACCCTGAAGAGGGCCTTTTTTTTTATCTTTTGGTGAGGGCCACCTAACTTATTCCTATTTCTTGCCTTGTAGCTTTAAACTTAAATTATTAATTTTTAAACTTTTTATTCTCTACTACATGTTAAATTCCTAAGATATTATTTCCCCCACCCTTTTAATTACTGAAAGTTTAACTTATTTTACTTGTAATTTTATTGATGTAACCCCACTCTTAATTACCTAATTACCCTTTAAACTTTAACTACTGAGCACACTATCATTGATTACATGACATCTAGCGTACTGGAGATAAAACCACATGGCCAAGGAACTCCATTCATCTCTATATTCTGCTCAGAAGGCCTGAAAATTGCTCTCTCGGCTCCCGATTTTACGAGTGGAGAGATACATCTCCGTTGAGATGTATCTACATCTCTATGATACATCTCTAGATGTATCTACATCTCTTGAGATGTATCTATGATACATCTCCGTTGAGAGACTTGTAAAAGATATTTCGGTTCCTATAGAACCTCTCATATGCAGAGGAGCCTAGACTCTCTGCCTTGTACATACTGTACATTTTTATTTGTTTAATACAAGCTCTGTGTAATATAATTGTCTCGCGTGTGTCTCATTTTCCACCGAGACGTTACAGCGCAGATGGATCGTTACAAAGCCGCCAACCTACGCGCTGGGTCTGCTACCTCTTGCTCTCCCAATTCTCAAGTGACCTTTTCCCCTCGACGCCGCTTGAGGGTGCACCCGTCGCTCGGGAATTTCAGCCTAGTATCAGGCACAATCTCTAGCTAAAGACGCCTGATACTACAGCTGCATTCAATAGTAATTCAAAAACTTCCTTATAGTACTACCTGACAATCTTTCTGAGGGGCGAGAAGTAGCTGCTCATTTGAACCGAAAGATCGAAACCCTGTTTTGATGAGTTAAATTCCAGAACTGCCCCCGGTTTCCGTATTTCTTCTCCATTTCGATTACGTTTTCCTATACTTATCAAATCTATTCCATGTTAAGTTGATAGGAAGGACACATCCCTTTTGTCTTTCCGTTTGACAACTACGAATCCATTGGAATTTTTCTTTAAAATGATATCACCTTTTTGGAGATTTTTTTTCATAATATCTACAGGTAATCCCCTTCGATTCTGACATAATATTCCTACTAAGTGAGTGTTCCTCTCCAATAAACTCTCAGCTAATTGTATTGACGTATAGAAATTGTCTGTGACAATTGTTCTTGCCGCATTCAAGTAGGGATCTATCTGCAAGCTCGAGAACTACTTTTTCTGATAAACTCTTGCTCTTATCTGGAGTTGTCTGCCCAGTGTATAAAGACATTCTAAAAGTGTAACCTTACTTTTTCCCCCAATAAAAACAATCGTTTGGAGCTTAAAAATATAAAATTCTAACCTTCGGCACACGTGACTGCGACAGTAAGAAAATAACAAATTTTTAAATAAAAACTTTTCCGAGCCGATAATAGATGGCGCAGGGTGTCCAAGTTTGATTTTTTTTAAAGAACTGTTATCGTAGATCGTCACCTACAAACATAAAGTCATTACTGAAGTGCCCAGGAAATTTTATTTAACATAATATGGAATGATACCGGTGATCCACGGGTGATGTTCACGGCACAAAATGAAAAATTTGAGACCCACCGGTGATGCTCATGGCAGTGAAAGTGTTAAGCGAAATTAGGTAATAATAGTAATAATTTATTAACATAATTACTTAACTAAGACCATCCATGATCTTTAACTGAGAAATCTCTCTCTCCTTCGGATTTGCTCCGAATTTCACCCGGACAGTTTGTCCGTACCGGAGTCGAACCTAAAAATCTATCTGTAAAAATCAACTATCAAGTTTTGTGGAAGAATCCAGTAGATTTAAGAACGTCTCTTAAATGCCAAAGTCAAGGGTATTTTCAGCTACTTACAGAATTCAACCAAGAGACTCCTGTTGATGTTACACAGATTTTAATTTCAACGGAACGCTGCTACCTGAACTTTACAAAGGCAGCTATGCAAAGCCTCTATAGTCCCGTTCAGAGCCTGACTAAGGCAGGGGCATACGGGGCAGTTGCCCCGGGCCCCCACAGTAGTGGGGGGCCCCCAAATCGAATAGAAAGTTTATTTTACGTATCCTTCTTTAATGAACTTTTTTTAGATGTGCTATATCCCTTTTAATGGTGGACATAGAATTGTCAGAAAATCAATAAAATGGATAGAATGATATTTCGTCTGACCATTGGAGGGGGGGACTTTATAGCTATTTTAGGTTCTAGTCAATTTTCTTGTTATATATCTATAATGAGGTGAAAAATTTAAATACCTCCATAAAGTTCGGTTCTTCATTACTGAAGTAGTGAAGCAGAGGGGGGCCCCCAAAGAAGTTTTTGCCCCGGGCCCCAATTAGGCTAAGTCGGGCCCTGGTCCCGTTAACAGAGTAGATACTGAGATATTTTAGTATGTACAACAGCGGTGTCAAACTTAAAGGCTACCTTGGGCCAAACAATCAAGGTTTAACTATAGGTGGGCCGTATAAAAAATCAATATTAATAAAAACGTAGGTTTATTTACCTAATTGCAGATAATTATATTCAACATAAAGATATGCATTTTGTTTAATAATAGCAAAAAAAGAGTATCATTAAAAAAACATTTAGCGAATTATTTATATCTTATTATAATTCTGCGTCGGTTATTTTATTATACACTGCTGGCCACTGTAAATGCAACACCCTGAAGGAAACATGCAAATAACATGAAATTTACAACATGCATTAGCGGAGGTGAGATATGCAAATGATTAGAATTTCAGCGCAGACGCACATCACGCGCGCCTGTGGCGCCACTTCAAAGCTCTATTTAAGGCTTGGAGATTTCGACGATTTCAAGTTCGGCAATTGTGTTTTTCTTGTGGTTTTTTCAGAAAAACGACCAATTATGCCTCGTCGAAAACAGCGATCATCTTTTGATCAAGTATCCGAGTTCGACAGAGGAAGGATAGTGGCCTACCGAGATTGTGGATTATCTTTCAGGGAAATCGGTAGTCGTGTTGGACGAAACCAAACAACTGTAATGCGGATATGTGATCGTTGGATGCAGGAGGGTACGACGGACCGGCGTGTTCGATCGCATCCACCTCAGCGCACCATTTCACGTGATGACAGGCAAATTGTGCGCATGGCAGTGACGGATCGCTCAGTCACATCATGAACCATAGCACAGCACATGCAGTCTATAACGCATCATCCAGTGTCTGCGCGTACCATTCGACGCCGTTTACAGCAGAGTGGTCTGTCCGCAAGACGTCCATTGCTTTGTCTACCCTTGACGCAGAACCACAGACGTCTCCGCCGCCAATGGTGCGATGACAGAAGGATGTGGACGGCAGAATGGAATGAAATTGTCTTTACTGACGAGTCACGCTTCTGTCTGCAACACCACGATGGTCGCATTCGAGTCTGGGGACACCGTGAAGAGAGGATGCTGAACAGCTTCGTTATGCACCGCCACACTGGTCCTGCACCGGGTATTATGGTATGGGGCGGTATTGGATATCACTCTCGCACACCTCTAGTTCGCATTGCCGGTACTTTAAACAGCCAGCGCTATATCTCCGAGGTGTTGGAGCCAGTTGTCCTTCCTTACCTTCAGGGCTTGCCCACAGTCATATTTCAACAGGATAATGCGCGACCACACGTGGCACGCATTGTCCAACGGTTCTTCGTCAATCGCCAGATTGAATTGCTTCCCTGGCCACCTCGCTCTCCGGATCTTTCGCCGATAGAAAACATGTGGTCCATGGTTGCTCTACGATTGACCCAGATTCCATCCCCAGGTGCCACAGCAGATCAACTTTGGCAATGTGTGGAAGCCGCTTGGTCTGCTGTACCCCAAAAACTCATCCAAAGTCTCTTTGAATCAATGCCGAGGCGTGTGGTAGCGGTGATCTCCAACAATGGTGGCTACTCTGGCTACTGATTTTGGCAGGAGCCACACTTCACAGAAGTCTATAAATTTAATCATTTTATACTTGGTCAACATGTTATCTACAAAATAAATTTTGTTGTGATATCTCTTGTCTTTCTTGGTGTTGCAATTTGGGTGGCCAGCAGTGTATATTATTGTGTGCCAATATATTGGCCGGGCCGCAAAAATGTTCGCCGCAGGCCGCATGTTTGACACCCCTGATGTACAACATAGTAATTAATGACAGAAGGCAAAGACTTAAGGAACATAATGTGGAGACTACGACAATGTTAATTAACAGGAAAACCAGCGTAAATGAAGCACAAATAGCAATAAGATGCAATTATTTTGCATACGGCCGTTTCGAAGCTACAAAGGAGCTTCTTCATCAGTGCAACGAACTTAGTGGCAGCTCAAAAAGCCGAAGACTAAGCAAGTTAATGCAAGTAATGTTAGCTCTTAACTAAGAATTTTGATACAAACTTATTCAAGTAAGTAAAATTGTAATTTTTTTAATAAATGCGAAATTTTAAAATTTGTATATTTTTTGGCGAATAAATGCGAAGTTTTATATGTTGTATTTTTTTTTGTTGCGAAATTTCGATATTTTTATGCGAAATTTACGTATCTCTAGATATACCTCTAGGAACAAGCAAGTAGTTTTTAATAGAAACAGGCAAAAGGACAAGAGAACCAAGCCAGTTATGTCCTATGAAAATTAAAACCTCGTCAAACTGCTAAGGACTGTACTTATTTGTAAGGCTTATTAAGTTATACAGTCGAACCTCCATATATCGAAGTAGCAAAATTCCGGAAAAAAATTCGATATATGGAAATTTCGATATATAGAATTGATCTTAGTTTTATCATAATTCTCCTAAAACATTAAAATTAAAGCTAATTTTCGTATACGAAACTCCATTTCCAATTTATATGCGAATCACATTAAATGAAAGTTAATAACTAAAAATGGAATTAATGTGAAAGATTTATTGAGTACTATATACCTTTAAAAAAAAACAATAATCCAGACAGTGGTTACAGTGATCACAGTTACATTCTTTTAAAAAAAAACTACGAATATCTTGCTGAACGGCCAGTTTTGCGGAAAGTTCAAAGAAATTTATTCAGTCCATTGAAAACTTCATCAGGGACATTTTCCGCGAATTGAAGTCCACTAAGTATTGTTTCAAACGCCAAAAATTGAGAGATTTTATTCTAAGTGGAATAAAATCTCCCAATATGTCGTGAAAAAAATTTCGATATATAGAGATTTTTTCGATATATAGAAACAGTTTTTCTATTTAATGAGCATGGAGATTTGCTAAGAGTTCGATATATAGAAAATTTCGATATAGGGAAGTTCGATATATGGAGGTTCGACTGTATTTTGTAACTTCCAAGGTGTGCTGTAAGAAATAGGAACCTTATAGATCAGGGATTCCCAACGGGGTCACAGTGGACTCCTTGGGGGTCGATGGAAGTTTAAAAAGGGTCTATAGTATTCCAGGGGTCTATTGGGGGGGGGGGGGGGGTCGATGATAAATTTTTCTATTTAAAAATTTAATTTAATTTTTTAGGAATGTAATTATTAGATAATAGCATCCGTTTTAATATGTATAAATACAGATTTGCATAGGGCGGAGTGATCCACGCATCTAAAGTTGAATGTCATGACGCTTTTGTGTATGTGTCGAATGCCACTGCCGGCTTTTATTTGTGTACCAACATTAGGCAGAACTGTGGAAATCCACTGTACCTTAAGGGAGGAGATTACTTTAAAACCTTAAAAAAAACTCAATTTTTTTTATTATGATTTAATTTTAAAGAATGGAATGTAACAAATCTTTAAAAAAAAATGAAGTCGATACTACAATTAGAACCGTTTTTATGGCCTAATGTATAAAGCTAATAGTAAAGTAATTATGTTGTATGCTGTATATTATAGAGACAAATGTGAGGGGGGTCGATGAAGAAAATCATTCTTTTAAAAGGGGTCGGTGTAGGAAAAAGGTTGGGAACCCCTATTATAGATCACTAGAAGGTAACCCGTCATTTGACGTCATAATACTAATAATGACGTCATAATGGAAAAAGTATATGAAAGTTAAAAAATATCCCGAATTATCTAACACTATTGCATTTAATCCACACCTTGTAAAAGCAAACCCTTTCATTATTTTTTATTTATTTAGTTTTTCATGCGATTGGAGTAGTAGACTGCCATCCAGTTTTTTACAGCTCACTACGCGATACGAATACTTGAGCTACTTGATTCATTCACATTCAAGTTTGCTTACTTTCAGAATTCATCGCAAAAGTAAACAGATTTTTAAAAACTGTTAAATATACAGCTAAAAACATCCAATTTTTTTTTAGTTCTGAATGTTTTATAGAAAAATAGGCTGAACAAACGTGATTTGATGGAGAAGATATTAGTTTTTAGGTAAGAAAAAATTCTGATCCACATCTGAAATTGAAATTAAGCGTAACCGCCTGTTTGTTTACTGAGGGCTTCAATTGAAAGATGAGTACAGCCCGGAAGTGTTATACACAGACAGCGGCGATTATATAGATCATGTACAGCTGACGTCGAATGGTGTCAATTCATTTTCCCGCGCAAATTCCATAGCCAAAATTTCCTATTTTACTCGATTTAAAATACATACCATCGCAAAAACATTACCTAAAAAGAATAATTATGTACTTTGGTTGCAATAAACAATTCAAGAATCCAGAAGTTTTATTAATGTATTTTCTGATTAATTTAGAAATTAAACAAACATCACATCAAGAAATACGGCTTAAAAAATTATCTGCGGATGTGTAAACATCACTATTAACACGATCTACAATGGGTGCAAAAAGTATTTGCACATAGCGCATTTTCGATACTTCTGGAAGAAAATAAAATGCGTGACAAAATTAAACAACAAAACAGGTTTTTCATTCTTCAAAAAACTATTTGTTGATGAAAAAGCTGTGTAAAATAATGTTTAACAGAGAAAGATATAACGTTTTAGAAGAACAAAATCTTTTTTTTTTTCCTCCAATGCGGAGGCATTTGTCGTTGAACATTCGCCTATACTAGGCCGCAGTTTTACTGTCCATTTTATTATAGGGCCACCATATAGGTGGACAGCATTACCCCCTATGAAGGGACGAATACAAGCGGAGGCATAAGAAGAACAAAAAGTATTTGCATGCTTATGGTCTTCAGTTACTTACACAAATTATTAGTATTAAGTATGAAATCCACTGATATCAATGGCTTAGTATTTTCTTCATTGAATAAATTAGATTTTGAGTTGTTTCATAAGCTTTTTTTAGTTCATAAACTTTCGATTACCGATCCTACCTTAGCTGTGCTAGTAATGTGAAGCTTTCAAAATTTTAAGCCCAGAATGTGCCATACATTTTCAATAACATTGATATCAAGAAACTGCAGATTATAAATAATCGTCTTCTGACATTATATAGCAATCATTCTCAAGTGATGTGAGCAGTATGTTTTGAATCATTATTCTGCATGAAATAATTAGTGTTTTTAATTCCCAGCTTTTGGGCTCTAGGCCTTAAATTATATCGCAAATTGTCAATATACTACCTTGCATTTATATTTCCTTAAATAAAATGTAAGTCGCCGACTCCAGAATGCATTATGCGCCCCTAGACTATAGCACGATCTCCACCATATTTAACTGTAGGTAAAATGTTCTTTAGTTTCAACTCCGTATCAGGGCGATGACAGATGGTTTTACGACCATCTATGCCAAAATCGTTGAATTTTCCCTCATCAGCAAATAAAATATTTTCCTAAAAATCAATAGGTTTATTTATGTACATTTTAGCAAAGAGCAAGTAGTTCTTTCTCTTACCTTCACAATACACGGCTTTTTCTCGGTACTTTACTGTTATAATTAGCACTTTTTAAAACATTTCGAAAGGTGAAAGCTCAAACACGTTTTCTTGTTGATTCAGCAATGATTTCAGCACATGTTTGGGCACTCTTACGTGGATTTTTTCATATTTGTGCAATAATGCCTTTGCCTTGATGATCTCAGTGACAAAACTCTTTTGGGCGACATGAACGGACTAAATGTGTTGCAGTTCTCACCTTTTAATTACATGTCTAACAGGAAAAAAAACATTTTCCTACTTCTGTGCTGATGTCGCGATGACTTTTGACCTTCAAAATGTAGTGAAATAATACGTTTCTTCGCAGAATCGGACAGCTCAACTCAAAATCTAGTTTATTCAATGAAGAAACACTCCAAGCTGTTACTTATGCCTAGGGATTGCATGCTAAATACTGATAATTTGTGTAAGCAATTTAAGAACATAAGTGTGCAAATACTTACTGTTCTCCCTAAAATGTTATTTCTTCTGTTTTAAGTCAAATGCTATTTCTCTTCACCAAAGAGTTTTTTTTAAGATTAAAAAACCTGTTATGTTGTTTAATTTTGTCATGCATTTTATTTCCCCGCAAATATATCAAAAATTCATTACCGTAAGACTGAATGGGTTTAAGGGGTTTTTGTTACTGCAGGGGTAACTTTGTGACAAATAGTAATTTTTTCGTATTTCGGATCTTGCGCCTCGCCCGTGATACCAGGAAGGCAAAGAACAAAGCCAACAGCTTTTCCGACAACATACACAATATACAGAGATACCTACTGGCCAGTGTCCGAAGCTTCTGCGCGCCATTTGTCTTCTCTGGCCAGTGTATTGTTCAAACCTGTTGTCAAGCTATTCACTCAAACTTCGGAAACTTTGTGTGCTGGAGGCTAACACCTTATACAACCAACTGCCGCAGGTAATTATTTTTATTGTCAATATGTTGGTTAGATTGTAGAGCAATATAACGTTTGTGTAGTGATATTACCGAGAGATATGAGAAAATAACCTAAATATCGAAAGGTGACGGGATTACTTTGTAACACATTGATACTGTCACGAAATAACCCACAAAGTCGACCCACCTCTTTAAGCCGCTCGATGTTGCATTTTTTCATCCTCTAAAACAGTGGTCCCCAACCCCCGGGCCGCGTACCGGTACTGGTCCGTGGATCAAATGGTACCGGGCCACCCAAGGGACATTAAATTATTTCCATTTTATTTACTGTGGTGTATTTCTCTCGGGTTTGTGCGACTTTGCCGGGTTTCTGATAATTTATACCTTTGTAACTGAAGAAATCTTGTAACTATTTTAAATTAGTTTATTGTTTATTAGACATTTCAGGATTACAAATTAAAATTGCAGTCATAAAATTGAATATAAATGCGCTTTCCTGAAAGAAAGGAAAAAAAACGAAACAAATAAATAAATAAACCGAGTTTTTTATTGAACAATAAATACAGAGGCTGTTCGCACATTTTTTAGACGATTTTGGTAAGCGGTAATAAAAAATCGTTTGCTGCAAAAGAAATAATTGCAATTGTACTATGTTTTTAAAAGTCAAAATTATCGTCTGCGGCTTGAAAGTTTTGTTTTTATTAAAAATGGTGTTTTTAACAAAGCAGTGGTTCGAAGGCTACATTTATGCTCTTTCCGAAGAGAAATATGCATACTCCGTTATCCAAAAACGATGTGAGAGTCATGGTTTTGTGATATCTAAAGCGTCGATAGGTAATATCGTCAACAAGAAAGGAAAAAAAACGTCAAATTGGAGCCTCAAGTGGGACAAAAATTCCAAACAAGTATCCAAGGAAAAAACGGACATCTTCGACTATTGCAAAGGTACGTTGTTTAATGTTAAAAGAAAATCCCCCTAGTCAAAGGACAGTTGCAAAATCATTAAAATGCTCGGTGTCCACTGTAAACAAAATGATAAATGTTGATTTAAATCTTAAGAAAGCGAAAAAACGCAATGTGCATCGTCTTCTTCCAAATCATATCGCTGAACGCAGGACACGCTGCAGAATTCTATATGAGAAACACTTATCCAAAGAAAAATGGAAAACAATTGTCACAATAGATGAATCATGGGTCTATTTAAATGCATGCAACAAAAAAAGAGCCATTTATTATCATAAAAGGGGGGGAAAAATTTAAGTACATGGTTCAAAGAATCGAAAAAAAGTTTTTCTAGGGGATACATGATTGTTGCTTATTTTTCTTATAATGGCAAGTTAAAAATAAAGAGAGTGGAAAGAAATGTCAAGATTAACTCCAAATACTATCAGGAACATATTTTATCGCCAATTTTTCTGAATGATGTACCATCGCTTTACCCACAGTGCCATCAATCTGTGAGAATCCATCAGGACAAACCTAGCAGTCACACATCAAAATCCACTGTAAATTTCCTAAAAGAAATGGAACAAAAAACTGGTATCAAGTCCATACCCTTCACTGATATCCCTACTAAATCTCCCGATGTATCACCTATGGATTTTTGTGCTTTCGGACTTTTAAAATCTGCATTATCCAAACGTCGTCCCAAAACCCTTACAGGACTCTGGAAAGCTGTTCAGGAGGAATGGGATAGAATACCTCTTCTGACACTTCAAAGGGCATTATTATCCTGGAAATTGCGGTGTCGAAAGATAGTTCAGAATAAGGGATTCAAATAGAACATTTAAAACACAAGAATTTTATGTAATTTAGTTTTGTGAATACAATATACATCGTCTAAAAAATGTGTGAACAGCCTCTGTAATAGGTATATGTAATTAAGTATCAAGCTTTTGATAAGCGTTTTACTGTCTAACTTTGTGTCAAGTAAAGTTTCCCCTCTTGGATTTCAAGGCGAAAACACAGATGTCACAAAGTAGCCGCACTCGACGGGGCAACTTTGTGACACGTTTTAACTTTAATTTCTCAATGGTAATTAAAGATCCGGGTTAGTGCAATACATTACTACCTAAGGAAAGGATGTACCAATGTTTTGCAATTGTTCGTTTTGGGCTGCTTTTAAAACTGATCGGTTGGCACAGGAAAAAAAAACTTAAAATCCTTCACAAAGTAACCCCATCTTACGGTATGTGAAAATATTTTTTGCACCCATTGTATATGAGTTTTGTGCCAGAAATCCATTTTATAGTGTCCACTAAACTGCCATTGATCAGAATGCTGCGTTAAAAGCTCTCTTACTACAAAATTCTAAGGGTTCATGATTTGCCAGTTCAAGAATTACAGCTTTGATAGGAAACGCCAGTGTTCAAATTCATTGATAGTTCTTTATTTTTTTAACGAGTTCATTAAGGAAACGTTTAAAATCTTTCTGCAGACATTTCACAATATATTTTTATTTATTTAATCAGACCTTAACGCCTCCGAAGAAGATATAAATGTTAACGCAAGCAGGTTTTTTAACGTGAGAATGTAAGTTTCTTTAACTGTCTTTATCACATTTGAAATATTTATATAATAGTTATGCATCATCTAAAAACCTGAAAAACTTCCACAATCATTTACTAGGTAGTCATAACTTTAAAAAAAAACCCTGTGATTTGGGAAAGTGTTATTAATCTATATAAAACAGTTCCGTACCTGACTGACTGACTGACAGATAACGCACAGACCAAACCGATGGAAACTAAAGTGTTGAAATTTTGCATAGTAATTCTTCTTATGGTGTAGGGGTGCACTAAGAAAGATTTTTGAAAAATTCTTCTTAGATGTTTTTAAATTAAATTTTTAAGCTGTTTTTGCAACACTCTTTAAAGTTTGCATTTAAAATAATAAATAATCTCAGGGTTATAAATTTATATCACGAGAAAGATCATAAAAATTCCTTTAAAATGAAATCTTTTTCAAATCTTCACCTCCATTTCCTGATTTTTGGTAAATTTTTAAAGATTAATTTTTAGAATTTAATTTATTAAATGCTGATCACGTGGTTTCTTTTCTTTTTGTGATACTTTAAATTAATTTTGCGTCACGTGCATAACAAAAATACATTTGCATTTGAAATAAATTGCATTGAAATAAATTGCACGCATTTGAAATAAATTGACAAAAAAAATATTGAAATATGGTAAAAGATAAAAATTTAACCACTAGACTAATTGACATGGAAGTTTTTTCAGACTTTAATTTAAATTAGTCTGTTTTATGGATATTAAACATACAAATTAATTGCATGTATTCCGTAGCGAAGCACGGGTGTTAAACTAGTGAGGACATAAAGAGGTATAACCCAAAACACATCTGAGATTTACTATCCTTTATTATTCTTTCCATGTTTTCAATTTAACAAACGTGTTATCATTTACATATTTCCGTAATAAGTAAATGAAGATATGTGCAACTATTTCAACCATACTTTTTTAATGTTTTTTACTACAAACTATCCAGATCAATACTATTACAAATGAAATCTCATATAAAAACCCTGAATTCCAAATGTTAACTCGCCTATCCCGATTCTAACGGTTTATAGGCAGTCAATAAACTGCACAAAATGGCTTATCGTGTTATGTTAAAATTTCTATTTTCCGGAGCACAGAGCAATGAATTGCCGGATATACATCAAAATCAACTGAGCTACAGAGGCTGTTCACACATTTTTTTAGACGATGTATATTGTATTCACAAAACTAAATTACATAAAATTCTTGTGTTTTAAATGTTCTGTTTGACATCCCTTATTCTGAACTATCTTTCGACACCGCAATTTCCAGGATAATAAGGCCTTTTGAAGTGTCAGAAGAGGTATTCTATCCCATTCCTCCTGAACAGCTTTCCAGAGTCCTGTAAGGGTTTTGGGACGACGTTTGGATAATGCAGATTTTAAAAGTCCGAAAGCACAAAAATCCATAGGTGATACATCGGGAGATTTAGTAGGGATATCAGTGAAGGGTATGGCCTTGATACCAGTTTTTTGTTCCATTTCTTTTAGGAAATTTACAGTGGATCATTTTATTACAGTGGACACCGAGCATTTTAATGATTTTGCAACTGTCCTTTGACTAGGGGGATTTTCTTTTAATATTAAACAACGTACCTTTGCAATAGTCGAAGATGTCCGTTTTTTCCTTGGATACTTGTTTGGAATTTTTGTCCCACTTGAGGCTCCAATTTGACGTTTTTTTTTCCTTTCTTGTTGACGATATTACCTATCGACGCTTTAGATATCACAAAACCATGACTCTCACATCGTTTTTTGATAACGGAGTATGCATATTTCTCTTCGGAAAGAGCATAAATGTAGCCTTCGAACCACTGCTTTGTTAAAATCGCCATTTTGAATAAAAACAAAACTTTCAAGCCGCAGACGATAATTTTGACTTTTAAAAACATAGTACAATTGCAATTATTTCTTTTGCAGCAAACGATTTTTTATTACCGCTTACCAAAATCGTCTAAAAAATGTGCGAACAGCCTCTGTATCTGTTCAATTGAAAATTGTTCTGTTTCGCTAATCTGACTTCGGTTTGTTCGAGAGACTTACAGACAGATGGACAGCAGAACAAAACACAATATATATATTTCTTTAGACTAAATAGTCTGTCAAATAAATAAAACAAAATAAATCACTTTCAGAATTTGTCATATATTTAAAACTTCCTGTTATTACTTGACATTAAAAGTAAAATCTCTTTCCGCAAACTGACTCGTAGCAATTAACAATGAAATGGTAATTACATAATCCCACCCAATCTGATTAGCGTAAACGACATCAATGAAAATATTTAAAATACTTTCTTGTAGTCCCCCCCCCCCCTCTTTTTTTATTCACTCACTTTTCCTTCACGAGAAGAGAGAAAACTGCTCGATGTGTGTAACTGTGTTCAGTGAAGTGTGAAGGTATAATTCGATTGATGAAAATTGGTTCTAGGCGAGTGGCTAAGTTGCTTAAAATCCCATTACGTAACGCTTTATAATGAGAGACGAACGTGTTCCGCATTACATTTTAAAAGCAAACAATGAATAATTAACTAACTGTTACTGTTAAACCAACAGAAAAATTTGTTTTATTTCTCAAAATTCCGTAGTTTATGGGAAAATCACTAATACTGGATATTAGAATGATTTGAAACGGGTATCTTTTCAGGCGGAACTCGCTGCTTTGTTAATACGGTCACTCTTTGTTTTTTTTTATGTAGAGGTTTCGTATCTCAGAGGTAAAGTTAAATAGGATGAAAGAAAAATTAATTGGTTCCACAGAATAGTTTAAAAAAAAAATCTGTTTAAAGTAGAAATGTTCAACCTATCAGGATCGAGGGTCGAATCGATAAGTTCGTAAATCACCTGTCAGTCCAAATGAAAGAAGGATGTTCGGTAATTACGTATATACTTTGTACTTAATGAAACAGGAAAAAAAAAATTCTCCGCCTTCTGTCTGCAATTTTTATGAGAAACGACATCATTTTTTATTAGTCTAAAGGCATAAACAGGCGTAATCCGCAATTTTCAAAGTGTCCTCCATTTTTTTTTCATTTTTTTTTGTGAGAATTGTGTTTTTTTATATATTTTTGTCGGTAAGTTTTGCGTCGAAACGTTATATGTAGTATCCATGCCAGTGCTCATACCAGTGTGCCTTATATTTTCTAAAGGTTAGGGAAAATATATGGATTGAATGAGATATTAAAGTACTCCCTCTGTCTCAAAATGAGTGCCACATAACACATCCTTTTTAAAGGCGAAAGAATGCAGTGTGGCGTCACTGTAAGTAGGTAAGGCCCTCTCTGAGGCGTTGCTAAAAATTACTACCATGGGATCCATAACAAAGAAAGACTAATTAACAAATGAAGGCCAAATTTTTAAAACAAAAACTCAACAAATTATTAACAAAAAAAAAAATTAACATTTAAACAGTGCCGCATATTCATTTAAAACCCCGTGCAGATTCACAACGTACGGAGCCTAAAACACACATCCGCACAGGCCGCGTTCTCTAGCGTCTCTCCCACCCAGCGAGGGGGTCGGCAAGCGTTGGTGTCAGTCTCTTCGTAGACGCCGAACTTTATTACCTTGTAGAAACGTCAGGATGACAGCTTTACTGGCTGCATATGTGGGAAAAACGTTTTTTTTAATCCCCCCACGTGTTCCGAACTGGTGGAACCGAGCAACACATTCCTTGAAAAATACGCAGCTGTGTTTCAAGCTCTTGTGAGGTCTCGGGAAAAAAATAAGACCATATTTCCAGTACGCTACAGCAGATACAATCGCCTCATTTCAAAACTGTCTGGTTTAATGCATCTGAGGACAACTTGCGAATCGATTCCTATTATGTCCAAAAACCTAAAAAACAGTGAGATTGTCCATCTTCGTGATATGCGGAATACCGTGTAATACCGTGCACCATTTTATTTACTACATCAACTCATAATTTTGTCGTATTGCAATCCGGTATAATCGCTGGTTTACCATTGTCGAATCACGGCTAACAATGGATGGAGAGGAATACAAGGGTCAGAAAATCAGACCTGCATTAGAAAGGGTGTAGCTACAAATAGAAACTGCTTAGAACATTCAAACCTCACTTGTAAAAACACGCCATTCAAAATTACGAGAATGTTGCACTTTATACACGGGCGCGCCCGCTGAAGGGTTAATTATAAATATATCTCAATATTACCAACATTTTATATCTTGTCATAAAACGCAGAATTAATATTTTCAATTTGAAAAAAGGAAGTTTATTACAAAAGGAATAATCAAGGTTGAAAGAGGCGTTGCACTTTATGCAACGCGCGCCTGCCGGCGTACCCAAAAATTGTCGCGCCCGCTGAAGGGTTAAGTTGTTAATCGTGACACTTATTTTGGGAAGGAGGGAAAGTTATAAATTTATCTTGGACATATCTAATAAAGGGGAATTTTTAGCCTGCCACAGATGCAAGATGTATAGGTCTAATATGTGATATTTTTCTGAAAACCAATGTACATTCTTGGTTTGGTTTGGTTTGGTTTGGAGCGCTACGGTCAACTTTTGCTACAAGAGGGCTAATTAGACCGGGACCTACAGCTTAAAGCCGATTCCGAACGGCTACAAACGTCAATGTCAAGAGTGGGATTCGAACCCATAGACTCCGATACCGAAAGCCAGCGCCCTAGCCATTCGGCCATCATCAGGCCAAAATTTATTCTAAACAGCATTTAAAATGCGAATTAACCACACACAGAGTATAGTGGTCAGCGCCTTGAACCTCCACGGAGTGGACCTGGGTTCAAATTTCGACTGAGGCTTGGATGTTCTTGTGCTGATCTCTCATAGGAATTAATGTTGTTTCATCTATATATACGGTATATAGCATAGGCAATTGTTGACCTATACGGTGCTCCTGTAATAAAGTATCCTACAGAATTTCGCAGTGCGGATGTGCAAATGTCATCAAAATAAGTGCCTGTCGAGTAAGAAAAAAAAAGTTTAAACTCTTATGATTTTTAAAAACGAGAACCTTCAGCTGTCTAGACTTTAACGCAATCATAAAGCGAAAGAAGACATCTTTGTTTCGGCCACTTCTTGTCATTTCAAGTCAGACAGTCTTACGCTGAGTCACTTTTATTACCTCGCTGAATATTTTGCATTCAGTTTATGCAAAAATAAAACTGGCAAAAAATGAAAAGGGCTATTCGTTAAACAGTTAATCTTTTGCACGCTTAAAACAAAAATTGCTTTTATATTTATTAGTTTAAAACCTTATCCCCGTTGTCTCGACGGTAGATAGCTATTGCGCAGAAATTTGAATTTAATATCTATGATGCCCGGTATAAAGGGCTTCATACAGTCAAAAAAAAAGTGATTTTTTGATATTTGTTAGTATTGATAAAAACAAAAATCTTTTGACTTGTATAAAAGGCTTAAGTCTATCAATTTTGTATACAAAAGTACATTTCTTTGTACAAAAGACTCAAGTTGAAATTATATTTCTGCGACTGGTACAAAAGCCAATAACTTGGTATACTTAAATCACTGTTTTTGACTTGAGCCCATTATACCGGGCCCCATAGATATATTATTAACCTTTTCCTTACGGGGTGGGATAGCATGTATCCCAAGAATACGAACCCAAGAAAGAATGTTAAATATATATATATATATATATATATATATATATATATATATATATATATGTATAT